>JACBWW010000028.1:7540774-7620443 GCA_020086605.1 Lanius collurio | reverse complement strand
CTGTTTCTGCAGAAGTTTTTTCTTTCCTCTCTCCCCACTCCTCACTGACTACCTTTTCAAGAGTCTTCAGCATCCAAATGAGCTTTTACAGCTGAAAAGATGTGTGGGCTGTAGACAAAAACACCCCACTGTCCAAAGAGACTTTACTGCTTCTTGCATGAGCAATACATTGATTTTAGTGTGAAGGTTTCTTCCTAAGAAAATTAATGTATATAACTGTAAGCTCTCAGACAAAATGTGATATGCTCAGCATCACAGGAACCAAGTTTAATTAATTAAAAGGGAGGCTGTTTTTCTTGATTTGAGAACAGCAGGAAGAGAACAGGAGGCGGAGAGCTGAAAATGTTCCTGTCTGGCGATGAACAGTGCACAGCGTGAGGAAGATGGAAGTTGAAGTGCTGATCATGATGTGTGAATTTTCTGAGCTGAGCAGTTATTTGCTGACCTTTTCTACCAGGGCTTCACTGCCATTACAGGACACCTAAATAGGGTGTGTAGTGAAGTAAATGTGCTCTCAGACTCAGAAGACTGCACTTTACTTTTAAACATCATCCTTATATGATGCTCAATATCTTTAGAGTGGTTGTGATTAAGGCCACCAAAAATAAAGCTACCACACATTGTATAACTCTATGATGTTATCTGTCCTTAAGCTTGGGGACCAAACTGAGACGTGTCAAGCACACCAGAAATTATATGTATAGGGAAGTCCTGAAGAACTTCACTGAAATCCATCCTTTTTTAGGCTGCTGAACCATGCTGAAGCATTTAGTAGAGACCCTCCATTGCAGAACGGGGACACTGATACAATGCATTGCAGTGGTCCGAGGAAGAGAAATTCTGGCTTTACTGGCATTGCTGGCATTGTAAGCTGGCACTGTGAATCTGCCAAGGAAGTTTGTGGACCAAAGACAAATGTATCTGTTCTCTTCCTACTTGACAACAAGATGTGCTGGGAGTTTTAGAGCAGTGACATCTGTGACCAGAAGTGTCACAGAATGAGGGCTTATAGAGATGCTCAGCCAGAAGCAGGGTTTGGTGCAGATGAGAGCTATCTAAGCAAGAGAGGCTTCCAAAGATGTGATAGTATGTGGCATCATGGATACAGGAATGGCTGTTTTCAACTGAGAGTAACACTCGCTCAGGCAGCTTCAGCAACAGAGAATTTATAGGATGGGGAGCTCTTGGCACTGCTGAGGATCAGCCTGTACCTGCACTGAAGGCAGTCAAGGGATGCTCATTATTATGAGAGAAACAAAAAGGAACAAGCTGTTGCTCCCACATGCCTATGGTGTTCCAGATTGGCATTCCAGCTGAGCAGCTCTGAGGCCAGCTTGCTGGCAGCCCATGGAATAGGGCAGAGCTTCAGAGGGATGCACCTGGAGCTGATGCCAGAGATGCTCTGTGGGGTGGAGAATGTGCTGTCTTTGTGTCCAGGTTCAGGTCCAAGCCCAAGGAGTAGTCCAGCCTGGCTGAAGCGCTATAAAGAAGGCAGCGCAGCTCCTTCATTATAGCATGATTTTGGGTAAGAAACAGAAAAAAGCTTCACTTTTTCTTTTCCTTCGGACTTTAGGCTGCCAATGTGAAAGTAGAGCAGGCTTGGGGGTCTCACTTAGGCTCCTTCATGTGGGCACACAGCACTCCTGAGGATGTGACCTCTGTGGCACTAGAGAAAGAAGCCCACAGTGGGAAGCAACATGAAGGCCAACAATTCTTGATTTTGTTACAAGAGGATGCTGCTTGTCATCCAACTCTCCCCTTTTCAATGAAACAGCCTGCATCACCCTGATGGACATAAACAGTATTGAGTACACACTGTCTGCCTCCTTTTCACCTTGAGAACCATTGCACTTAACTTACTCGTTAACATTTTGTGAAGAGAGCAGAAGAAAAACATCATATAAAACCAAAATCCATTTCTTTTAGTACAGCAGATGTGAAAAGGTCAGCACTGGCAAGTCATGGGTGGTCCTTAATTTTTTTCAATATGCCAAGGGAAAAGAAATCCTATTACTTTGCTCAGGGCTGTGGAAAAACATTAAGAAAGGATAATAATTAAATACCTACTCCTGATCCTGCAACATGTCCTTCAAATATCCAGAAGCTGCAAAGAAGCTGTAACGCAGGGACACAGTCCTGATCACCCTTACTGAACTGGGTGAATTTTGCCCAGGCAAATAAACATTATTGAAGTCAGCATGGCACCTTGCAAGGATAAACTTTACCCTCATACAGAAAGAGACTGGCAGATAGAAGTTAAAGTTCAGATACTATTTTGCTACTTCCCCTTCAGTAAAACAATTTTTGTACAGTAAAAAGAGAGGGAGATGAGAGATGATATTGCATGCTCATGGAGTATACAAAACAGGCTCCTATTTGTTATACAAAAATGCAGTAACTTTAATTACACTGAATGTGTTTGACAGAACTTTAAAATCTAAAGGATTAAAAGCTTTCTGACAGCTCCTGCAGTCACGGCTGAATCAGCCAATAGCACTGTGGTGTGCATTTGGGGAAGATAACTTTAACCTGCACTGCAAAACAAGAAGGAATGAGGAAAAAAAGCCCCTATTGATTTTTCACTCTGCCATAGCATGTGATAGCTCCCCTGAATAAAACTAACGGATGCAGTGGGAAAGGAACAGAAATTGGTACCTGTGCTCAGCTTATCCAAAGTGCTGAGTGGGTTTAACCATTAATAATACCCATTACGCACCAAGGAAATAATGGTCCCTCTTAGCACATGGTTTAGTGGGGTTTTTATTATTATACTGTGAAGGATATGATGTGAAAGTGGCTTTTTGGGCAGAGCTTTGATGAGGGGTTTGGGGAATCCTGAATCACCTCCAAAATAACAAGAGGACTAGAAGAAGATGGTGGGGAAGGGAAAGGGCAGGGTGTTTTCAGACCCACTGCAGCTCTCCCAGCAGTGTGCTCTGCTCCAGTCCACAGTTACACACAGCAGTGAAATTTTGTCACCCACCACTTCCCCCAGTGCATAACAGCATGCCAAGTACCTGTTGTGGTGGCAGCCGTAATAAGTTTACTCCAGCTTTAAAAACAAAGGCACCAGAAAATCATTGTCAATAAAAGTAAGAAAAGAAAGGCGAGGGAATTTGAAGCCTGGGAGTTTTTGTTATGTCTTCTTTCTTTTCCACATCCCCGCCCCCCACACCTCCCCCATCACTTTATAGCAATATATGCACATATTTTAAAACATGCACTTTCTTCTGTCTGTTATCAGACATTTCAACTGCACTGCTAGAAACATCAGCCTGGCACAGATAAATTGGATGTGATGATGAGAGAATTGGTCTACTGGTACAAACTGTTCCTGTTCTGCTTAAACCAATGGACCTGTGTCAGTTCACATCTGCTGAGCCTTTTTCTTCACCCTCTCATGGGATGCCTCCCACAGCAAGTGAAATCAGGCGGGGATTTTTGGGTTTGCTCTGGCAGACCCTGCAAACAGAAGCACAGTAAGAGAGAGCTCCCACTGGTAATGATTAACCCCATGCCCATTGCTTTTGGTGCAGGTGTCACTGCCTGCTTGCACAGTGCCCTTGTGCATGGGGCCCTGAGGCCGTTGCTCCTGAGGGGCTCTTGTAGATTAAAAACTTCATACTTGCATTTTGGCAGCAGCAGCAGCAAACCTTAAGCCAGGAGGGTTCAATACCCTAGGCACTGCTCAAACATGGACTGGGGACTCAAGCTGCAAAATAACCTTCTCTGACATACCCACTGTTCTGCAAAAATTATCGAGTCTTCACTGACAAGCAATCCCCTTAGCTGTCAAACTCTGCCTCACATGTTCAGCGCTGAAAATTAAAAATCTTAAATAAAAGGGGTATTTTAGAAAGACAAATATGTTCTAGAGATGGGAAAAGCTATTTTTACGTATTTAATTAGTCACACTTGAGAGTAATAATAGCACTACTTGGCTCATGCTATGTTATTAATATTATGCAAAATACTAGATACTGGTTATGTTATCATATTTTTTTTTTTTATCTCTAGACCACAATTTCATCAAAAAAATAATTCGTTATGCAAACTTTTTTTTTCAATTTTACATCTTATATGTGAAGATGCAAGTGTACTTATGCTAGAGGAGCAGGAAGGAGCAGAAGTCCTGTCAGGAATCAAGATGCCAGATGAGAACCCTACAGTGGCTGGAGAGCACTGAGCACAGGTGCTGGTGATCTCTCAAAGATGTTAATTTGCAAGTACCATTTTTTGGTGCTGATCCCTGAAAAAGTGCAGTGCTTGCAGTAGCTGTTGTTTCCTTTATTAAGTAATCAACCAGTTTACCTGCAGGGAGGGGGATGGTGCTGGGCTGGAAAGCTGTTGCACTGGCAGGAGGGTGGCGGCTGACACGCCTGGCTCCTCGGGTGCGCTGGCTTGCTCACGGTGCTGAAGTGTGATGGATAGGACGGAAATGCCGGAGGCTGTGGCCTGAGGCTGTCGGATGTGAGCGCCACCCTGCCAGAGCATCCTGTGAGGGGCACAGTCACCTGCCTGCTCCTGTTGTTTTTTGGCAAACTGGAAGCCCTCAGTGCAGGACATGGGCAATGGAGAAAGACACCGAGACAGACCCTGTTTTGGCACCCACTGCTCAGGCAATGAGATGTCTTGTGCCTGGACAGAAGACAACTGTCCCAGGCAGCCACCACGGGTGGAACCAGAAGCTCCATGCAAAAGCTCAGCTTTTGAAACACTAGATGAGATCAGTCCTCCTATGTCACACCACACAATATACACTCTGGTGTGTCTGGGCAGCTTCCACCAGATTTAGTAACAGTGGACGTTGTTTTTCTTGGTGTTTAGTTTAGCATTCAGTCCTCTGCCCTGAGAAAAATATTCCTCTTCTTTCTCTGAACTAATGTGTATGAGTTTTAGTAGATATTTATGCCTATGAACAAAGATTTTAATTGCATACATATATACACATATACATACATGTATATATTTTCTCCTCAGGAAAGCAACCATCCTCCTGGTAGAGATATATTTTCCCCATTTAATGGGCTGGATTGTGTGTTTCCCAAGCAGACACTGACCTTCAGAGAGGGTTCTGTGGTCCAAAACTATATCCTGCTGATCACACATTTGTTGACAGACACTACCAGTGCCCTCCTCCTCCTTACACTTTTAACCCTCTCTGTCAGGAATTAGAACATCACCTGGATCCCTGACTGCCACCCCCAGAGCTCCATAGTCACTTTGGAAACTCTCCAGGTTTTCCAGCACTGTCCATTGGTGCCCGTATTTAAGAACAGCATGGAGCAGAAGTCAGGGGGTCAGGCAAGCTTTGGCAGGGCACCCCAGCACCCAGACCCAGGTCCCCAGCACGCAGCAAACTTCTGCAGACAACAGGTCAGGTTGGCAGGTGGTGCCACCGTCCCCTGCAGCAGGGAGTCACCTGCTGCCATCACTGCTTCCTCCTGGTGGCCTTGGTAGGTCAGGGTCAGTTGGCCCAGATACCTCACCTGAAAGCATGGCCAGTTTCCTCAGCCTTGTGGGCAGTGAAGAGGTTGCCAGAGAATCTGTGGATGCCCTATCCCTGGAAGTGTTCAAAGCCAAGTTGGATAGGGCTCAGAAAAACCTGGTCTAATGGAAGGTGTCCTTGCCCATGGCAGGGATTTGGAACTAAAGAGTCTTCAAGGTCCCTTCTCAAGCCAAACCATTCTATCACACTATAATTCTATGATTCTATGAACTTATGGCATAGTTACAGGCCTTCAGATAGAGCAGAAGGCACCAGCTTCCATCTCTTTTCCCAGAGGCTGCCCTTGCTGTTCTGCTGGGAACAGACCCTGCCTGCATCTGCATTGCAGCTGGGGCCCAGGGATCTTGAAGCTGTTGCATGTCTGAGAAGATCCTGTCTATCTCTCTTAGTTCCACTACATATTAATTTTCTTTCTTTGTTTTTTTTTTTTTTTGGTTTTTTTTTCAGGTTTTTTTTTTTTAGTATGTGGGAGATGTTCTTTTCTTCTGTCATGGTTTCTTTGTTACAAAGAGAACGACAAGGAAATTACCTTGGGTTCCTGCATGGTAGGAGATTTTGCATAAGCTGAAATCACTTATTCAGCATAATCTCCTATGAACCTGCGCAAAAGGCGTTGGAAGCACATTAGAATAAAGTTGTCTTTGTCTAGCTAGCATGTGATTTTAGGGAAAAATTTATTTGAATACAGGAAAAACAAAAAGCCAGCATACCATTCAAAGGTAGTTGAAACCATGTTTCAGCTCAAAATAGAGTGGCTAATTTCACTGGAGTCTCAGGACTGACATACAACTCTCCCTTGGGATGTCTTTCTTGCTCTACACCAGGCTTTGGGCAGTGATTTTAGCTGGGGCTCCCTTATTTTGGGGACAGAATTGTAGAGCTACACAGTTATTTGCTAAGGTACTGTAACCCCAAAGTGATCACAAAATACCATCAACAGAAAGACACTGTCTGTGTTCTCCACAGCCCACTCCCAGGGCTGCAGAGTGCACAAGCCCTTCCTTTTCCTCTCAGGTCTGGGCAGAGAGCTCACAGGGGTACAAAATGCTGTGGAGTCGAGACTGGTCAGGTGCACTTTTACCCATGAGGATGGACTAGAAAAAAAATACTTCAAGGCTTTATTCACATAAGGTGCCAAGTGAGCCTGATAGTATTAATGAGGCCAACACAACTTCTCTCTCCGCTTTGGCACAGATTTTAGAAGACTCTTATCACCAATTTTGTCCATACAAAATTGGCATACCCTCCAAGTCAGATATACTCCTGAAGGCAACATGCTGTCCATAAGGAAGAGGAGGTCTGTTCATGGAAGAAACCTCTCTGAGCTCTATTCTACAACCTCCCAAGACTCAGTCACAACTCAGAATGAAAAAATTACAAATTACAAAACATAATCTCATAACTCTCTCACCTGTGAGAGTGCTATTGCTTTATGTTTCCTCACTTTGATCTTCTATCACCAACTTTCAGAGATGCTTCCTCTTGTTACCATGTTACTAGAGCAGTTCAGGCAGTGCCTGCTTGGCAAAGCTGGCACAAGAGGTTCAATTTCTACTCAGGAACTCTGACATGGAATTTTGCCATTTTGCTGGGTGGGTGCAAAGAAGCAGCTGCTGCCAACCCACTCATAGGTATGATGATCTGAACGTTTATCAGTCCTGGGACAGAAAACTGCTCATCTTAAAATAAACTTATTAAAATAAACTTATTTAATAACCAGAAGCTGCTCTCTGCCTGCCACTGTGAGGAGGGGTGAGCCTCAGATAGCAGGAATGTGCCAGGCTGGTGGAAATCCACCAGTCATGGCACAGTCTCTATGCCTCTTCACCAATCCATTACTGTTGCTTCTGGCTTGTGATAGCTGGGAATCTGTTCTCCTTTTATTTTTAATACAGGTGGGCTTAGAGAACAGCAAGGACTTTGAGGAGGAGGCTCTAAGGGTGTTGACATTAAATTCAGCTTGCTGTTGTGATGATAAAGGTGAGAAGTTACTGACAGACTTTCCCGTTTTAGCGTTTCATTTACCATTCAAAGAGGACAAAATATGGGACAACTCAAATAAAGGGCAGGGGACCAGTCTATCTCATAATGAACTGGTGCCAGCATTGGGTAAGAACTTGGAAATTAAATATTTCCTTTCAGCTGCAATAACACGTTGCTGTGTTTTTGCCCACAAAGGTTACAATACAGAAGATATCACATGAAACACAATTCGTTGAGTGTCTCATTTTATTTTGTTTGACGGTATCTCTCTTCTTCTGTTAAAATTAGAGGATACATTATTAGAGGATTAAATTAGAGATAAAATTAGACGATTATGTAACATTTTCTGTTATCATCCTAGAGACAAAAATACTTGGAAAATCCCCTGCTACTGCTCAAGAGTGTATGCCAGAAGTAGAGGAGAAAGGGAGGTGGCACTGGCTGGTGCTTTCACAGTACACACTTGTGTCTGCAAAGAACAAGGATACACCAATCCCAGGTATCAAAATGCTAATAAAGTTAAATATTCTGTCCCTGATGGCCAAAGGCTTGAAGTCCCTGAACCATCGGTAGGATTTTCCTTTGAAATATCCTGTAGGATGGTTGTTTGAAACTTGGTCACAATTTGTGTTCTTAAATTTGACTTTAAAAGCAACATTCTTCTAACAATAATCACTGAGGTAAGTGTAGGCCCTTCATATTTGTTAAACATGACTTTTAAATACATTTGTTGTCAAACAGGGACCTGTTTTGATGCCTGCATGGATTGACAGTCTCACTCAGCATATGCCATCTAAAACCAGGACTGTTTGCTTTAAGCATGTGTGCTTCATAAACAGTCTGGAGTTGTGGCAAACTGTGTATTTCCCCTCCCATCCAGTCCCAACTCTGCACCCACCACACCACGCTGCAGCACAGGCATCCTCCTGAGAGCTGGTATGGGAGATGCTGCCCATCCAGGTGCACTGGCATCAGATCTCTTAAATCTAACATTAATTTCATCTCTAGACACATGGGGACACCTGCTTTCCTGGGTCTTCCACATGATGGCCCTTTTAATAGTGTTCTCAGAATTGTAATTAACACACCTATCCTTACTCACAGGCTGTACTTCATATCTTGCACCCCACAGCTGTCAAGAGCCATTTTCATGGTAGCATGGCTTTTTTTGAGGTTGTGTTGGCTCTTAGGGAGGAAATTAAATTGGGACTGCCTGTAATGGTACTGATACTGAGGTAGTCTCTTCCCAGTTTTTAACATCTTCAGACACACGTTTTAACCCACAAGCACAGTGTTTGCTTTCCACATTAAGCTGTGAGTACCAGGGTGGGCTTAGAGAACAGCAAGGACTTTGAGGAGGAGGCTCTAAGGGTGTTGACATTAACTGCAGCTTGCTGTTGTGATGATAAAGATGAGAAGTTACTGACTGAATTTCCTGTTTTAGCGTTTCATTTACCATTCAAAGAGCAGTAGTGTCATGCAACTGCTTGTTACATCACAGGACCAAGTAGATTAAACTAACCTTGCATCAATACATTTCCTTTTTTGTTTTGATCATTAGAAGCTTGCAGAAGCTCTTTTCTGCCAAAAGAGATAACATACATCTCTTCTATGAAGATTTTATTTTGTTGAGGGAACAGATCTCCTCTTAATCAAAGGAAAATACTCAACAATAATCAGCTTTTTTTTTTCTCTGAATATACTTAATGATGCTGGTTGAAACCCAGTCTCCTCTGAGACAACTTGAAGTTAGCTCGTTCACATGCAGAAATAACATTCTACTGTATGACTAATTAATTTCCTAATTAGCAGCTGGCAAACTATTATTATTTTTAATTAACTCATCCACCAAGGCTCATTCTGAAACTAGCAAATCTTTATTATAAATATAAAAGTTAGTTCCTGACATTTATGTGTCAAGCCCAGCTAACACAAAAGTCAAGCCCTCCAGAGCTGTGCAAAGCTTGTGCACCACAGAATGTCCATCTGTGTTTGCATGCAAGTGTTGGTGTGCAAATGCCTTCACCCTGACACTGCTGATCTGCACACAACACACACACACACACTGGTTCATATGTACATTTTTCAGCATGGTTTTCAGCTCATGGCTTTTCTGAATGTTTCTTTCAGGTGGTTCAGTGTCTATGAAGCTATAAATCTGTCCATGGCTACAGTTATGCCCAGAAATGTCTTTGTGTTCTCCTCACCTGTTTATTAAATGTGAAACTCTCTAAGGTAAGGTTTGCTTTATGGCACATGAACAGTAATCCATGTCAACAGGTGCAGTCTGATTTGAACGAGAGTGAGGATCTTGATTAAATTTAATCTGTTGATCCCCACACACTCTGTTTTTGCAGCTGTGGTGTTTTACAAACTTGCTGCGTCATCTAAGTACCACACAAATATAACTTACTGAGAATTGTGAGGGACCTTTCGTCCTCGAGCCACTGAAGAGTTATTAATAGTAGAGTGGTCTACAGCAGCCAAGCTATATTAGACCAAGTTCAAGTCCACCTGAAACCCAGCAAGTTCTGGGAGATTTATTCCTGGAGAGGAAAGAGCAAACAGAGGAGCAGCAGGACTGGGTCCCTCCTCAGAAGGATGAGAATAGAATAAACAAATTTTAAAGAAATGGGCATATGAGGGAAAAATCTCGACCCATGCACTAGCCCTGTCTACTATTCACTTTCATTTCCTCTGGCCTTTTGCAGCTCAGATGTATCCTGAGGCTGGGAGAAAAGGGAGGGAGGCACCTGTCACCCACAGTGTGCGCAGTGGTGCTTGGAAGCCTGGGGCAGGCTCTCCTCCAGAGCCCAGAGATCAGCCAGAGGAGAGGGAAGGCAGCTGAAAAATGGAGTAATCTCCTTCCTCAATAGCCTCCTCTTGCCTGCATACCATCATGTGTCCCCTGCCTGCTCACCCTATCTGACATGCAGACTCCAGTCTGCTGTCAGGGCAAGATGCCATCATTTACTCAGTTGTGTTCCAGCTGGATCCTGAAAAGGCTTTGGGGTTTTAAGTGCCACCAGGGTGTAAAGCATCCTTAAAAACCTACAAAAGCCACTAATACTGGTTTGAGGAGTGGGAAGCAGGGATAATCAATTGTAGATTAAAAACTGTGGGGTTTACACATTTTTTTATCCTGAAAAGCTGCAGCTAGGGAGTGAGGAGCCATCCCAAGAAAGAAATGGTTAGGAAGGTGACCATGAGCAGAGCTTTGAGGCCACCATATACAGATCTAGCTCCAAGCTGAGCTATATATAGCTGTCCTAAACCTCTGGATGCTTTCCATCTGCATCAGACATGCAACATGCTGGGGAATGCCCTGGCACTGTGGTCCAGCATGGAAAATTCAGGCTTTAAGTAATGTCAGGCTGAGCTTTCTGTTGGGACAGCTTCATTGAAGGAAATTGCTAACCTTGTTGGTGCTGGTGACCTTCCTAAGAGCCAGTGGTGCAGCTGTAAGGCCATGCTTGGAGAAGTGGTGGCAGCCAGGGCTGAGTCCTTGTGCCAGTGTGGTCACCATTACCAGATGGAGAAAGGTTTTCTTGCCCCTCCTTCACCCAGGTAATGTTGCATAAGGGATTTATATCTACCCAAGTGCTTTGTGAGATCTGAGCAGCTCATTATTTTTAATAGCTCTGACATCATTATCAGTCATGGATTTACCAAAAGGATAATGGGCTGTTGTTTGCCACTGCCTTTAGCATTAACCCCACGGTGTGGGCACACCCAGCCGTGTAACATAAGCAATTACACAGCCTCCATCTTCACCTTAGGGTTACAGTCCATATTTTTAAAATCATCTTCAGCTCTAGTGTCTCTAATTTGTACAAGAAACATCACTTGCTCTCCAGGCACCTTCATCCTAATGGGTTTTATGAAAATACCAGCTTCTTTTGTGGCTGAGTAAACAGGAGAATTTTCTTCTTTGTCATAAAAGCCAGAAGACATTGAAATTTTCAGTTGATCAATTGATGCAAGAACATTGTTTCTGGGATTTTCTTTTATAATTTTTAAATAATTTTCAACATATTTAATATTTTTAAACAATAAAATAAAATATTTCCAAGTCTATTTACTGCAATCAAAATCAGAATACACATTGGCATTTGGGTGGTACTTTTAATCTATTTTTCTCCTTATGTAATGACACACATCCCTGTTCAATTAGGTGACTCATCATACACTTCAGCAGTAGTGTGCTCTGAAAAACAGAGCATAATGCGCTCCTAGCAATTACATACTTCTTAAAGAAAAGTTATAGTCAATCAAGATTGATAGAAACAAATAAGGTTAAGTCCCACTGATATAATTTAAAATGATAGTGTGGTCTATTTCACCACAGCACTCATTTTAAAAATGGTAGCACAGTTTCTGATTCATAACCATACCCCCATGTCACATAATTACTACATTTAATTCCATTTAGCTACCTACATACATCAGCTTGCTTTTCACCTTTATTGTTCTTTCTTTCCTACTTCACCCAGGCTAATGTGGTGCCAGAGATCTTCTAAAGTAGTAACAAAGACTTGTGTGCTTATTTATTTATTTCCCCATTACTGATTGATTGATTGATTGATTGATATACTGAGCTTCTAGGCTGCTGGTTTTTTCTGAAATTTTTTGCACGCTTAGCCAAAAATGTCTCACTTTGCTAAACATACAGCAGAGAGGTCTAGCAGGAGGAATGCATTTCACAGTAGCTGGATGGGAATCAGCAGGAGATTTGGATTCACTGGATTCATTTTCTGAGGGTATTTCTGCTTTTCAGTCTGTCCCAGCACATGGCAACCTGCAGCCACAGCCAGGCTGTTCCACATGGCAAATCCCAAGATGTCAATGCTGCCTCAAAACCAGCCATCAGACTGTTCAGTTAATTTGGCTCTCCTAAGCAAGGAGGAATCAGAAACTGTTTTATGGGAATATTCTTTTGTCAAAGAATACGGACTGCCTGCTGACCAAGAACCAGAAGAAAGCTGTCATCCAAACTCAGGAGACTGGATATTGCAATTGTCAATATCAGCCCTCTCAACACCTCAAGACAAACTTTACTGGCCGTGGGAATCTAGATTTAGGCTTTAGTTTTAAACAGCCTGAAAAATATGAGCACCAGGCTGATATTCCCACGTTGCTCCCAGTGGCAACATCAGTGGCAACGGAAATCAAAGTGTGCTGCACAGCACACCATCCAGGGGGCTCATTTCCAGGTGCAAGGCATTGCAAGCCTGTGGGGCACTAAGTGTGGACCCCTGTGGCATAGGTGTGCATCTAGAGGAAAGGGAGACAGCTTTTAGATTGCTGTAACATGAAAAACAGTGCTTCCACAACTTTGAGATGTATGAGTCCACTGTGTGTATAAGGAATTGAGAGGGACAGTGTGTGATGTCAGTTTAAGATTTGCCCTAAGAAAGACACAATAGAAGTCAGATCCAGCCACAAGGTGATCCTCAAGATCAAAAGCATTTAAAAGAGATGACAAGTTCTAAGATATTTACTTAAATACAACAGCTTGTCCTCATTTTTAAGCAGTTGATGAAACAATGGTACAATACTATAAAGAGTTTAGATGACAAATAATGTCAGGGTTAACCGTGTGTGAAGGAAGTTGCCAAAATATTAACAGATATAAAAATTACAAATATCAGAGCAGTTCAGGAGATCTGCACAATGTCAATCCTGTCTGGACTGCTCAGCCATAGAAATAATGCTGGAATTTTTTTTCCCACTAATAGTCAGATCTTGCTTGAATTCCCTACTTGTTTATATCCTGTGTAATGAACTGGCATGTTATTCAGAATCAAGATATAGGAGTTAGTTCTGCTCTTCTCTTGGTGCATTCATTAAAGCTGATTTATCATGTGCACTGCTCTTGAGTAGTGTCTTTGGCTATCCCTTTTCCCATGGCATTGCTTCCTCAAGGCTCACTGTGACTTGTGCTCAGGGACTGCCAGCATGACACCCACACAGTAGGGAAGGAATGAGTGGCAGCAAGCCAACAGCACTGGTTGATCACCACGCTGCAAATGAACAACTGCACAGTTTCCATACTTCCTCTGATGCACAAATATTGGCATTTGGAAGAAAGGATTGTCAAAAAGCAGATAAGAGAGGCTCAGTTTAGTAAAACTGATAAACTTATCACACATATTCACAAAGCATTAGTAACTTTCCCAGCTGTCATGTGCTAGAAATTTGTGCAGACACCTGCACTATTAATAAGGATTTTTGGAGTCAGAGCTGAAACTGTCGTTATCATTCATACCCAGATTTTCAGAGTACAAACATCACAGAACCAAAGTACCACCCAATCTATGGAGCTTTGTTTTAATTAATCAAATGTTTACCTCACCTGCAATTTACTCTCTTTCCTCTATACCACATAAAATAGATTAAGCTTAGCTGCAGGCTAAATATGTCTTTTATTGTGAACCACAGAAAGATCAAGACATTTGGTTGTAACAGTCTTATCATTTATCTTTTCCATAACATGAGAAGAAATAATGTGAAATTCAGCAAATACGTCTAATAACTCAAACTCATCAAGCTTCTTGGGAAACGACTTGTATCTTTCAAAAAAAGAGTAGCTGACAAATTTTCCCCAAACTGGCTGCAATGAGACTCATTCCTATTAAAATAAATCAAGCAAAATGTATCTAATCAGGCTGTACATTACTGCCTTAAGGAAATGTTTTCTGTTTTTACCAAAAGTAATTCTTCAAATTTCACTATGAATCAAACAAAATTGTGCATCAGTGGAGGCAGTAGGAAAGCTAAAGGTCAGTGTTTAAATTCAGCAGCTCCTTAATCTGGAGTTCATCTAGAAATCAACCCACCCTGCAATCAAAATCCGTCAGTAGACTAAAGGAAGCAAAACCACACAAAACAGAACATTTCACTGAATAACAATTGAGGAGTGCCCAGCAGAAGCATCACAGCAAGACTGAATCAGAACTCAACAGCTGGAGAGTGAGTCTTTCCAGGTGGAAGGGATCTTCAACCTTACTTCATTTCTTGAAGTTATCGTTGTGCTCAGGATGGTCTGTGTAATGATCAGCTTCTGGATTTTAATGGTTGTTAGTGCTGCTTGGATGAAACCCTGTGTGCTGCTGCAAACTGTGCAAAGTCAGTGCATGCTGCAGCATTTTGCACAAGACACAAAGGCTCATGTACAGCCTTTGTAAGACATTTACTCAGAGGAGCTTCATCAAAGAACTAGACAGGGGGAATATGACAGAAAGTTAGAGCATGCTGGCACAGTTAGTCATCAGATGCAGTTTTGAGCCTGAGAGTAGATGAAGGGACAGGAAGCATTACCTTCAGCTTTCTGCAGAATATGCCTTTAATGGTGGGGAAAGTAGTGAAATCACTGATCAGAAAAAGTGGGAAGAACACTAAAATTAGTATAGATACAGTATCAGAACTATTATTCTAATGATTAATTTCTAAAAAAATTGAAAAAACTGTTTCAAAATTAAAAAAAGAAAATACTTTTATTTCATGAGGTTTAGGACATGTTTTGACACACCAGTAATAGAAGATCAATTTATTAAATACAGTTCAATGGATAAAGAAAACAACAGATCTCTAAAACTCAAACAGTGAATGTCACAACTGAGAAAAATGTGAGAGATGAAAGAGCTTTCGTTGCTGCACTGGCATGCTTGGCAATATTAACAATCAATCAATCAATCAATCAATCAATTAAACAAACAAACAAACAAACAGATTGAACAAGAATAGAGCTGAAGTGCCAAAACGGTAATTGAAAGGCACTAGAGCTCCTGAGAGAAGAAACCCCACAGCAATACTGTGTGGAGGACTTTGGCAGAGAGGAGTGACACGTCACAACAACAGAAAAGCAAGCAAACCCTTCCCCCACAACACACACGAACCCCAAACAAAACAACAACCCTGAACCCCCAATAACTAGAGGGAATTAATAGATCCAGAGAAAGATAAATCTACACAATGTACAGGTCACAGAAGCTGGTAAGAGCTGAGATAAAAAAATTAAAGGTTGAGCACTGTACTTCTAACCATGTGATGCAGTTAAGAAAGGTTAAATATTTCAGTGTGAAAATGCACCATCCAGGAGTACGTGTTATGGTTTAACTCCAGTCAGCAACTAAATCCCACACAGCTGCTTGATCACTCCCCCCTAGTGGGACTGGGGAGAGAATGGGAATATAAAAAGCTAGAAAACCTGGGGGTTTAGACAAAGGCTAATAGAAAAAGCTGCCCACAAAAGCAAAGCAAAACAAGGAAGTAATTCACTGCTTCCCATTTCAGGCAGGTGTTCAGCCATCTCCAGGAGAGCAGGGCCCCATCATGTGTAATGCTTGTTTGGACAGACAAACTCCATCTCTCCAAAATGTTCCCCCCTTCCTCCTACTTCCACCCCACTGTATCTACTGAGCATGATGGTCTGGCACGTCCCTTTGGTCAGCTGGGGTCAGCAATCCCAGCTGTGTCCTCTCCCAACTCCTTGTGCGCCCCAGCCTGGCTGCTGGTTGTTGGTCGAGAAGCAGAAAAGGCCTTGGCTCTGTGTAAGCCCTGCTCAGCAGTAACAAAAACATCTCTGGGGTATCAACACTGTGCTCAGAACAAATCCAAAACGCAGCCCTACTGGGAAGATATTTAACTCTATCCCATGCAAAATCAGCCCATCATGGAAATACCTACCTCTGTTTAGAGCTCCTCTCTGTTCAGCAGGGACCCATTCAGGACGTGGATGTTCCAGTGCTTTGGGTGTCAAGAGGTGCATCACAATGAACCAGATCTGCACATTTCGTGTGGACTTACTGCTTGTCCCTTCTTTTTGGCAAGCTGCCTCCTGAATGAAGATTTCAGATGAGCTCTGACTGGTGTACCTGATCAAACCATGATGCTCAGCAAAACCTGAGGTTTCTGCTCATTTGTTATTTACTGCTGATGTTCTTTTCATTACTGGCTGCAGTACTAGTACCAGATGGGTTTCATGAAGTGTTGCATGTCACCAGGAAAAGGCTTCACTGACAAAAAATCTTCACCTGTCAGAGGAGCTCTGCCATGGTGCTGAAGTAAGGCCAACATATTTCTTGAAAAAAAGAGGAAAAGGGCACCACACCTTTCTAAAGCACCCAGAAGGCAAGCTGTCAAGCAACTAGACATCATCCCGTGCTATGTGAGCGTGTAATGGAAGTGCCTGAGGCTTCTTACTCCCAAGGTCTTGGAGCCCTGTTTACCACGAGAAAATATCTACAGAGACAGCAGCCATGAACTGATCTGTGCATGCAACTAGGTTTCATAGCCATGTGGTATAGAGCAGGCAGAATAACAGAACTACTTGTAAGCCTTCAGGAAGCACCTGGCCTGGACCTTCCTTCTCTGTGAATGCAGTGAGACTGTGCCATCATCAAAGAAGCCCACAGGAAATCTCCAAGAGGCATCTGTTCTGATTTAACCTCATCATTACAGTATGATCCACTGCTACCAGGTAAATGCCCAACTGATCTAATTTTGGAGTACCACCTTATTATTTTACAGATATCTGTAAGCAACACAGTATTATTGCATCAACAAGGTAGAATATAGAAAGAGAGGACGAAGAAGAAAGAATTTTTTTTCTGATCTCAAAGTCCATCTTTCAGATGTGAATGCTATGGTTGTTCCTTAGCTCCCTCCATAGAGGGAAGAATAAGTAAAATAATTACAGACTTTCTCTGAGCATTTTTACTTCCTAGAATAAAAAAAAATACCACAGAACACTCACTTACTTATCTTTATGAAGAGAAGTAACTGAGAATAGCTTCAGGCAAACCCCTTCCTGTTTCCACCTCCATAGTTACCTGTAGGAACTTTCTTTCATACACTGTATTTTTCTGAGGTTTTAGGTTATCATATCTTGCTAAATACATGGCGACCCAATATTTACCTCAGTAAGTAGCTCTGAGAGCTTTGCAACTTCTACAGCTTTCATGTAGGAGTGTTATAGATCAAAGCAGGTTATTCCAGCTCTAGCGGATTTTTGTTACATCAGAGCCCATTGCATTCCTCTCTTGTGCTTGCAGCCATTACTTTGGTTAACAAGATATGCTCCAACATAAAATAGCCTGAAGAGTAGCATTGTGCTTTTGCAAAAGCAGGGCCTTGATGCCCTGTTTTGTGTAGATTAACTTCCCGATCAACAGCTTTATAAAAAAAAAAAAACCAACAAAATTGTCAGTTCCACTTTTTCTGAGAAGAAGGTTTCTATATGCCTATGTAACAATCCTCAAAATTAGCTGAGGACTCTTTGCACACCTTGTGTGACAGGTACATGTGGCCATTCAACTGCGCAATGTGTGGGGGACACACAGTCTCTGTGCAGCCCCCAAATTTAGCACACCAAGTTAGATATTATCTAGATATATTCTACCCTAGATACATTATACACAGACAAGAAATAATGAACTCAGTGCCAAGTTGGCTGGGTGTAATTACCCAACCTGAGTTACCTAGAGGTTCTGAATGATGTTCAAGCAGCAATCTGGTTTTGAACTCTGGTGGAGATGTGTTCTGGGCAGTAAACATGGACAGTGTATTCAAACCAGGACGTATAAATGTCTTAGCTAGCAAGCTCTTAGTGGTGATCAGCAGATTAGGGACCCTATCTATATCCCCAAGAAAGATTCATGCCTTTTGCTGGGCCACAGAGAAAAAAAGTCACTGTTTCTTACCTGATGTGTAGGGATAGAGAGCACTTTTAGAGTATGTGGAGCCACAATCTTAAAAAGGAAAAATATATATATATATTTTATTGGTTCTAAGTTTTCCTTGTGGCCTTTCACTACTTAAAGGGGGCTTATAAAAAAGAGGGAGACAGACTTTTTGCAAGGGCAAGTAATGGTAGGACAAGGTGGGGGGGCATTTTTAAACTAAAAGAGGAGAGATTTAGAGTGGGTGCTAAGAAGAAATTCTTTACTCAGAGAGTGGTGAAACACTGGCACAGGCTGCCCAGAGAAGCTATGGTTGCTCCATCCCTAAAAGTGTTCAAGGCCAGGCTGGATGGGGCTTTGAGCAACCTGGTCTGTTGGGGTTTGGATCACTTCCAACCCAAACCATTCTGTGATTCTAGTATTCTGTGATTCACTAGATGTGTTCCTATGAATAGCCAAAAGCAGTGTGTTTTTCCAGCCATGATGACTCTGTGCAGTTACAGCAGAATCAGTCCTAACACTTAATAAAAGCTTGTAAGGAAGCTGGGATGCTTGACAGCAGGTTAAGCTGGCCATAAAGGGCCTAGATTTTCCCATACCCTTCACCTTGGTAAGCCAAGTGTATCATAAATCAGACTCCCCACACAGATTGGAGTGTCTAGAAAAGCACAGAAACTTATACCCACCAGCCTTCTACCACAGTATGGTCAGGGCCTCTGCCCTAGGGGAAAAACGTACTTAAAGAATATGGTTACATGGTGATTAAAATACAACATGCAATTACATGGCAGGTCTAGAACTCAGTTGGACAAGGATTTGATTACAAGATCATGTTAACAAAAACATAACTTTGATGGTTCCTGTCCTGGAAGGGTGGGAGTGGGGCTTGAAATCAAAGCTTTCCTGGTCTAGAGCATTTCTGGGGACAAAGGCTTTGTGGCCGCCTCCAGACCCTGGTGGAAAACCATATAGTGTTGCTCTGATTTGCAAAGCACCTGATTGGAAGGGTGGGGAGATGACTTGGCCACCATCCCCTGCCACTACAGTCCTGGAGTTCAGCCCTGAAAGTCAGCAGCCATGAACCTCATCAGCCAAACCAGCCTTGCAGACACAGCTGCGTGTGAAAAGTCTGGCATGCAAAGGGCTTTTGATGCAAAGATTTTGTCATTAATTCCAGAGACAGTTTTTCCATCTCCATTATATACAGAGTACATATTAGAAGAGATAATTCCTTCTGGAATGCAATTAAGCTGCAAAATTGTCATATTAAAAGCAATCCAATAATAAAATGCTTATTGTGGTCTTTTATGCAGCAATACCATTTGGAAACAAGGAATTGCTGTGTTCAGTGACGTTGAACATATATGTCCCTTTTATTTTATAAAAGGATTTAGGAACTGGTTCCCAGGTAGCTGTGATAATTGTCTGTTTTCTGCTGTGATCTTTCTAGTGTTCCACCAACTGAGTCTTCCCTCAACTACATGAGCATATTGGATCCAAGCTGCACTGCAGGAAAAAGATAAATACTTTTTCTGATTAAGAAGAATGGAAATGCATGATATTTTCTACTGATACTGAAGACTTGCTTTATTATTTTTTACCAGGAAAAAAATCTGCTTAGAAACATGACTCATATTGCAGGCAAGGAGTAGTTTATGGCTGGCAGCTCCCTTCCATTTAGTGTTGTCCACTGTGGAACAAAGGAGAAACATTAAATTCTCACTCCCTGTTTCTCAGATGAGGGCAAATGTGGCATTATGTCTCAGCTGAGCCCTCAGTGGTACTTGGGCCTCAAATCCAGCAATTCATTAAAGTAGATGTCAGTTAAGCTGGGAAAGGAGGAGGAGAAGGAGGAAGAGGAGGAGGAGGAGGAGGAGGAGGAGGAGAAGAAGAAAAAGGAACTATTTGTGTAGCCACTGAGGAATGTTACTGGGATACAATTATCAGATGTATCTCTCTGCTCTTAGCAAGAGAAGTATTTTAAAAGGAACTAAAAGACAGTGTAGAAGGTATGGGGAGTAGGAAACATGCTGCATATTTGATAAGAACAGGGAATGATGTATTTAGCCTAAAAAACCATGCAATCTTTTACTTTCCCAGAGGAAGGACTAAAGCAGCACTACTAATAGGGTTTTTCTTAACTCTTGTTAGTACTGAGTAAACACGTATTTCTAAAGACTGAAATAACTATAAAACTGTCATCTCCTATGAGGAATGACTTCAGAGTGCAAGCACAGCCTCTTCTATCCCTGCTTCACACACTGTTGCTCTGTGCTAAGCCCAGACCTCCGACCCTCACCATGTGTTGTTCACACATTCTTTCTAATGCCAAAACACAGCGTCTCATTGAGACACTAACCCACAGTGGGCCAGGAAAAGAACTTTTCTGGACAGTATGATGATTAACCCCAGCTAAACTGCCTGGGTGTGGAGGGTCCTGGACATATCACTGCCTCTCACAGTCCTGTGCAGACCATTGCATGCTGTCTCTTTTAGTATACCCAGTGAGTGCCCCGTGGTCTCTAACTCCTGCTCCCATTTCTATGTCCGTGGTGTTTTCTAGGGTCAGCTATGTTAAATTTCCCAGACTGATTACCATGCTGCTGTTTATTTAACAGAGCGGGAATAATATAAAAGAAAATAATTTCAAAAGCTACACTGAAGCATCTCTGCTCCAGCTCAGTCCTCAGTGGAGAATATGCACAACAGGTAGAATTTCATGAGCAACCCACACAAAGCTCCCACAGAAACCAGAGGTACTTTCTGGGATACGTAGTAGAGTCTCCTCAGTGAGGAAACACGTGCTAAATATAACAACAAATTGCTGCTTAATGAGTAAGACTTCATTTGGCAGAAAGGATTCCTCCACTGACTTCATTGGCATAAACACTGAAGTTGTAGGAAGCCTTGTAATGGAGGGGGAAAGGAAGGAGGATAGCAGGGTGGGATTGAGGTGTTGTCTGGAAGTAAATAGTCAAGCAGATCCTTCAATATTTTCAGAACCTGAAAAAGTTCATGCATTTTCATAGAAAGACAGGAAAATGCCTAAACCCAAGACAGTCTTTTCAATGTGACAAATCCAGTGGAATAAAATGTGTTTACTGCATACTTTTCCTATAGGAAATAAGTGCATTTCTATAGAAATAAAATGGCATTGCAAATATTTTCCACAGGAAATCACATATAGAGCAACTGATTTTGAATGGCAAGATTTATCAAAGGGGAAAAAAAAAAAGAAGTTCCTAAGGGGTCTTGTGTGAGAAAGACTGAGAAACTTGTATTTAGAAAGTAAAAGCTAAAGATGCTAAAGAAGACACGAAAACACCACTGCTGGTAGTCATTATGCAGTTGCATAGTGGCTTGGTGAATCTCAGCTCTGGCAGGTTAAAGTGGAACTGGGTGCCAAATTTTCTCTTCAGTGGGGAAGTCTGTGCAGGGAAGTTGAAGCTGCTGCGTAGTGCCTGGTGTCCTTGCAGACATCAGTGTCCTTCCCAGCTCTCGGGAAGTTTGCTCTGTTTGCACTCAGTTAGTATGAATGCAAATTGGCAGCCCTCATTCCAGGTCCATGTGTTGTGGAAGACTGAAATAATTGCATATAGGCTTGAAAAACAGGAAATCTAATTATTGGAACGTTGCAATTAATATAATAGGTGATTGAGAGTGCAGCTGGTAAACAACTAGATAATGGACCAATCAGGAGGATGTCTGGAGTCCATCAAAGGGCTGTCTGAGGCCTCCACGGGGCATCTGAGGTATTTTATGACAAAGATATCCAAATATAGCACTTGAAAGTCTACAGCATAAACTGAACACATGGTGCTGCTAATGACAGGTGCTGGCGTACGTGCTTCACCTAAGGATAATTACCTGGTTAAAAACACGTGCTAAATGCTAGATGGTAACAACAAAAAGGCATGATGCAAAGCATCAAGGATTGATTAAACCCGAGTCCTGAGGAGCCAGTGTTGCCACCTGCCTCCGTGGCATTCGCCTCCTTCACCAAAACCCAGGTGCTGCAGGATGCTCAGATGTGGCAGGACGCCAGTGCCCAGTGCTCAGGCAGCTGGGTCCTTGCATCTTGGGTAGGCATGCAGGACCCCATACAAAAAAAACCCTCAAAGCCATGCAGCCTTGAGTATCTCCTCCAGAAAGCACCTCGGGTGGAGAGGGAGGAGAAAGGAGGTGCAGGGGAGGGGAGGGAGCCGCTGCCTGCCATTGACCCGGTACAATTAGTCACTGCTAGGACAGCTCATTCTGCCAGGGGGTGTGAGAGGAGGGAGGGGAGGACTGGGTTGGAAAAGCACACAAAGGCAGAGCTGTGCACAGCCAGACAGGGTTAATTCCAGTGGGGGTTATGCTTCTTTCCCCTCCTGCACCCCCAGAAACTCCAGAAAACTCAGACTGACTACATAAACACACATGGACAACAAAGAATTATTTATGCAGGCACCGCAGAAGAGAATTTTTTCAATGACATGAGCTCTGCTGTCAGAATCAGAGCTGCCAGGGCACAGCCATGTCATGTACAGGGGAGCTGCAGTCTGCATGTGGCGATCTTGGCAAAAATATGGGCTTAGGCCATGCTAAAGAAGTAGGGTGTTTCTTGCCAGGGATGTAGCTTTGTCTTTGGGGGGGGAAAAAAAAAGTGTATAGCTGATTAACCCCAAAAGTGTTGGAGCAAGGAGGTTTTCTCCAGACCCTAGCAGACAGACTGCTGGTCCTGGGGGCTGAAGGGAATATGTTAGGCTATTGCTTCGTTTCCTCCTGGAGATGTTCCTCGCTGCATGGATGATTCAGTACCTCCGGATGGCAGCATGGCAAGCTGGGGACAGATGGCTCTGGGTGTTCACCTGAGGCACGAGCATCAAGTTCAAAGCTGCGCCCCAATTAACAGGTGCCAACAGAGAGTGAAACTGCTCTGCTCTAGATCCCTCATTCTGCAGCTGGGGCAGGGAAGGACTCTGCACTGCCATCTGCTCAGCCTTGCCTCCCTTTTCCCTGTCAGAATTTAATGTTTGGTGGTCCATTCTCCTGTGGTGCAGGAAGACAACTGAAAGCTGGAAGAAGGTGAACAGCATGTATTTTAGAGGACTTACATTCTAGTAAGGAAAACTTCCATCAGACACAAAAATATCAGTACACTGCATTTCATAAAAGGATAGTGACCTTAAAAGGCTTTCAGTAAAGTACAGTAAGAAAGAATTTGAGGCATAGTGAAAAATTTTAAAACACAATACATTATACTTAGTCTGTTACCCTGTTCTTTCTCCCTAAAGGGTTAAAACACCTTTTATGGGATGAAGAAAGTTAATATAATTTATCCTAGAAATTATGATTGCTATAACAGAGAAAGCAGGGCAAGTATTTTTATTCATGCCCACATTTTATCAATGACAATTTACTTTTCTAGTGCCCGTGGGACCCTACTGAAGAGCTGTAAATGATATCAGCCATGCCTCAGCCCATCAGTCACACACACACACACACACACACACACAGAGGAGTGGTGTCCTGGCAGGGCAGCAGAACAAAGACAGCCCAAGCAGGATAGCAGGAAGAACCCCTTTACATCCTACAGCTTTGTGGGTTGCTTTTCCAGCTGCAGGTCAGTTGTCAGTGGGGTCACACCATGGGTGAATTTATCTGCTATCTACAGAACTTTTCAATAGCCAAATTGCTGCTGTCACTTTATTTATTACCACGTGAAGACAGTCATGGCATATGGAATGTACTGAACACAGAAGTCCTCCAATTATTCACCAGATGCTGTGAAACTTGTAGGTGGCTTGGTACTCAAGCAAACAGCACTTGCAGCTCACAATTACTAGCAGGATGCTGTGTATAAGCCCACACTTGGGAAATTAGTAGGTAAAAAGCATGGATCAGGAGAGGTGAAAAATTTCAGATTTTTCTATATCCTGAATATGTCCTGAATGTGTAATGGTTAGCTCTGAGCATGTTTATAACACTAGGTCTTCAGCTCTTTAAGGAAATGCCAATCTCTTAGGATGGGCATAGGTACATTCCAACTAAAGCACAATCCTGACATATATATTTTTATTCATGTAACAGACTAAGTATAATGTATTGTGCTTTAAAATTTTTCACTATGCCTCAAAAAATGCTCCCAAAAATCTAGCTATTTTAGTGGACATAAATCAATAAATAAAACACAAGCTAGTCTTATCACAGAAAGCTTTGTATAAAAATGTTAGCCTCTGAATAAATGCTATGTTCTATTGATTGAAAAATATGCAAACAGAAGTTTTCAAGTTGACAACTCACCTTTGGTGGGATATACAAAGAGGAATATAGGGTATGATAAACCTCATGTCAAAGGATTTTTTAGGAAGTCCTGAGGGGAAATGAGATCATAAGAACAACTGGGAAAGTGTCATAGAAAAGTAAGGGGGATATCCTGCAATATAGGTTATGACAGCTGGGACTGAGTATGTTATTTCAGATCTACTTAAATTGGCTTAAGATGGTTTTGCCTCAGACTGAACTAGAAAAATAAATTGGGAAGGAGCTGCTTTCCTGGCACTGAAGAGGGTGGGGAAAGCCAGGTGGCTTGGGATGTGCAGAAGGTATTTTGGGAGCTACAGATTAAAAGAAGACAGAATTCTTGCTACTATGTCATAGTGCAGGGACAGTTGCCATAGCATCATTTGCTCTAAGAATAGATTTCTATAGCCCAGCAGCAGGTCAAAATATTTATAAGAGTGAGGATTTTTTTTCAAGGCCAATTCAACCAAAATGCAGGTCCCTGTACAGAACTGCTAAGAAGCACATAAGGTAACTCACACAACCTAGCCCCAAACTAGAACAAGTTGGAGCAAATAGGACACAGCCATGTGGTGTCTGACAAGAGCTTTCCCAAAAATCAGAGTAGTCATTCTGTCTTGCCTGAATCTTTAACTGGGAGACAGAGAGCATGGATTGTGAATCAAAGCAGAAGATTTTGTAAAAGAGGGGTATGTCTGAGACAGAACAATGATCCAAAATGATTTTTCCTCTCATCCACTGATTTTTCCCTCACAGGGAACTTGGCAGCTCTCTGCACTCCTTATGGTGCAGAAGAGATTTCTGAGCTCAAATCAGGACTCTGTCTGTCCTGTTGTCTCCAAAATGTGGCTGGCAGTCCAGCTGTCCCAGTCAGAAGCAGATCAAGGGCATCATGACACAGCTGCCCTCTCAGGCACAGAAATAACTTGCCCCAAAGCAGGAGTTTGGAGGCAGTAGCTACAAGCAGGTTGCCTAATTGAGCTTGCATTGTGCATTGATGCAGCATGGGAACTGTCCTCGCTTCCCCAGCAACTATGAGACAGAGCTAAAAAGATGTCGAGCAGCACAAAAAGTTTCCAACACTGAGGTAAAACAGAAGCTGATCAAGGAAACACACTGCTTATAACAAACCTTCCACAATGCAGCACACCTGGACCACTCCATCAGGGCAAACAGCAAAAGCATAGCTTGTGACATGGAGAGGGTTTGAAAGGTGGAACTCAGACTGTTCTTCGGGAAGAAGAATGAAATGTCATGACAGTCTCCATAAAAATAACCTCTTTTTTCACTTAGGACACTTCTGAAATAAGACAATATTCATTTATGAGTATCACAGTTTCACACTTCAATCACACATTTGATAATTCCCAAGAGACTTATGGTAGCAACAGACAAGCTATGGGCAGAGAATATTTCCTTCCTCTTTAGCAGTTCTGGGGCATTACAGTGGAAAAATCAAAGAATGAGATAAAAGAGTGAGCAAGAAGGAAAAGGCAAGTAGTAGAGTCTGTCACCTTTAGAGAATATCAATTAAACACAGACACCCTATGGGAAAATGGTGATACATTCTGTGCCTCCGAGCACTACTGCAGAACAAGTAGCTTATTCTGTGCAGAGGATCTGCTAATTGCTTATCTGCCACCCCCCTCAGAAGAACATAATTTCAAAACTAGGGTCTATAAAATAAATGCGATGGCCACGGGTTTAATACTGCAGAAAATCTGTAGGCTGTTCTTAACACTCACCAATGCATTTATATCTTCTCAGTAGTTTTTCCTGATATGTTTGAGCTACACATGACCTTGCCCCAGCATTAGCATGATGAAACACTTTTTATTTCATCACTGTAATGTTAACAAAAAAACATTTGCTGACTGTATGTAACTGTTCCATGAACATCTGTATGGTGCATTTCTTTCTGTTTACCCACACATTTCTATACCAGCTCACCTTTTATTCAATTAAATATCATCATTTTAGAGGTTGATATAAGCTGGGCTGCAGTGCCAGGCACATACATCAAAAGGATTTCTCATAGGACATGTAAAAGAAGCCAAAGTGGGATATGGACATGCCCTTAAGTTTTTGTGTCTTAGTGCTTGTCTTATTGAAGAGAACAATTGTCAGTGTACTGAAAGAGGCCCTTGGGAGAAAGCCAGAAAATGCTATAAGCAAAAAATGCCCCAGAATATGATATTGGCAAAACACACAACATATCTTCCTCTTAAACACAGCCTAACTTACCAGTCCCATGAAATGCACAACTCTTTGGTGGCATGTAGCTAGGATGATTTTGATAGCACAGCTCTAAAATAGAAGTCAATACATACAGTCATTGTGGGGATTTCTTATTATTTGGAATGTCCCATAAAAAGTTCATCTTTAAAGTTACGTAGGAGAGTGAAGAAATGGATCCTCTCAGCATATGAAGTTCTTTGCAACCAATATGAAAGTTTAGCAAGCTAGGAGCAAGCACACAGGATGTGAGTAGGAGTAAAAAACTAAAAAAAAGTAAGCCAAAACAGACCCAGTCAGGTCACATCTCCAAAGGTGTTGTATCTGGGCTGAAACCACATTTGTCGGCAGGACAGATGACTGCAGGAAGAGAGGAGTCACTGGAAGCAGGCTTACAGCTCCTTGTAGAAAAGTCATTGCCTCAGCTGTGTGTGAGACAGGGTCAGGAACCCATAAAACCACTTAGCTGCTGTTACCCTGACTGCAGCAAGACCTGCGCTGAGCTGGGCATCACCAGAGTGCAGCGTGCTGCTCGTGCTGCAGGGCTCAGGAGTGGAGACAGGCAGCAGCCCCTGAGCAAGCTGGCAAATCCGAACTGATGTCAAACCTGCAACCATCCTCACTAACGCTAACTTATTTTTTAAGTTGTTGCCCTGTCTTTCTAAGAGGCACAAGGCTTGCTGTATCACTTGGGAATGTACCTGCTCGTGGTGCTGTGGTGGGGTGGGAGGTGTGGAGACCCGTCCCCGGTACCAGCCCTTCTTACAGGGACGTCTCAGTGGAGAGGGGGAGAGCCTCCCCTGCACCCTTTCATTTGGTGGGTTTATCTGTGGGCTTCTTGTTTCCCAGCTGGTAGCTCTACTCGAGATTAGAGGTAATTTTTTGTGTACATGATTATGGCACCATGAAATCTGACGATCAGTTTGCAGGAAATGTAGTGATGATGCTACTAACTATTAATACATATTTTCTGATTTATTCCTTCTATAGAATTGGCAGGGTCTGTGTCATAACAGGACAGAGAAACACCATTTTCTCCAGAGATCTGAAATCAAATGAATGTATATATGAAGGTCTCCTCCAGATTATGGAGACAACACACCTCTTTTCTCTGTAACTAGCAACTTTGCCCTTATGGGAATGCCATACTCCCAATCTTGTCAATCTTTGCTCCTCAGACAGTTTTCTTTTTCTGAAAATTTCTTGTTTCCTATTCCACCTTTCCTCCCTCATTTGCCCACAAGCTCCTTTTCCACTGCTCAGGAATGTGCAGATTTAACAGCTCCATCCCTGTCACTTGTCACTGCTGCTTTTCCCAATCACCTGTTCCAGTTTCTGTGTACACTTCATGCTGAATTAGTGGTGAGGGGAGGTGCTAAGCTTGAAGGCAGCAGTGGGGAAGCAACTGAATTTGCAGCCATAGCCCTGGGAGACCAAACTTATGTGATGAATATTCTCAATACATATTGCTGCTGGTGATCAGAGGAGAGAAAAGCACCTATTGTTTTTCTTTCATGCTCCCGGCTCTCCCAGTGATATTTCTGCTCACTGTGTTTTCTCTGCCTCAAATTATGCAATTCACAGGAAGTCTCCTCATAGAAGAGATTGTTGAGTAAATAACTGTTTACACAAATCAGCTGCAGGCTTAAAGATGCTACATACTGAGAGAAGTCAGCTGCATCTGCCTGTCATATCCTGTTGGCTAAATTATGTTAAGATGCTGCGACAGTGAGTCCATTGGACTAGATTTCACTCCAATGAAATCTTCATTGTTTTCTGTTTTAGCATCACTGAAACACACCCTATGGACAGAAGACTTGTTCTGTGCTTTTATAAGAGTAGCATTTTTATTTACAAAACAACAGTCAGGGCAACAAGCAAACATGGCCTATGTGAAGATCTGATGGTACTACTTTTCTATACTAGGTCAAATAAACAAGGTACTGATGATTATTTTTTCTGTTGTCTGCGCAGGACTATCAAAAAAAAATCCCAGAAGTCATCAAAGAAAGCACCTTTGTGACTCTCCACAAACAACTTCTCTTCTTGAAATTTCAAAATGTGATACACTGGAAATGGGAAAAGAACGTTTTATAGACAGAAGAAACACTTACCAGCTCTGCATGGCATGACATTTGGCAAACTGCTTAGTCAATTCAACAAACAAATAAGGAAATTTAAACAACTTGAAAATTTGGGAAATAGTTTCAGCCCCGTTTTAACAGTATTGATACAATAGAAACTTCTTAGACAGAGAGATTTCATTTTTAAAGCAGTGTTTCCACATTTTTATTCAGACACAAGCTTTCATTCCCCCCCCCCCCCCCATTTGGCTGACCTAGATTTCACCTAAGTGCCTAATGTCTTTCTGGAAAATGGGGGTTATGGCAGCTGCCCAAACTGTGGGAGCTGACTTGTTAAAAACCAAGCCAGACAGGCAGGCAGGAGCTTGCCATCTAGGTCAAAAGCAATCTTGGTTAGCAAGTGTACTTCTCCAACCACACAGGGTTATGCTAGTTTTGCTCTTTTGCAAAAGGCACAGGAGGTCTGCCAAAGTGCTTGCCAAAAATGACATTTCAAGTCAAAATTTAAAGTCTTAAATTTTTGGTCCTAGGAATACAAAAAAAAGTCTCACTTAAGAAAAAAAACAGCAAACACAGATGTGTTTCAGTTCATTTTCAGCTTGTCCTTCCACCATAATGCACGACCCAGCATCAGGAGAGTCATCACCCTGCGTTAAGCTGACACAGTATCTGCTTTTACCCTTGAATACTCAACACCTAACAGGAGACCTAAATACAAGTTTTGAAAGTTTTCTACAGGAGGAAAAAAAGGTGGAACACAATGAGATGAAAATGCATAGACTAAAACCATTCATATTGTATAAATGCATATATGACAGTAGGGGAGGACAGTACTTTCCGAGTATTTCATAGTACAATTTTGAAAGTACAAGGAAAATGCCCTATTAAAGGTTAGTGGAAAAGAGCAGAGACACATGTTGCCTTTATCTTTTTGCTCCACAGGAGTGTTAAACAAGGAACACCTGCAGCACTTTCCACAGCATCCCTTTCCACATGGGCCTGGTGCAGAGGCCTCTGGCACCCCTGGCAGATGCTGTGCTCTGAGCACCATGAGAAGCACTGACAGCCAGATCCAGATGGTCCCATGGGTTGACATTGCCATCACACACTGAACAGCTGTTCACACATGATCTCAGGCATCATAGCCCCATTTACTGAAGCCTCCTGAAGGTCATCCTCTATGCTTTCATTTTCACTAGAATTTAAATTTCACTGGAATTTTTTACATTTATGTTTGACTTTCCAGCTGGATTAGCACCAGTTGCTTCCATGTCATGTGTCACCTCAGTGACAGCACCACCAAGGAGGCCACCAAGCCTTTTGCACTTGTGATCCCACCATGGCAGGGAACCTTGGCTGGAAGCTCCAACCATGCTAGGGCTGCAGGCAGAGAGCACGACTATTACAGCTGCTTGAGTCCTCCTGGAATTCATCCTCTGGGGTGGATAGGCAGAGGTCCCTTTGATGCCTGCCTGGAGAGGAAACAACTGTCTAGTGCCTGCTTCTGCTCTGCAAAGAGGTTGGGTAAGAAACAAAGTTTTGTCTGTGTTAGTGCCCAGCATATCCTCGGGTGCCCTTGCCATAGATCATCACCATTGTGATAGCACTGATTATAAATCTGTTTGCAAGATGGGATTCAGCCCAACTAAAGCACAGATACTAAAGCTGTGGATGATCTCAGCTGAGGATTCAGAGAAATAAGGGCAGCCTTAATCTCCCTGAGGAACATGGACGGAGTCACACGGTTGGAAATAGCAGCATGCATGGAGTAAACAAGGGCAGCATTAACTGCCCTCCATCCACATGCCAGCACTACCTGGCCAGTGCAAGGGGCCTCTCAGGCCCCTGACACCCACTCACATGAGCCCCAGGCACTCAGTTTCAACACCAAGACCCAGTTGTGTCTTTGCTGTGTGACTGCTGCCTTTGCATGCACAACTTCACCTCTGCAGTCACAGGCAGCGAGAAGCGTTGTTACATCATGCGCTCTACAACAACAGCTTAGCAATTTGGGAAAGCTGGAATCATCTGCAGCAATCAGCAACTATCCCAGGAACACACTGTCCTGCACTGACCAGAAATTCAGCTGAGCTCTTCATGGCCAACCCACTGTAACTGATGCTTCCATTGCTTACTGAAATAACTATTACATCCTGTTCTTGCTGTTTTAGAGTAGCAACTGAGTATCTTATGAGAAACTCTCATATTGCAATTTGTGAATTTGTTTCTAATGCTTTAACCTGCATTAAGGAGAACTAAAGGAATGGGATTATCAGCAGCTCAGGCAGAGCTCCACTGCTGGCTGGGCTTTTCCACAGGCTGTATCAGGCCAAATTTCCCCAGCCTGTCTGTTTGCTCATGAGATCAGCACAGACACTGTCAGCCGTGGAAAAGTGAGCTTTGACCTGATACAAATCCAGTGCAAGCTGATGGGGTGCTTTGTGTGATCTGGCTGTAGTAGCACTCACATCAGGGGGCTACATCCATCAGCAGAAGTAGGCTGCTGTGGAGGCCCCAGTGGGAGAAACAACTCCTTCTATGCAGTCCTAAATAGTTTATTGAATAGAGCCAAGAAGAAGCACTTAAGGCAGCCTTCAACATGAATAACAGAATGGTTTGGGCAGGAAGATTACCCAGTTGCAACTCACCTATCACAGTCAGGGACATCTCCCACTAGATCAGGTTGCTTCAAGCCCTGCTCAATCTGGTCTGAAACACTTCCAGGGATGAGGCATCCACAGCTTCTCTGAGCAACATGTTCCAGTGGCTCACTACCCTCAGAGTAAAGAATTTCTTCCTAATATCTAATCTAAATCTACCTTCTTTCAGTTTAAAGCCATCTCCCCTTGTCCTATCACTACATGCCCTTTTAAAACACACCTCTCCAGCTTTCTTATAGGCCCCCTTTATGTACTGGAATGTGCTGTAATGTCTCTCCAGAGCCTTCTCTACATGGAAAAATCCCAACTCTGTCAGCCTTTCCTCTTAGGAGAGGTGCTCCAGGCCCTTGATCATCTTTGTGTCCCTCCTCTGAACTCACTGCAGAAGGTTCACATCCTTTCTGTGCTGGGGACCACAGGACTGGACACAGCACTCCAGGTGGGGTCTCACCAGAGAGGAGAAGGGGGACAAAATCACCTCCCTCAGCCTACTGGTCACAGCGCTTTTGATGAAGCCCAGGATTTGGTTGGTGTTTTGGACTGCCAGTGCACATTGCTGAGACATGCCCAGCTTTCTATGCAACAGTACCTCCAAATCCTTCTCTGCTCTCAATCCCTTCATCCCTCAGCCTGTATTGATACAGATGGTTGCTCCTCAAGCCTGTCAAGATCCCTCTGGATGAACTCTTTCTTGATAATGTGGGTGTGAAAAAAGGGCTGGTTCTGCATTTGTTTTTGCACCAGTGAGGTTTCAGACACCTGCAGCTTAAGTGAGAGAAGAGCTGCTCCTCAAAGCCAGCTCTGCAAGCCTGGCATACCATGCTGTCCTGGGACACACTGTCCCCCTACCCAGCTTCACAGACACTCTCTGGAGCCCAGCTGTCAGCAACAGCTCAGCACAGAGTGTGGCAGGCTCCCAGGAGGGCTACACAGACAGCTTTGTCTCCTCACCCATCACCAATGGGCTCCCCTGGATGCCAGCCCCATAGGACTGGCTGCTGCTGCCCTGCTACATCCATACCATGACGAGCTGGGCTGCCCAGCTGGGCACTGCAGGAGAGGTGACTGCTCACAAGTGGCTGGGAGAAGTGATGCCAGCAGCGTGCTGGAAGGGACAGTGAGATCCTGCTCTATTACAGCAGGGGCAGACAGGAACAATAACACAGCAGGGGCAACCTCTGCTCCTTCTACCTCTGTGCTGACCAGCAGTGGTGGAGAGGGGCTCAGAACCTGAGTTAGCTCTCCTCTTTTCAGTGAGAAGCCTTTCAGCTGAGGCCACCAGCCACTGGTCACAGTGTGCATGTGACAGGAAATGCAAGTGCTCCATTGGGACTCAAACGGACCAGTCATTAAATTATCCCTCATTAGCAACTAAGTGATTTCACATATGTCCCTGGCTATACTTTGAAAGGGATAAAGCAGTGATTATTGTTAACTGTAGCAGGACTCAAGTAGTGGTGTGGAGGTGAAAGATGTGGTCTGGCACTGCCACTGCCCCCACATCCAGCACAGGAGACAAAGACATTTAACATTCATTCTTCTCACTGGTGTTCCTTAACATCTGTTCATCAAGTTATTTTAAATAATCCTGGGAGAGCCACAGATGCAAGTTATTCAGCTATGGCCCTGATTGCTGAAATTGTTCTCAGTTTTGATTATTTAGGTTTTTGACATTGGCTCAGACAAGTAAAAGGAATAGGAAAAAAACATGTTTGATATTAGCTTAACAATACCAGTATGTTTCCTCCGTCCACTTATTATTCCATTTTTTTTCTCTCTAATACATGCATAGTTTTGTTATTTGGGATTAATTTATGAACAAAAATGTTACATTCCAATCTTGAGCTGAGTTTTTTTAATTCAAGTCCTTTACCACTGCTTGCCAGGAAAAACCTCTTGCCATGCTGTTAGTTGAAATGATAGAGCAAAACATGCCCCTTTCTAGTGTTTTTACTTCTTTTTGTCTCCTTTCTTACAAGCCCCTTTGTAGAAAATAAAGTCTCTTTCTTGTGGTAAGTCACTCTATGTGGTAGCTTCCAGCAGCACAACCAAACTTTCTGAGCTGCAGTTCCTGGCACAACTGATGTTACATACAAAGGTCAGTTCGCCTTTTGCACATTCAGAGACTTTAGTCCTAACGCTAAAAGCTTTTCTCTTCCACACAGATGAAGAGCTACATGTACATGTGTGCATGCACATCTATCTGTGTAGATAAGTGCCGTGCCACACCCACATACCCTCAATATGAGTGCACTGCAGCTCAGATTTCCCATTCTATACATGTGAGATGATTGCTTGGTTCAGACCACGATCAGAAAAGAGAGACTGCATGCACCCAGTACTGTGTCCCATGAGGCACACATACCAAAGCCACCTTCAACACATCATCTGTCCCCCTGGACATCAATGCCTCTCCCAGCAAAAACTGCTGAAACACATACAACAGAAATCAGCTTCAGATTATGAGGAACTAGAGGCAAAATTAACTATAAAGCAACAACAGGTATAGAAATGTCCCTGAGTCCCTAGGGGGAGAGCAGGGAGGAAACAAGACACTTCCAGACTTGCATCCCTTCCTTTAAAAGTTGGAGTTTAAAAGGGACAACAGGACTTTTAAATGGCTTTCTTGGGCACAGCATGCCATGGTGACCACTGTCATGGTGACATGGTTATCACTGACCATGGCTGGAGGAAGTTTGGATCCCCACAGAAGGCCCAGATTCTCCCTCCTCTGCGGAAGGGTACCACTGCCACCAGCACCAGTGCTCTGAAAGTGACAGTACTGTCACAGCAACACACCACTGCTCTGGCTGTAGCCCAGGACTAATATCCCTTGGGAGCACTCTTGCTAGTGCCTGAGGCACCACAACAAATACACAAAAGCAAGGCACTTTGAAGGAGAAAGGCATGGAGTTTCTCAAGGTGGCCTTTTATCTCAGATAAATTTAAAGAGATTTTGAGTTTCAACAGTTTCCAAGAGAGGAACAGTGGATAGGGGAGAGTTAATCAAAACATAGCATAGCAAGTCCCTGCAGTACCTGCTGGAATAGCTCTTGCTATGTGGGTGTATTAATATGTGTACTATATTAGACCCCCTCCCTGCAAGTACAATCATGCTAGTCATGAAAGGATACATGGTGCTCAATAACAGATGCAATTCTATGCTCAGGAGTATTTTGCATACTACATGGATTATTAATGTCTCCTGGGCAGGCAGGTGAGGAATGGCTTTTTTTCTTTTCTTTTTATCCAAAGCACAATTGACTTCTAAGTAGGAAAGGGGCATGTTTTTCCTCTTTCACTAAGAAAAGCATTTTGGGGATGGCTCTGATGAAGCCGTTGACCTCCTACTTTGATAAAGTTTCACTTTGGGTAAGAACTAGCCTGTTTTAAGCACCACTAACATTAAATTTCACTCTGAGCTTAATCAAACACAGATGTGCTCTTTGCAAAGCAATTGTACTGTCATGCTACTAGAAGTGCAGCTGTTTATCTGCATGAAGCAACTCTAAGGCAGGAAAACGCTAGTCAAAAAGGTAAGCAATTAGTTCAGTGGAACTGAGGAGGGTAGCACAGACAGCATTGTGTGAGGCTCATAATAAGGCTAGGATGATTTTTAGAGTTTCTCATGGAGGTAGCTTCACTAGGGGCCTTGTTAAGAGTAGATCTTACACAGAGCACAGCTCTCTGAAAACTGCTGAAATAAAATTATGCAAATTTCAATGAGAGAGATGGGGGAAATGCAAGCTTTTAATATTCAGGAGAGTCAACATGACATCACTTACTTGTTTATTTATTTAGAGGCAACTGTATTTGTGATGACAAGAGCACTCAAGAGGCTCATTCTGGGATCTGGCAATATGTTTACTTTATAACTGTGAGATATTTTTAAGCAGAGCAGAAGGAACTGTGCAGTGACCTTGCCTCATGAAAGCACCACATTAGCAGAAGGTTAGAGAAGTATTTCTGCCCTTGGAAAGGTACATGCATATTTTAGCTATTAGTTCCTATATTATAAATCATCTTTTCCTGTAAAAGGGCTTTGCAGTAATAAAAAGCAGGAATATTATCTTCTGGTCAAGCTTGGTTTACCACACACTGCCTGAGACCCCAAGAGACCCCAGGCTTCCTTCCTCCCTCTGCTACAAGTTTCCTGTATTGTCTTGTCAGTGGACTATTTCTGGGTTTTTTGTTTCTTTGCCTACAAGCAAAATGAAAGTGCAACTCTTTGGAATGTTTTGTGACCTAAATCATTTGCTGTAGGCCCTAGGATGAAAGGTACCATAAAAGTACGGTGATAAATACTGTAATTTAATTAAAGTGCTCCAATTATTTAGGGAAGAAGAAATATAAACCAGAAACTGCCAGATGTTCTTTGCAGTCTTTTTGAAATTTCTCTGTCAAAAAATTAGCAAGATTTTGTGCTCCTAGGAAGTTTTCTTCAGCTTTCAGTCTCTTCTTGCATCCCCTGTTGGAAAGAAATCCATAACAGCAGTACTTAACATCTGTGTGAAATTTAAACCACCTTCTTTACAATGTAATGCAGTCATGGAGGAGTGTGTGCATCGTAGGGACAGAAGGGAAAAACGTAGACTCACTGAATGGTTTGGGTTGGAAGAGACCTTAGAGGTCATCTAGTTGCAATCCTCCTGCCATGAGCAGGGACACCTTTCACTAGAACAGGTAGCTCAGCACTCCCTCCAGCCTGGCCTGGGACACTTCCATCTGCAGGGTATCTACAGCACCTCTGGGCAACCTGCTCTAGTCCTCCACTACATTTGTAGTAAAGAATTCCAGTATCCAATCTAAATCTTTCCTCTTTCAGTTTAAAGCCATCATCCCTTGTCCTATCACTTTCCCCTGATAGAAAGACCTTCTCCAGCTGTCTTGTAGGCCCACTTTAAGTATTGATGCAATAACATCTCCCTGGAGCCTTCTTTTCTTCAGGTTGAACAATTCCCAACTCCCTCAGCCTGTCTTCATAGGAGAGGTATTCCATCCCTCTGATCACCTTCACGGCCCTCTTCCCAACTTGCTCCGATAGATCCATGTCTTTCCTGTATTGGGGACCTCAGAACTGGATGCAGCACTTCAAGTGGGCTCAGCTCTCCAGAGAAGAGGGGCAGAAAATCTTCACTCAACCTGCTGGTCACACTGCTTTTGATTGGAGAAATTATTACATCCAAGTTAAAGATTAAAATAGATGCCTTGAATAGTTGTGTGCTCATTATTATATATATGGTCCTAAACATGCTGCTCTGTGTGAGTTGCTCTAGAATTATAACTCAGACGACTGTGATCAGGTGCAGGACTGTTCTCAGTGCAGAGCAAAGCTGTGTCCGTGCATCCTGTGATGGACCATTTACACATTGCACTGCCTGGCACTAATGCGGGGGTGAGGAGTGGCTTTTGGCTCATGGAAATCCACGGCCACAGTGATTCATCTGATATTTATTGGCTTCATCACTGACTTGATGAAAAATGAGAAAAAGAGGCTTGAGTTCAGCAGTTTTGCCTCCAGACCAACAAGCAGGTCACAGCCTGGATCGCTAAAAACAGCTGCTGTGTTCTGGCTGCTTGCTGCTCTAGTGCCTCTCCTCTCTGGAGATGATGATGTCTGAGATTATAGAGGAATGACCAAAATTCCCCACAGTGACCTCCCTTCAAAGACAGCCCTATCAAATGCTGGCTTACAGAAAAAGAATGGTTAGTTATTTCCTCAGGAAAGAATGTCTTTGAAGAGTAGCAAAAGCACATAGTGAGGAGATAGCCATGTTTCACTTTGAGAGGCCTTTCCAGTTACATTAGATGTTACAGACAAAAATCGAGAGACTGGGAATAGACTAGGGAACATGCAAATCTTTGATTATAAATAATTTCCTGCCTACTAATGGTAGTTTAATTAATTTTGATGAAGCTCTTGGTTTTTGTTTGGGATGTCCTAAATATTTACAGAACGCCTCAGACTCTGAAGCGCTCTGTGCAGCATGGTTCTTGCTGGTCCAAGGATATGTGTAATGTCAAGAGCCTGCTTTATTGAGAGCCAGGCTCTATCCACACCAGGAGATGTTGCTTTCAAGCTTAGAAACACAGATAGTAGTAGGATTTCTTTCCTCTTGAAATAAATCAACCTGGGTCAACAAGTGTTGATCACATTGTTACTTGCTACATAAAACTCTTCCATATTCACACACATTGCCCTGTTATTTTTCAGTTTTCCTACTTTCATCTCTATACAGCAAATAACTTTCTAGCAGCTCCAAGACCCTACATCATTGAGGTTTCACATGTGAAGGCCATCCCATCCCTATAAATCACCTCTGATCGTCAGGCTCCTATCACCTACTAATTTACTTCATAAAATCAATCAATGTCTTCAACTGCAAATCTCTTAGGGGCTTAAGACATGGTGTACTACTTGGGCCCCACCCCATCTCTTCATAGCAGCCCTTGTCAGCCACAGTTCTTACTAAACATCCACATCAAAGTTTTTGTTCTCAAAGCCTGGAGAAGAAACTTCTGAGTACAGAACCCATATTTTGCATATCCTTCCAAGGAGATGTGCTTATGTCCCAGTGTGACTGCCATCATGGCAAAGTGCATCAAACACCAAATGATAGCCAGAAAAATCCACATACATGTTACTAATAGGAGCACATCAACTCCCTTCTGATTCCTCCTTCATGATTCCCAGTGGTACTTGAGTTAGCAGAGATGAACACTGAAATCAGAGGCAGGGGAGAACTTCTTTTGTGTTACTAAATGAGGATGAGTTCCTCTTGCACTTTTACAGTCAGGTTTTTAAAGGCAAGCATAAACCCTGCATGTATCAATTTGAAATTTCACACACGTGGTTCAGATACGTTAATTTCCATGCCTTTACCCATTAACTTGCTTGCTCTGAAAGAGTACAGCTGAAGGTGACCCTACACAGGTCACCATAATTTTCTTTTCTTATTACCTAGTAGTTCTTACACTGAATTTCATCAGTACCTACTAACTCAGTACACATAGTCTAAGTAGGACATTCTGAATTTAGTTACTGTCCTCCTTCTGTACGAATCCAACCTTGTTAAGTGCCTGTGGCTATGCTGATCTGCGTTCACCAGGGTCTAAACTTTCCACCCAAGATCACCGCCAGCCTAAGGAGGATGAGATCAATCTCACTGACCTCACAGCAGGCTACAGTCGCTGTCACAAACACCATAAGGCTGTCACAATGAAGCATGTAAAAGAAAGGTGATCCTCATGGCATAAAAAAGAACACATCCATCCCAAGCCAGTGGCTGAGGACAGTCTGTCCTCAGTCAGTACACCAGGCCTGCTCCAGCACTATATTGGTTTTACAGCTTAGCTGTCAGTGTAATTTTCTAACACAGATTTTGATTTCCTGACCATATCTTCAGCTGGCAGTTTGGTACTTGAGATTTACTTTCTCTTTCTGTGCAGAATGATTACATATCTCTACATCCTGGCTTTTGCAGGACCTCGTAAGTCTGACAGATTAGTTGGTTTGACTTCCTGCTCTGCTGGTGACATGCAATGAATTCATCCCAGCCGAACTGGTGATTACACCACCATATGTACAGACGCCAGGTGAGACTGAAAATTACAAGGCAGGAAGTCTTGAAATACCTGTGTTGATGACAATCAGGGAAATTATAGCCCTAGTGGGACTGGCTGATTTGGAGAGAAAAACTAGACTAGATCTTGGAACAGAAGAGTTTGCAGATGTCAGCCTTCTGAGATGACTTTTGAGCCTGTAGCATCTGAATTTTTTTGGCTGCTCACCCCTCTCAGTAAAAAAATATTTGAGCTAAATATTACATACATTATAAAACCTACTTAAAAATAGAAATTAAAAAAGGTTGAAGTAAACACTGCTTTACAACTATTATTTTATCTTGTTGATTAAAGGTACAAAAGATATTTTCTTCCTGTACCCTAGTGGGTTGTCTTGCACACCACCTGGAGCTCATGCCCCTCCACTTTGGAGACCAGTACTGCACCCTACCAGACCAAGACGAGGTGGAGGTTCCACACAGCAAGTTGTTGAAAGGTGGTTAGAAGGGAAAGGGACGAAAATAGCACCGTGCAATGAACATTGTGCTCATGTACTGCATGTCTCTGGCTATTCTAGGGTTGAGAGAAGCACAGTCTCTGAAACAAGATCTTCATTAACTTCTCTTCTCAGGCTCATTATCCACAGATGTTATTGGCACTTTTCAGTGCCAACCCAGACAGCTGCAAACTGTGTTCCAAGAGGTACAGCAGGAAGAAAATACGCAAGCCCAGGGAGGGATTTTGCTCTTCCTGGTTTTACAAAAAGGAACATAGGGTGAAAAAGCCCATTTTTAGGCATTTAAGCAAGCAGCATCTAGAGTGACATGGGTCAGACACTGCCAGATCCCTGCTGTCAGGCAGAAGGACACACAGGTTTTAGATTTGGGATCCTGAGTGCAAAAGGCAGAGCTGCAGAATGGCAGCATGCACTCAGCAATACAAGACAAGATGAAGCAAAATAGGAACAGCTCACTAACATGAGACCAGTTTGGTCCCATATTTCAGTCAGACATCAACGAGCAATAACTGCTTACAGCAGGAGCATAAAGGACAAGTATAAAGCAATCCTTTCCTTAACATGCAAACTGGAAATCAAGAGGTTTCCACCCAGCTGAGGGGGCTCAGGTGCATGCAGACCAGGCAGTGTTTCCTTGAAGTGCTAGTTTAACAATCAAATCCCTTTCTAGACCTACTGGTACTTTTAGTCATTTCTGTCCTGTGGCAAAGTTGCAACAAAGTTTGCAAACTGCAGGCAAAGTAGCACAGATGGGCAGCAGCCAGCACTGGCACTGCTTACAGTGGGACCTTTCTGGTCGCTCACTAGTGGTGGAGCTGCCTCAGCAACAGCTTTAGCATCCCTCTCCTGGCCAGTGCAGGGCCTCCAGCTGTCTTGAACTGACTTTCAGCAAGTGCATTCTGCTCTTGAACACAGCAGAAACATACACTTTCCTGGAGAGTTTCCAACACTCAACTCTTCTGCAAAGGGTACTTTTTTCACACTGAACCAGTGTACCTAAACAAACATCTTTCAATAATGTAGCTCTCAGTTTAAATTTAATTTGTTCATTCTGAGGCCCCTAAAAACATAAATTGCTTAATTTAGTTAATTCTTTTGGTTTACAGTCAGTTGGTGTTAAATAGTAAAAGAAAGAGTAATCCAACTAACAGTTTCTTTGGGAGTTCTTGGTTGGATTTTTGGCTTGTTTTCTTCTCACCAAGATGTTAAATTAATTTCTAAAAGGCAACAAAGCAGTGCCATACTTGCTCGTGCTGTGTGCTGAGCTGCTATTATTTCACACTTCAGTGGCTATATTCAGAAGCTTCATTGGTAGAAGTGTAACAAGTCTTGGCAGTATTTCATCTGTTTTCATATATCAGTTGGCTTCTGTGCCTGGCCTAAAATCAAGATTCTGCTACCAAAGCCACTTTCCTCTGGGTTAAAACTACTTGTTTCCACTTTGGAAAAGAGTGGGAAATTTCAACCTGAAAAACAAAACCTCTAGTTTCTATAAGATCACACCTTGCTGAAAGATCCTTTCTCGCCTAAAGTTCAAGAAATGCTTTAGGAAAGGTTTTTACAAGGCAATATTTTGTCCAAATAAACAAGAAATTAAGTTTTTTCCTAGTATACTTCTTTAGGAAAAGTAACTGAGCTCCTCAGAAGTGAATTTGCAAGTGGAAAATCCTCTACATTGCAAAGTAATAGTAGTACAGAGAAAACAGGACTGACCAAATATGCACTAGTTCCTTCCTGTTTTAGTTTCAGATTTTTTTCTATAACACCCTTGAACACACATTACAGGACAGAAGTAACTAGATTTTCTTTCTGTCAAGACAATATACTTAAAGCAACTGGAACCCAACAGTCAGAATGATATTAATATTTCTCTCTGTGGGACCTCACCTCCTGATTTGGGGGGCTGTCAGGAATTCCCAAATCCTAACTGTAGCCACTCCTGCTCTGCCACACCAGGCGCTGCCATCCCAAGCCTTGCCCTGCCTGGCACATGAATCTCATGTGGACCAGAAGCTTCTTTGCTTGAGACTCCAGAGCTGATTTGAGACCCCCAACAAACCAGGAGCAGCCTTCTCAGGGATCCCAAAGGCAGCAGCTGGGTCCCTCAAACCCCATGAGCACCGAAGCCTCACTTACATCCCTCCGGGTCCCACAGGCCACGTGGGCTCTGGCTGCTGCCCCTTGCAGAGCAGGGCACACAAGGGCAAGTGAGGAACGGGGCAATGCCACCAACCTTCTCACACCAGCATCCACCTCGCACAAAGGGGAGGAGGCACAACCCTAGGGAAAATAGCGGGGATTTGCAGCAGTTGAGCATTTTGTTGTATTTTGCCTGGGTGTAATTTAGTCCACACAGTTCACCACCTGCTACAAATAGGTAATGGCACCTCTACATAAACTATCAAAGCCACAAAGCTATAGGTGTGCTCCTCAGCCCTTGCCATATTTCACTCACTAATCTTTGCTCCTTTGCTACACTCAGCAGAACATCAAATCTGCATTAATTGCAAGATTTTTCCTTTAGAGGAAAGCTTATACATGCTGAGGGAAAAAAAATGTTTTCTCATCTCATTCTCAGCATTATTCCTTGCCAAACCATCTAACAAACATTTCTGTTAAAGAAATGCAAACAGATTTGCAAGGAATTTTGAAGAAAATATCATCTCAAATTTTAAAAATACTATTTTGATTTGTTTGGCAAATGAACCTTGAATCATATTTATTTTAAAAGTCAGCTATTTTTTTTCTGTTTATGAAGAATGATGATACCAAGGCTTATTAACCCTTAGCACTATTAATCAAAGAATAGCATCAAGAGTAAGCAAAATGAACACTAGAATTTTTCCAACTGCTAATATCTTTGAGGTTTTGCAAGGCATCAACTCATTTTATCATTCTCAAGGATCTCCTTTTTCCCTCTGTCCAGCTTGCAACGTCTGAAGCACTCCTTGCACAGCTCTTGAACACACAGTTCCCACTGCTGCATCCTGAGTGCTTCACTTTTCCAACCTGAGGATGCAGAAACTAAGACATGAAAAATAAGTACATGCATTAGAAATGAATAGACTTGAATAACTTCTTGGAAGCTGATGGATCTTGGTGCTAGTAAGATAGCCACTTTGTCTCACAGGTATTTCAGTAAAGATAATTATAAACATAAATATTTTCAATGTGTGGGTGGTTCCCTCCCATGGCCTCAGCACTCCATGTCATCCTTAATCAGCAATTCTCAGATTGCAGGCCTCTGAGAAGTGTCCACGAGGGCATCTGGGACCACCCTTGCTTCTACAGGAAAGAGACTGTGAATTGCACAGGTGCTGCCAGTATCCATATGCACATTGCTCAGCCAAATCCTCCCAGCCGAGCTGCTGCTGCTGCTATGGAGGTGCCATTTCATCCCTTGGCATTACCTAGTAGTGGAGGGGACTGACACCTCACCAGCCACTTCAGCAGGCACCAGAAGGGTGGAGATCCTGCTGCCACTTGGCATCTCCCACTGCACACCAGCAGTTTCTTTCATCGACACCCCCCCAGAATAAACAACCTCCCTCAAAATAGTCCCAGTGCTGCAGTTTGGTCCACCAAACCTGTCTGCTGAGCAGGTGGCAGGCAGGAGGCATCCAGATCTTCCATCAAGTCACTTCAGTCACTGCCATTACTCAGCCAGCATTCTGTAGTGGCAGACAGCCTGGGAGATAAGTTCCCTCTGCATGTCATGTTATAAGCAGTGTGTGCCGGTCTCAGAGAAAAAGGGAGATCTGCTTTTTCCCTACCCATGGTGAGTCCTTCTTCCCAAAACCTTTTAAAATTAAGGAAATTAAAAAAGGGGAGAGAGATAGGGAAAATAGAAGGGTACAAAGAGAAAACATCTCTGTGTTCTGTATTTGTTGCAGTTACTTGCATTATTTTCCTCCCGAGGATGAGTATCAATTCAGTCATGACCAGACAAATGAACTGCAGCACAACCCACGGTGTTTAGTCAAGTGGGCTGTTGGCAATATTAAGATATTTGGTATTAACAAATGTATAGAGCCATAAACCAGAGAGCTCATATAAATATAATCATGGTAAAAGGGAGAGGCAGGTGACATAATCAATTAGCTGCACTGTCAGAAGTAGTTTATAATAATCTTTGTTCCCTTGTATCATTCCACAAATGTTAGTCCTTCTCATCAAGTTGTGACTGTGATGCTAGAAGATGAGGTGAGCAGTAAGAAATACATTTTAGGAACTGGTCTTAACACAATATTGAAATGCAGCGAAAGCAAGATAAACAGCTATTTGTCTAAAAAATTCAGCCTTCTAGAGTCTTCTTATAAAACTGCAGTGTCACTTTCAGTTAATATCTGATTTTAACCTCCTTTGAAATCAGTATTCTTTGGAAATGAAACATGCATTGCTTCTTCACAAGTCTTTGGACAAGATTAGCATCACACTCATTTCACATCAGTCTCACACTTCACTGGAGGCTTGTGTCCTGCCATTGTCCACCGGGAGCAGGGAGCATCAAGTAAATATTTCCCATTTAAATGTCTCCATGCTCAAGCAGCTTACATTTTAGTAAATGCAGTTACGATAAAATGCTATGGCAACACTGAAGTGGTGACATAGAGGAAGTGAAATAGTAAATTCAGCATGAAGGATTACACACAGGCCACTCCTCCTGTTACAAAAGAAAAGCATGAGACCATGACTGAGCATGCCATCAGTCCCAACACACAGACTTCCCATTCATGCCAGTTCATTTTACTGTGTAAATTCTATTTAGTGGCGGCGTAATGCTTTGTCATGTGGTTTCCTAGGATAATTTTCAGTTTTATGGTTTACTCCCTCCCTCAGTTTCTTATATAGCTTCAAACCAGATCAGACCCTGAGGTAGCTCACTCCCATCAGCAAAGGAGAGCTAGAAATTTTTATTATGCAGACCTCACACTTCTCACTACTTTGCTTTCTAGAAGCATTGACAAGTTTTATATCAACAAAAGTAAGGGCATGCCCCAATCTGCATTATAGTGTGCCAGAGCACCCTGTAGCTGCTAATTTCCCAAGAAAGTGGCTCCTCTATGGACAGCAAAGTGTTCCTGTATCTCCTCTGGCAGTCTGGCACTAAGCTGTGCTATAGATCAGCTAGCTACAAGTTTCATTGATCATAAAGGTGTTTGTAAGATATAGGAAGCTGTAACTACATCCTCTGTGTCCTGTCCCAATCCACAGACAGACCTCTCTCATGTCTAGGGCAGAGGCTATGGAAATTTTTATTTTAGGGGGCATGTCATATAAAGCCCTACAAGAAGCTGAAAAAAGATGTACATTATCATTGACAAATAACCCACTTGTTTGCTTCACTGAACAAAATTTCATGTGACTGACTGCCATAGTTAGGTATGACAGGTGAGGATGATGAGTTCACTGAGGAACAACTGGGCGAGGCCATCTAGTTTGTTTGGGTTTCAGTCACAGAGGTATGCACTACTGTATTTTACATACACCCAACCTCTGAAAGATCTTGTCCCTTTTTCCCCTCTCCAACACTCTTTCATCCTATTTAGTTGCCCCCAATTTTTGCAACAAAAATTTGTTCTTTGACAGTGTTCAGGTAAGAGTAATTTTCACGCTCAAGCCATCACATTTGATTATGGACTTCTGTAACTATTAATACACTTTCATACTACCTAGAAGAACTGACAACACTGTGTGAGACTTAAACACCAACCACTACTTTAAACCTGCACACTTGCTTTTTAATTAGTACTTGAAATTGCTGGTGTAGCTGGGTATCCGCCCCCAGTATTTTGCTGTGGACAGGGCCCCACAGCTACTGTCAGTGCTAATTCATGCTACGGTGATTCAACGCCAGAGATGCCGACTGTAGTGAGAAGCACTGCTGAGATTGTATTTTCCTGGTGCGGTGCAGGTTGCTTAGTGACCTGCCACCAAAACAAATGCATTCACTTATGTATTTAAAGAGCAGCCTTTCCTGAAGGGTCCAGCATTTTGTGAGGACACCTGTTTCTTGCATTCTTGCAATTTCTGTCCTGAGTGACAGGCTTGATGTTGTACCCCAGCTGGTTAACGCTTTTTTACAAGGAAGTCGTGCAACATGTGTGCAATGCTCTCTGACTCATCTCACACCAGCGCTGGTTAAATCACACGTCAACGTCCAAGCCGTCAGACTGACTGCAGAGGCAAGAGCCAGTAAAGCACTACCTTCCTCAGACACATGGCAGCCGATACATTTGTTTCTTGTTTGTCCATCCCTGGTGAAAGCTGAAGGTATATCGCACACCTCCAATCAAAATACACCACGCAGTTGCATGTGAACAAGGACATGGGGCAGTATCTGAGGGAGAGTGCTTGGCACCAGCAAGCTGCCCTGCACTGTCAGATCACCCCAGGCACCCACAACAGGGGCTGAATTCCGACTCATGTAGTGGAAGGGCTCTGTCCTGAAAAAGCCACACTTCATATTCCATGGCTGGAGGTCACATGGCACACTAAAGGGTTGTGTGTGGAGGTTGGAGGTGCGTGGCAGACGGTGCAAGCTCTGGGGTAGACAATGGGTCCAAGTATATTGACTCATTTCTCTTACACTCAACTCCAAAATTAGCTGAAGTGCCAGTAAATACAAAATGAGTAACAGATTTATGTAATAAGACTTCAAGTATCTGTAATAACAGAGTGAATGACACCAGAAGGATGGGAACTTAAGACTCACTGATATCCATGCTCACGTCTTGTCCTTGTCTCAGCTTATCACCCATAAAACATAAAAAAGCCTCAAGTCTATCAAAATGAAAATTAATAGAAACCTCTTAGCAAGCCTATTATATCTGATTGTGACCTTCTTTTAATGTTAGAGCTTCGAGAAGCATTCCTAATGCTGTCTTAAACTAGCTGTGCCACACTTTCTTTTGAGCTTTTGATTTCCTATTTGAAATGTGAAGGAGCTGATTTTTTAAGAATATAGAAAATTTTTAACAGAATATAGAAAACTTCTTTATACATTTAAAGCAAACCTTTCCCATTTACTTCAATTATATCTGTGAAGTTAAGAGAGTTTCCAACACCAGAGATCAAGCAGGTAAGCACTTGGAAAATGCGAAACACCTCCTCTTACTGCCTTTGAGAATTGAGGTGGAAGTCACTTGCTTTGCATCACCAAAATCCTGGACTAGAGTCATCCAAATAGCCAGGGCAGGGGTTAGTCCCCTTAAACACAAGGCTATACTTTTGCTTTTCCTGCAATTGTTGGGCCTTTTTGCTACAAATATCTCAGCTCCTGCAACAGCAAACAGCTTCCTAAAATGCACAGCCCTGACTCACACCCAGAATCACATCCTGTCCAAGGAACAAGGAAGAGTTTTGGGAATAAAATAACTTGATCATATAATTAACATCAGCTTGATCAGCCATGTGCATGTGGGAATAGAGAAGGAGAATGCTGCCAGCCCTTACTAAATTTTTGTTTGACTTTGTCATTGTATTTTTCTGTTAACTTTGCTCTTCTGCATAATTTTATACACCATTGACTAACCACATGGAAAAATTACACAGAAGAAGCTGTTCAGAGACAGGGACTAGAATATGCTGGGAGAAGTGTGGAAGCAGAGAAGTGAGGACAAGGGTGTTTGGAATACAGCTGGTAGCTGAAAAGTAGTCTGCAACGAGGAAGCATAAAAGAGAAATGAGACCACTATGGACAACTGGAAAATGCACAGGAAGGAAACCTGCAGTTTGCTGGTCTATTAAATTAATATTAGGGGAAGAAAGACAGAAATCCACATGATGATGTGGCCTGGACAACCTGATCTAATGGGGGGCATCCCTGCCCATGGCAGGGAGTTTGGAAATAGGTTCCTTCCAACTCAACCCATTCTATTCTATATTTCTGTTCTCTCAAAAAATGCATGCCATTTACAGACAATGTGTTCATGAAGCTTCCTTTCCAGAGGATGGTGCACTGAGCCAAGTAGGATAAAAAGCAGAAATACTCCATACACTGGCCTGACTCTTGTAAACAGAAGTCTTTTCCTCCAAATAAGCAGCAGAGAAGTTAGATGATTCTATGAGAAACACCATCGAGATTTCCAAGACCCAACTGGATAAGGCACTGAGGCAACTTGACCTGGACTAATAGCTGCTCATGCTTTCAGATGGAGGTTCGATAAGAGACATCCTCAGCCCCCATTCAACCTGGATGATCCTGTGAAAGACTAACTAATGGCACTAACAGCTAGAAAAAAACCACAGTGTCTCATGCATGCTTAGCATTTGGCTGACAGTCACACAGAAGTATATTTCCAGTCTCCTTGACAGCAGTGAAGCTACTCACAGGAAGAAGTTGAGCAGGAGCTCATGCTTAGATATCTGTCTGGTTTGATGGGCTGTGATACTCTAAAATGCACTGTTCCAAAACCACTCTGATTTGTGAGCTTCCAAGAGCATAACAAGAATGAAAGTTGGCTGAAAAGCATGAGACCATCAAACGCAGGTATTCGCCAAAGCATGTTGTAAATACATTTTTGAAAGGTTTTGAAACATCTGACATGTTTGAAAATGCAACTACTGTTAGCTTAATCAGAAGTTCCCTGTACCCCGTGAAAACTTTAGTGATATTAAATGTCTTAACATGCCTGGCAAAATTTCACTTTGCACAGCTGTGTACACAGTGAACTCCTATCTCTGTATGAAGAGTTTAATCCTATTTCAACATACTGTAGCTTGGTAAGATGTGGGAACATCAATAATTCAGCACCTAGTGGATGTGAAATCTTCCCAGGAACAAGAAAGGAGGAAAGTAATCACATGGCCTCTCCCCTGTGCACTTTATACAAATACTTTTTGGGGCTGAGAACAGGAAGGCTCCTGTAGAAACATTTCCCCCATTTCCCATGTCCATGGTGATGTTATTACTGTCTCCATTATATATGTCATACACAAGGTGCAATATAGTCAGAAAAAAAGCCAATTCAGCTGCTCCCCACCCATTCTGACTTGGGAAATTTTTAACTTTCCAGGATATTTGTGCCAAACAGCTATCACAAAGGTCTGTCCCTGATTTATGAAGCCTGAATCCCACTGATGAAAGACATAAGGATTCCCTTCCACTAAGGCACTGCATCTCCTTCTCTGCCCTTCAGCAGTTAGGCTACATCATTACAGTTGTGAACGTCATCTGTATTCTAGTTGGCAAAACCTATCAAACTTGATTCCAGGGTGCCTTGAAACATTAAGAAATACCTTGAATTCCAGGAGGACAGGGAGAGTCCCAGCAGCATGCCATGGTAGTGCTTTTTATGCATGAGTGTTTTGATGGCACAAACTTCCTGTGTTGGTAAGCCCTTAGCACAACTTAGACTTCCTCCCAGAGAAGACTCTCAGCCTCAAAGGGCAGCAAAATGGCTATTTCAGTGGGACAATTACATTGCCACCAGCAAACCAGTGACTTCCTGTTCCAGAAGGGAAGAAGAAAGCAGCCCAAGTACCCTTCTGCAGCAAGTGTTACCCTTCCAAGAGAGATGTTACCCTCACAGCTCATCTTTAATGGTGCAGGTTGAAGGAAGTCTGAAGAAATACTGTAGAGGAATTGCATGTGAGCTACGTGCAGATTCCTGAGGCAACTGCATGTGGGCATGCTTAGAGCACCAGGAAGAGGCAGCAGGAAATCAGGAAAAACTAGGAATGTGATGGCAACCTCCTAAGCTTCACTAAGTCTTGAGAGCCAGTGCAACACTATTAATAACCTTGACATTTCTTTGTCTTTCCTAGGAGCTTTAGCTGGTATTTGTACAGCTAATAATGCTGTGTATCATTGTGAGCTGTCACCATTGTCATCTTGGAGAGAAAGCTGGAAAACAACTTGCTTCCAAATGCCAAAGCTTCAGAGACATGTGAACATGAGAATTCTACCTTAATCACAACCACAAACAACAACATTCTTCATTCGATTTTAAAACACACAGGTCAGGAGTTAGGGAGGAAGCAAAAGAGATAGTTGTGACTTCCGCAACCTGCTGACTCTGCTCTTTCCAGCTGTTGATAATTCACACTTGCAATTTGCACCATTTCAGATATGCCTCTTCCCAGCACATGTTCTACAGCACAAATCACAGCTAGGGACATACTTTGGCAATAGCAATTACACAGTGAGATAAATGCCAACTAAATGATGCTCCCTGTATTGCAGCATCTCACTGGGTATGATAAAGAATTACTGTGCTTTGACCACTCTCAGACACTGCAGGCAATACAAAGATATTGCTCATCTTCATTTCTGTGTAGAACTAGATAAGTTCCTAGTTAAATTGTTTTGCAAGTCAGATACTTAAGCAAACAGCATTTCCACTTTTCAGATAGTATAACCATTTTGAGGTAAAATACAGTTGTTTTGTTGCAGCTCTCTTTTATTTGCAGTAACTCCATTTGGAGAAAGAAAAAAACTGACAAAAGATTGTAAGAAAAAAATCCTACAGAACTTGAGTCTGTAGGTGCTCCTCTTAAAAACACCTTAGTTTTATCAATATTGGAAAACACCCTTCTTCCTCCTTCCATTCAATAAGCAGCCTCAATGGAGATGTTTTGTGAACACCTGACAGATTTAATCCAAGAGATACCTGCAGAGGCAGTGACATCAGGGCAAAAATATATGCGGAGGCTGGCAATTGATTGTAAAATGCTATCAGCACAAAATGAAACAACAACAGTTTGGAATTTCTTTTCCTTTCTACATGAGGTTATCACACATTTTTCTGACCATGACAAACCAGAAAAAATAGTGTCTCCTTATCCATATATGCAGCTGCATCATATGTCATTAAGTACACAGAATATGGTAATACCTATAAAAATTAGTGCTTTGCCCAAGTGCATGTTTTTCCCAAGGCCAATAGCACATCAAGCCACATGAGCCATAAACCACTGATTGTTAACACCTGTGGTTTTCTTAAAGCCTCAGTTTTGCTATCCAGTACCTCTGCACTGGCCTCAAGACTAAATCACTTTGTCTTTCCTACTTCGGTCAAATAAAGAGACACATTAAAAGCACAGTTAATGACAAAAGAAGGTTCACAGCTCTCTGTCTGTAAGCACGTGCATACCCATGAACTCAGTGTTTTGCTACACATGCACATGCATATTTGTGCCATGAACTGTACACACATATGTTGATGTGATGCAGGCATGCTTGCTGGGCCTTGCCTGGTTAACAAGGATGGAATGTCTGACCCTCTCTCACCCTGTTGTTCATCACAGAGGTACTCAACCCCAGGTGCTATGTCCAGGAGTTTCAAGAAAGAAACCTTTCAGCAGTGTGCGTGCTTCAAATACTCAGTGTGGAAACAGAGAGTAAAAATTCTGTGAAATTGTTTGAGCTGTAAGTCTTTCTGATAACCTTGATTAACTAAAAATCCCACTTCTGTATGAAAGCAAATTATTTTGCTGATTTGAATAAAAGAAGGTTCTTCTTGGAAGAAGCATCATCAGCCACCTTCGAGAGAACATACAAAAGAAATCTAGATAACATTACTTAATCTTTTTCTTCTAGAAGTCTTTATCCAACTTTTACAGGTAAAACAAATGTTGCTTTAGCTGTGAATAGACAGATTTCCTGAATTAAAGAAAATTTGTACATTTCTACCCACCTTTTGAAATTTCTCTTTCAAACAAGAACTTATTCAGGACTGAGGGGCTTTTTAGGTTTAAAATGCTTAGAACATTTCTGTCACTATGTCTCATACAGTATTTCCTCATTTCAGAAGTGCTTTTTCAGCTGAGCAGATTGCTGAACAGTTGACTATGTAGACAACTTTGCCTGGAAGGTAAAGTGCTTGTTGCTGAGAAGTCCTTTATAGAAGACACTGCAGTCACTTTGTATCAATCACAGTGGAAATGTAAGGAATTTTTAGCATCATGTCAGAGGATAGTTCTATGACTACACACAAAATCTTAACTGCTTAGAAAAGACAGAAAGCTACACTTCTACTTATGTTTCTTTTTCTGGGATCAAACCTTGCTAAAATTACTGAGGTGATATTCCAGATTTCAATCCTGGCAGTTCACAATATGTGAGCACAGGCCCTGTTCTCTCTGTAGTGTTCTGTGTCTAGTGCCTTGCACCATTAGTACAGTAGCAATACTTCATTTTCTCACTGAGTGTTCCAGCACCTTCTCACATGCCAAATATAATATACTATTGCCTGCTAAATCAGACTGGCTTTGCAGTAGCTGCAAATCCTTCTTTGACTTTTTTTTTCTCGTCTGTTTTCTGCTGGTGTAAGATCAGTGTCACACAGCCAAAGACTGAATAAAGCAGGGTGTGAGGATTTATTAGGAAAGAGTGGTACTGCCCCAGCTTTTCTTCACACGGCTTTTAGACCAGTATGCTCAGACACCTTGACTGGTAATCTCATCCAGCTCCAGATCACACAGCCCAATTCAAAGAAGGGGGCTGCCTTGATCAACTCTTTCACTTCTCCCTGTTCTGGAGAACTGAGGGACAGCTGCTGTGTTCAGTGAACTTTTCAGTGAAAGGGACTTCTAGCAGTAGCCATTCCTATCCATGTTGCAGCACTGCTGGCTGACAGAGCAAGAGCAGAATGTACATTGTTCAGCCTTATCCCTCACACTCGCTGCAACAGGAATAAGCTCCTTTGCCCATCATGCAAGATGGAGAGGAAAGACTGCTTTGAGGAACTGGTGAATGAGGAGTTTACATACATCCCTCTGTGGTACCATTAAGTTACATGTAGCCTGGAATGTAGTGGCCAACTGGCCATTACATCTTCCTCCTTCTCTAAGACCCTTTCTGGCCTTTCCTCCTCTTCTGCTGCAAAACACAATCCTCTGTCAATGCAAGATTAGATTTTCTTTTGGATACTTTGCCAAGAAGCCTTCAGCCAGATCTGTGCATTTAGCATTATTTTCTTTAAGTACAGGAGGGTCTAATTACCTAAGTTAGCAGCAGCCTGAGTGTGAACAGGGCCAGAAGTGAATCCCCTTGCTTCTCCAGTTCCACCACTAACATAGGACATTTTGTTTTTCATTTACTAGAAGTATGCCCTTTTATTTCCCCCTTGTTGGATTTAAGAAAACAGTTCCATATTCAATTTGGGTTCTTAAAATATGTTTCTACAGTAGGAATTTACAAATTTTTGTTATCATCAATTTAAAATTTTCTTTTAGTCTACTAGAACTTATTCTCTGAGATAGATGACCCTGGCCTTGTTAATGGCAGGACAGAATGAGAAGAACATCCCCTAAGTGGAAATTTTTATGCACTTTCCACTTCTGAAGAGTCAATAAACAAAAATCTTCAGAAGAAACACATGAAATATCACATTTCTAATGCTACCACATATTTCTATGGCAGAGAAGGGTGAAAGAGTCATAAAGCAGGAACCCGACAGACAAAAGTGGTATCTGGAAAGACACCGAGAGAATGACACTTTTTAAAGGCAGATTTTCAAGAACAAAAAATCAGCAAGTTAGGAAATAGAACAGGTGTTTAAACAGGCTCAAAGCTCTTCAAGTACCTTCTGCATGGGAGGAAATCCAGTTATTACTGATTGCAGGATGAGATCTGCTTATGTAATCTTTAACAGCTTACACCAGCAATACCTGCAGAGTACATCTGCAACATCACGTGAAACAAAACCCACTGCACAGTGTGATTAACAGAGCCCACATTTCATACTAATGAGGAGGTGTGCTAGTTTCAGAGGGGGTAGAGTTTTCTTCAGTGGCTAGTACGGAGCTGTGTTTTGGATTTGTGCTGAATGCAGGGTTGATAACAGAGAGATGTTTTTGTTATTGCTGAGCAAGGCTTACACTGAGCCAAGGCCTTTCTGCTTTTTGTCCTGCCACACTGGTGAGGAAGCTGGGAATACATGGGAGACTGGGGGGAGACACCTGGGACAGGTGACCTAAACTGACCAAAGGGATATTCCAGACCATATGACCAGTACATAAAGCTGCGGGGAAGAAGGAAGGGGTTGGACATTAAGAGCAATGGTGTTTGTCCTCCTAAGTCACCATTGCACATGATGGGGCCCTGCTGTCCTGGACATGGCTGAACCTACCTGCCCATGGGAAGCAATATATTAATTCCTTGTTTAGTTTTGCTTGCATGTGTGGATTTTCCTTTCCCTATTAACCTGTCTTTATCTCAATCTTTTATCTCAATCCATGGGTTTTCTGCTTTTACCCCTCCAGTTCTCTCCCTGATACCGCTGGTGGGGAAGTAAGTGAACGACTGCTAGCTGGGGTGAAACCATGACAGGAGGCTAAGCACCCTCACCAGGTATATGAAGAAAGGACAATCAAGCTGAATCCTGCATTTCTTCCAGCCCTTCCACTTCCCAACGGACACAGCTTAGAAATAGCACAAGCTGCCGAAGGCATAATAAGTGCCAAATCTCCCCAAGCGTTTCCCATTTCAGTGCAGGCTTGACTCAGACACAATGGCAGCAGGGGAACAGTGGGAGGTAAGAAGCTCCACGAAGCAACTGGGAACAATAAAGGGAAGCAGCAGAGAACACAGTGATGATGACGACGATAAGCAATGATCACACATCTAGAAAGAGTCACAAAGTACAAAGAGAAATCTGATCACTTAGTTTTGGTTTTTAAAGAGCTGCCATTGCACACCACCTGAACTGGACTTTCCCAGGCACCACTGTCACAGATGGGCTGACTGGTTCAGCAGCTGGCTCTCAGTGGCAGCCCAAAAGAGCAGTCACTGGGCACTGCAGCATTCAAACGGGCATGAGGGCAAGGCACCACAGCTGGAGAAACACTGCTGCACAAAGAATTCATGATAGCTGGAAAACTAAGCATGGGCAGAAGCAGAGATCTCCCAAAAACTTCCACTGGAGGCTCAGCAGAGAGAGACATCACTGGGCAGAAGTGCCAGATCCCTTTTTCCACAGAAAAGTTCTTCACCAGATATGTTTTCTCTTACAGATTTCATGTCACTTTGAGCTTTTTAATGCAACACTTTCCATATTAGAGAACTGAAGGATTTTGAAAAATGGTGATCATGGAGTCTGGTGTACCAAAGTCAACAGAAATCATGATGCAAACAAGGTCAGAACTCTTACAGATGAACTGGGAATCATGGTTTCTCCCCCAGCCTTCTTAGCAGGCAATAGTAACTACTCAACAGAATTAACTTCAGAGCATTTTTGGGAAGTACAGCAAGTATACAGCCACAGAATGTCCTAGAGTTTCTCATTTTCATGCAGCAGGGTCAATTTTCATTTACATTCTGTGCCATTACAGCAAACTCAGGACACTGAGTGCCTAATGAGGGAGATTAGACCAGGATAATCTGCTGGTCAGATGGTACTACCTTGATGAACAGGTTCAGGGACTGTATATGATGCAATGCAAGCATGGCACATCCTGAACAGTGACCAGATCTGCTGCTCTCTAGTAAAGCCAGGGCTGTGATCAAAGACTTTTACATGGTCCTAAGTATTTTAATTCCTGTGTAGATTCTCTCATGCCTAATAAGAGTCAAGCTCCTGCCAAATCCTCTTTTTCAGTGGGAACTGTTAGTACAGACTCTGCCATCTGCTCACTCTGGTGTTCTCAAGGAAGTTACAGACACACATAGGCTGCTCTATTTCTGTTGAGTTTATTAAACTGGCCTAACATGTTCAGAAATTAGGGAGAGGAAGGATAGACACATACATTGAAACTGTGCAATTACATTAGCTTGATTTCCCTAAGAAATTCTTGGTGGTTTTGTTTTGTTTTATAGCAGAGCTTTCATTTATGAAATTCCAATGTAAAACCATACCTGGAGCAGAGTCACAAAATTAAAGTCCCAGGAGCCAGATATCTGAGGCCTGTTCCTTGCTACAGCCCATACTTCCTATGGTCAATTTATGAGGTCACTGAGTCTGTGCCTTGGTTTCTGCTTTTGAATAATGGAGCAAATATTTCTTTACAACACATCAACAGCACTTTGTACTAAAGTCAGTCATGCTGTCAGGAGGAAGTATCGGCGACGCATGTGACATAGCTGACTCATTTTCCAATAATTAATGACGTGGCAGATCCACCTTTAGCAATCAACTACATCATCTTATTTTCATGACCCAGCTCAAAGCAGAACATGGGTTACGGGATGTTATGCTGGATAGGTAGTAACCACCTACAAGCAAGAGGGAAAACAAGCCAGTGTATGTTTAACATCAGAAGAGAAACTGAAAACTATGGTTACAGTTGTATTAGAAAGGAGATCTGTAGCATGGAGGACTTGGTGCCAAGGATGAAAAGTCTGTGACACTCTGTGAGAGTAGAGGAGGAATGGGATAAGATTAAGAGGTTACTTAAAGGAGAACAACTCATAGTCTGCTCCCATGAACTGGACATCCATTAGTGGTCAAAGCCAGTTAGGTGAGATTTTGGAGCACTTTTTTAAGCTCAGGTGCATTCAAAAGTAACACAGGTTGTGCATTTAGAAAATTCAGTGACATGAACCCAAATACGCAAAGGATGGACAATGTGGAGACCCACTAGCAAAGCCTGATCTAGACAGCGGGGCTGGGGTGGGTGCACCCTGCATGGACCAGCCTTCCCACGGAACTACTCGCCATCTGGCCCTAAGGTTACCCAAGGTGGGACTGCAAGTAAGCCATCCACACTCCTCATGTGGCAACTCACAAGGCATCTGCCTCACACAGCTGATTTTGTAATTTTACAGTAGGTCCTGTTTTCTAGTTTGGTTTTGAGGGTTTTGTTGGCAATTTTTTATTAGTTGTTTTTTGGTTGCTTGGGTGCTGTTTTGTTGGGTTTTCTTTTTGGGATTTTTTGCTTGTTTCTTTTGGTTTTCAACGCCCTGAAGTTTCCACTTCGTGCCACAGGAAAACAAAGCAGGATAAAGTGGGAGATGTGTTTCCCTTAGCCAGAAAACAAGAAAGAGCACAGTCATCTTAGGAGAATCCCATATTACAAGCTAGCCAATAAAAAGTGCAGTGTTGCACACATGCATAAAGAATGAAAATGAGAAAAAAACAAGTTCACTATTTTGAAACTATGGAATGGAAACAAAAAATAATCCAAGTCTGGCTCATTCACTGAACATGTTGCCTCACATTCCAGTTAGGATAATGCTGTGTGTGAATGGAACAGAAAGACATGCAGGCACCTAAAATATGTGAACAGCACAATTCAAGCTACAGAATCTGAAAACAATCAACTGTTTACTGTAAAAAATCCCTCCCATTGTAAAAAGGAAAGAATTAGCAATTTAAATCACAGGTTCAGCAGCAAAAAGTGTTTAGTAAATCAGTGGATCCTGGGGGGTTTTTGGTAGTATACAATCAAGAGAGAGGAAAAGGGAAAACCAAAACATTCTGTCACCACACTTGAATGGATTATTCTGGTTTTTGCTCATTCTTACAGCTTGGGGGTTCTTTTTCTTGGTTGGTTTAGCTTAACCACATGAAAGCTGAGAGAGGACAACTCTCTCTGAAGACAGACGAGTGCTGAAACTATAAGAAGTTAACACATAAAACTATGAAAATGTGTATTTCAAATGGGAATTAGGTTTCTAGTTACTGATAGATGGGAGTTCCAAATAACCTTCTAAGGAGAAATTACAGTAAAGAATTTATGACTTGGTAATCTTCACAAGGTATGATAGAACCAATCCTTTCAACTTCCGAGAGGAATCCAGATCATGTCTCATGATCATGTCTTATGATCTGATGGGAAATGTGGTTGCCATTACATAATTTAGATTGCATCACACCCACTGTCTTCTGACAGGCACTTACACGAATCCGAAAGCAATTCTTTTTTTCCCCTTTGTGCATAAAACTGTTGTCTTTGTGCATAAAAATTTTCCCCTTTGTGCTTAAAACTTCTGAGTGTAGCCTCTTCTCAATTTTTCTGAATGCTGGAGATCAACTGCAAGGTAAGACTTTGGTGTGAGGGAGAAGGGTCTTCTGCTGTTCCCTGTGGATGGCATTTAGCACTCTGGATATTACGTGTGAAACAAACAAAAGTCTTGCCTTTGCCAGAGTAACACACCTCACACCAGGTCTCTTTTACCCTAATCCTGCACTACTTTGAATGATGAGTTTTGGTCTTCAACCGACAGCCAGCATTTGGTACTGCCAAGAAGCATCTTTGCATGGTTACACAGCTTAGGTAACAGCAGACATCTTTCATCATCTGCAACTGCAGAGGGATGAATAACGATGTAAATGATCCTTTCCAGTTTTTCCCTTTCCTAATTAGGAGAATCTACATTTGATTCACTAAAGCCATCTGTGTGACAATTATCTTACTGTGAAAGCTCTGGAGCAGTTTTCTTCATCCAGAACCTCATCTTTATTGATCCTGTTATTACTCATCAGGCCTAATCTAAAGTTCCAGCTCTCTGAAATGTGCATTTTCTTACAGGCTGGACTGTGACTACTGTGCCTAACTACAAAGGTATTTTGAAATTACAATGGCAATGTTACTCAAATTCTTTAGTTCTCTAGTTGCCTCTAATAAGGATCTTCTCTCACCCTTGAAATATTCTATTCCTCTATTTTTCAAATTGTTCATGCAATACAGAAGATCCTTCAAAAGCCTGAAGAAGAAACCAATTCATCCAACTTTCTTGAAAACAGTCTGCTGTTTACATCTTACAAGGCATTGCTATCTACTTTCAGGTTACAAACTGAAAGTAATATTTCTACCCAGTTAATAGTATGACAAATTACTTTTTCTAGAAAGTTGGAAAATAATTTCTCCTGCATCATCCAGTTTAAGCCTTTTCTTTATTATTACCCACCACCAAAATGGCTTGCCAGACCACCATTTCACAGAAAGAAAGAGCATCAAACATGACCTTTTGCTTAAGGTACAATTCTTAATGACATGAATGTTGAAGATGCAGCATTCACATTTAGCTACTCAACAAAAAAAAGTAGTTTACCAGCTGCAGTACCCTAGAGAAAACAGATATATACACTCGGACAGGTATTCTCCAAAACATATTTTTAATGTAATCTGCATTTGGAGCCTAAAGAGAGTAAGAGCAGAGAAAAAGGCTTGTTATTCCGTTTTTACATTACTGTTAAAGCTAAATTACTTCACATAAAAAAGAAACTGCAGTATTTCCATACACGGAGCTAGCCCTGCATAGGAAGTCTTTGCAATAAATGGAACACAAGTACAATGTTAGTTAAAACCAAACCAACAACAGCTTTTTGCTCTGCCCTCACTGAGGGCTCAACAGTTACTTTTACACTCAAAGCCAAGAAATATGAGCAATCTAGTATGTCTCTCATCAAAATTACCAAAATTACTTTGAAGTGTTAAATACCAGTTGGCTTCATTGCAGTCACAGAAGGTAAAATTAGTGTTTAGTCTACTTTTTCATGCTTCTCAACTCTTTAGAGTGTAACATTCCACTCTATATTTCAAAGCAAGAGGAAGCTGTTTTGAGAACAGCCATATCCTGCCACTGTCACCTTGTAGCTGATACAAAACTGAAGAGAGGCACGTTCTTCCTCAAAAGGTTTTTATCTAATTATAAATCTTCCTTTAAGGATTTTGCTATAGCAATGCATTCCTTTCTTTAAAGTAGTGTTTGTAAAAATGGAAAGAGGTTAATTTTAACCAGCTCTTTGTGGACTTAGGAAATACACAAAACTACTTCCTTTCCAGTTGTGAAGTATATATGGAAAATTAACCACAATGTTGCCTTGCATTTCAGAAAGTGTCTTTAACATTTAACTAACTCAACAAACAGAACAGAGACACTGCAGACAGCTGGAATCTTGTTACCATGATACAAAAATAGGAATATAATTTAAAATTTTTTTAATGACAATATTTTTCATCTTCCTCGCTGAAGGACTACAGTTGAAAGCCACAACAATTAGAAGAAAAGCTGCTTTACGCATTTATCCCTTTCCTCAAAAAATGTAACTTAGAGGTCTCAACAAGCAAGGAGCGATGAGTCGCTTTATCTCTAGGGAGCCATACCTGTAAGTTGTTTAATCAATTTAAAATCTGTCTCATCCCAGCAGGGCATATAATTATTTCTGCAGTGTTCTTAGCATTTTTCTGTGTCAGTAGCTCAGAAGCAGTATGTTTCATCAGAAAAAAAGGCCAGATAGGAAGAAAAGAGAACAACAGTAAAAGAATGAGTTAAAAATATTACAAAATGAAAATTAAGATAAACAAAACAGAGTACTGTAAACACACTTGTCTAAATGCAAAGTGACCATATATGCGTGAAATCATCTGCCAGGACACCTAAGACCAAGTTATCTGGCAAGATAAGTATTCTCTTCAGCAGAGAGCTTCATCACCATGAAAAATTCAATTCAGCATGAAGGTGACAAATCCTTTGGACTAATGCACATCAGTTGGTATTTAGACAGAAATTCGTGCAATAAATCAGCATATACTAATAGACTGGTTTGTTTCTAAAGAGCAGCTAACACAGTAAGCCTTTCTGGTAGCAATATTCACTAGATTTACATAACACTAATAGTGATATGCTTTCACTTTTGGGAATGCTTTCCATTTAAAAATTGCTAACAATTAACAATTTTTACATTACATTTCTGGACTAATAATCATAAATCACAGAATAATTTGGGTTGGAAAGGACCTTACAGATCATCTAGTTCCAACCTTTCTGCCATGGGTAGGGACACCTTCCACCAGACCAGGCTGCTCAGAGCCCCATTCTCCCTGACTTGAACTCTTCCAGGGACAGAGAATCCACAACTCCTCTGGACAACCTGTGCCAGTGCCTCACCACCCTCACAGTAAAGAATGTCTGCATTACATCTAAGCTAAATCTCACCCTGTGCAGTTCAAAGCCATTTCCCCTTGTCCTTTTACCCCACGGCCTTGAAAAAAGTCCCTCTTCAGCTCTTTGGTAGCCCCTTTTAGGTACTGGAAGGTCCCATAAGGTCTCGCTGTAGCCTTCTCTTCCTCAGGCTGAAAAACCAATGAATAACAGCCAACTAATTTTAAACAGGGCAATTGCCAGTTAGAAAGACAGAAATTTAAACTAAAACCACTGAAGAGCAGAACAGATTCCAAAGTAAAAAACTCTAAAATCCCCTTTCTCTTTAACATATACAAAAAGAACTATTTTTATTACTTCATGTATAATATATTTCTAGCATGGTATGATTTGCTGATTATCCCCTTTTACATAGTAGCAGAAAAGCATTAAAATATATAAATTCAAAAGCCAAACTACATGTCCTCACAAATGAAAAGCTGAGTGGCATGTATTTTAAGCATTACAAATCACAGCAATTCAGTCAACTGACTAGAGTTCAGTCTTGTGTGATGCAAGAGAAATCTGCATCCTGGTCTGTATCAGCAGTAGTGTTGCCAGCAGGATCAGGGCAGTGATTGTCCCCCTGTACTGGGCACCAGTGAAGCCATGCCTTGAGTGCTGTATTCAGTTTTGGGTCCCTCACTATAAGAAAGACATCGAGGTGCTGGAGCATGTCCGGAGAAGGGCAGTGGAGCTGGGGAAGGGTTTGGAGCACAAGTCTGATGAGGAGCAGCTGAGGGAGTTGGGGTTGTTCAGCCTGGAAGAAAGAGGTTCAATGGAGAACTCCACAACTACTTGAAAGGAGGTTGTGGCAAGGTGGGGGTTGGCCTCTTCTCCTCAGTAACAAGTGATACAACAAGGAGAAATGGCCTCAAGTTGAATTAGAGGAGATGAACATTGAATATTAGGAAAAACTTCTTCATGGAAGAATGGTGGTTAAAAATGGAGCAGGCTGCCCAGGGAAGCAGTTGAATCACCATGGCTGGAGGTATTTAAAAGACATGTAGATGTGGCACTTAAGGACATGGTTTAGTGCTGGACTTGGCAGTGCTGGGTTAAGGGCTGGGCTCAATGATCTTAAGGATCTTTTCCAATCTAAATGATTCTATGATTCTTATAATTTTATACAACATAGACACAGCAAGGGACAAACTAGTGAAAATTGCTTCAAAATAGCAAGTCTGATAGTGACAATACACAAACAGCACTGCATTCAATGTATCTTTGCTTAAAAACATCCCCATAATTTTTGCAAGAATGCTAGGCTAGTAGGCACCTGTACACTGCTGTACACTGGCAGGAATGCCAAAACAGACCAAAAACAAGGAAGGGCTATTCTTATGTGCTCCCAAGACATGTTCTTCCTCAAGTTCAATCACAAGTGACAAAAATGCTCTGACATCAACTTAAAAATATAAGTATTAAAAAGACTCTCCTAACCTAATTAATTTGGACTCTAAATGTCTTTTATCTCTGACAAAGGCATGAAACAAGTTGTTGGATTTCTGGAGCAAGAACCCCATAGGTACACTTACTGCCCACCACTGAGTCAAAAATACCCAATATGCTAGACGACTAAATTTGCAAGTAAACTGTATACTATCCAACAGAAATTAATTTCACTTTAAGACATTTGTAGGGCTAATGTGCCATAATAAATCCTACTATTAATCAACAGTAAAGTGCTGAATTATATTAATTACCTGAATCGCACTCACATTTATGATCTTCATTTATAGACTTCTTATCAAGTCAAAAGAGCCCTTTCTGTTGTAAAAGCTAAGCTGTTGTGCAAATATTATAAAAAATAGGTACTTTAATTAGGAGCTATATACACAACAGAACTTCCGCTTTTGTTAAGTGTAACTGACATAGTAGAGATGAAAAATCCATGCAAGTATTTATAAAGATACTTAAAATGAAGAAAAAAGGACACTGCTATAGAACTTTCAATACCCTGGCAGACAGCCACTTACTATACTAGATGATGTCTAGATCTGCACTGATAAACACCATGCCATCAACATGCTTTAGTTTTCTTTTGTAGCTAAAGTTGATTTGCAGATTTCAAAGCAGAGCATATATTTGATCTATTTCTCATTAAAAGTTTATCATTAAGGTTTGAGGTTAAACTTTGAGCAAACTTCACATCTAGTCACATAACCAGCACAAGCAAGACATTAGTGCAGGGGAGAAGGTGTCAGTTGTACATAATGAGGACTCTTCCCCCAGCTGCATGATGCAATAGAACAATTTTCAGATTTCAAGTTCAAGTGGACTACAATCAGAAAAAGCAAGATTTTCTTCTCCCAAATTTAGGACAAATTCCAGAGGATCAAAACAAAAGCAACCTCAGTTACAGCAGTCAAAAAAGTCTAACTCAAGTTTGGAGAGCTGATAAATAACTGCAAAAGTCATCATGCTATGAAGACAACATTCTCAAGAGAGCTCCAAACAAACTGCAAAACAAGATTGGCATTTAAGTTGAAATTGGCCAAGTGCTGCATAGAAATATGCTCACACACAACAGTCATGTTTAAGCCAGTGCATAGAGAAGATAAAAGCACTTATGGTAGTTGCAAATGTTAACAAGTCCATACAACTTGCACAGTTTAGCAATGAGTCCATAGAAAAAGAAGAGAGTAAGAGTAGAAACGCTCAAGCAAAACCAAAAAAAGATGACCTTCCAACCGTATAAAATCCACATAACAGTTATAGTAAAAAGACATCAGTGGAAAATACTCAACTCAGTCCCAAACACCCAACAGGCAAATAAGACCAGAAAAGACAAGCCTTTGGCAGACAATTTAAAAAGTCTAAATATGGCATTACATTTCTAAATAATCCACAAAATATATTATATAGCATATTCATATTAAATACTGGGTAACCAACTCTGCAGATTTTATGCTAACAACACTAGCCAACGAGAGCAAAATGGAGCAAGCTAAGGGAACGCTGGTGTATCACAACAGTGCTCAAGGAAAATATCACCATGTCGTGCTTCAGAAACAGTACTCTGGGATGCCACACTATCATCTATGGAGTAAAACGAAGTTCTCCAGTTTTTCAGGGATATGCCCTGCATAGGATATGTTATGATTCACTATTACACGAGCAGCAAGACACTGCAATGTAGTATGATTTATGGGCTGGATCAAATTCTTTGCTATTTCCTTCTCATCCAGCAAATCACTAGCTGTTTGTTTACGTGAGTTTGTGGCATCGAAATGTGAACCTGACTTTATAAGAAGATTCATGATGTCCGGATGGTTGTTCAGTGCAGCAATGTGTAATGGACTGTTGTTATCGGAGTCTCTGACATTTACATCAGCACCACATTCCACCAGGATAGCAGTAACTTGTAGAGAGGGGAATTTACAAACTGGGTAGCGACCAACACATGTAGTATTATTGTCAACAGCAAGGTGAAGCGGACTGAAGTTATTCTTTCCTCTAGGCTGAAGCTTAAGAAACTTGTAAATAGTTTGTTTCTTAAAATGTTCCTGTTCTGAGCTGCAAGGTACTTTCTCCAACAAGCAAATTAAATGCAAAATTATGGAAAGGGCTTTGTTCAGCTGTATTGGATCAGGAAGACACGGGGTTTGTTTCATGGCCCGTTCTATTTCAAGAACACTTTTGCACAGTATACCCATCAGATCATCAAAAGTGACAGTAGTGCCTAGGAGGCCTTTTGCCCTATCCTGAAGCATGAAGGAGAAAAGTTCAGCAAATGATAGCAAACTGCTGGCTGTCATAGGGCTCAGTGGATCAAGATTGCTCTGCTGCATGTCCAAAGCATACTTCCATAAGTTGATGCAACGCTTGAAATTTCCAGAATCTGCATACACAGCACCTCTGTATCTAATATAGTAGGATGTGTCTGGGTGAGAAGGGCCAAGAATACGTTCTCTAATTAATAACGCTTGCATTCTCATTTCATCTGGGTCTGCAATAAGATTTTCTAGCTCTTCCGAGCTGTTTACCTCTTTAGCATAATCATAAGCCATAATTAGTGTTTGTGGCACAGGTTTGCTGAGGATATTAGTTCTATCACTGTATCTCATTTCCATAGCTCTCTTCCAGTATTTCAAAGCACCAAGCAGATCTCTCTTTTTGTCCACAAATGTTGCTCCTAGAAGTTCCAGGGCATTTATGCGCTCAGCCTTACTAGTCTGTACATGCTGGGTGAGAAAGTCCACTATATTTGTGTGGCCTGTCACACTGGCCGACAGAAGGGGAGTCATTCCATAACCATCCTTTTCCATTTTAGCACAATACTTGAGCAGCATCTTCATGATCTCCAAACTTCCAGATTCTGCACAGTCATGTAAAGCTGTATTTCCTGCAAGAGAACAAACACAATTACACAAATTAAATTATAGTCCAAATCTCACCATGCTAATAGTTAAAAAAAGTTAAAAAACCAAATAGTAATAGATTCAAAATAGCTTTTCTTTCCCTATTTATGTAATATGGAAGCAAGGCTGCCAGACAGTTATAAAAATCAAAATGTTTCATATTATTGCCTGAAAAAATTAAACAGACTTTAAAAAAGAAAAACAAACCAGAACTAAAACAGAAATCTTCACTACATAAAAGCACAGGAGCAGGCAATTCCATTGTATCAAAAGTCCAACAAATGGGACAGGAGATAAGCTTGGCTGGACAGAGAACTCCTCATAGAGCTCAAAAGGAAAAAGAAATTGTATGTTTTCTGGAAACAAGGTTAGGCTTTGCAGGAATTTGACAGTGCTGTGACTCATATATGCAGGGGCCAAGAAGCAAAAGGCCAAAGCTCAATCAGAGTTGAAGCTGACCAGTATTTTGTCAGACAATAAGGGTTTTTTAAAGTACACTGGCAGCAAGAGGAGGTCTAAAGAAAATAGTAGATTGATATTTGTTGAAGATGGTCAACTGACTATTAAGGATGAAGAAATGTGGAGACATTCAATACTTTCTTTTGCCTTAGTCTTTAATAGCACAGATAAACTGTCTTCTGCCCAGTCCCCAGATTTAGAGGATGACTTCAGGAATAATGACTCCCCATTTGTTTAGACACTTCTCAAGGTTAGCTGCAGCAGCTAACTATTCACAAGTCCACAGGACCTGATGGGATTTACAGCAGAGTACTGAAGAAGTGGATGGATGTTACGGCAGTACCCCTCTGCATCAGCTACCAAATGTCTTGGGAGTTTGGGGAGGTCCCCACTGACTAACGTTTTTGCATTATATAAGAAGGATGACACAGAAAATCACAGACCTGTTAGTCTCACCTCAACATGTGGAAAAATTATGAAAAAGATTATACTGAATGCTACTGTAAGGCATTTAAATGGTGCATCATGCAATCACTGGGCACCATCAACTTGAGTTCACAAAGGTTAAGTTCTATTTTAACTAGTTTGATAACCTTCTAGAATATGGTCACCCATCCAGATGAAAGCAAGTCAGTGGATGTAGGATTTTTGACTTTAAGTGAGTTTTGCCCCTTTTGCCTTCTATACTACCCCTCACAACATCCTTCTGGACAAGCTGCCCAGCTGTGGGATGTGTAGGGTCATGATTCACTGGCTATAGAACTGTCTGTAGGAGAGAGCTCAATGGACTGCAGTGAATGGGAATACAGGTGGCTGCAGACTGGTCACCACAAGTGTTCCTCAGGACTCAATTCTAGGGCCGGTGCTGTTCAATGTATTTGTCAATGACCTGGATGCAGGGGTTGACTGCATCATTAGAGAGCTTGCAGATCATTCCAAACTGGGAGGTGCCAATGACTCTCTTATGGGACAAGAGGCCTTCCAGAAGGATCTGGATAAATCGGTGCATTGAGGAATCATCAAGGGCATGAAATTTAACAAGAACAGACACTGGACACTGTCCCTGGCATTGAGTAGTACCTGGCACAAATACAAATCAAGAGAGGAGTAGCTGGAGAGCAACCCTGCAGAAAAAGACCTGGAGGTGCTGGCTGGCAGCAGGCTCAGTGTGAGTCACCAGCGTGCCAGGGCAAACCTCATCCAGAGGTGCATCAAACACAGCCCGGCCAGCCAACTCACAGAGGTGATTATCCTCCTGTTCTCCACACTGGCACCGCTGCCCCTGCAGTGCTGTGAGCAGTTCTGGGTCCCACAATTTAAGAAGGATGTGAAAGTCTTTGGATGCACACACAAGAAAGTAACCAAGCTGATGACAGGCTGGAAGGAATGTCCTGTGAGGAGCTGCTTGACTTGACTTTTGATTTGTCAAGTTTGAAGAAATGGATGGTGAAGGGTGATCTTGTTGCTTTCTACAGCTTCCCGAGGAGAAGTGGAGGGGGAGGTGCCCCGGTATCCAGCGACAGGATATATGGGAATGGCTCAAAAGTGTGCTAGGAGACATTCAGACTCAATTGACATAAGGAAACTTTCCTTTGCGGAGAGGTGTTCAAACACTGAAGAGGCTCCCTCTAAAGGTGTTTGATTCCCCAAGCTTGCCAGTGTTTCAGATGTTTGGTCAACGTTCTTATTAATTTGATTCAGCTTTTAGTTAGCTAAAAGTTGGTCAAGCAGTTGGACTAGATGATCACTGTTCATATTCCAGTCCCTTCTAACTAGAATAATCTATTCTACAAGGGATTTTGTACCTGCTTTCAAGAATGAAACAAACTTAAGCTGGCTATCTCCATGTTACTTCACTTTTCCCTCTTCCATTGTTAAATCTCCCTCTCAATCTCCAGCAATTATTAAAAAATAGTGGGATTTGTATGAAAATTAAAGCTGGGCTAACTCAATATTTGCTCCGTTTTCAACTACCCTGTAGTTCTTCCTCTCTTCACCTACCATGTCTTTTTATTTTCATGTTTTAAAGCAATAACTTTACACAATGGAAGACACAGTCCATCACAACAGACCCTTTATCTCAGCTGAGACCTTTGAGACTGATGGTATATTCTAAAGGAGAAGGATATTTTGTCAAGAGAATGTATACAGCCAGACAAATTATTCTTAATACTTTCTTAGGCCTTTATGCTTAACTCCCACTTTAACCCCTATGCTCTTATTGATAGGATTCCCAAAGACAAAAAGAAAAAAAATGCCCTCGACACACAACATGCAGACATCTGTTATAAGCAACTTATGATTTACATGCAGATTATTTTTCATTAGCATGACATCACATAGTCTTTTATATTTAACGACATTCAGGTTCCAATACCATGTGGGGAAATTTCTAGTAAGCACTAGTGCCACCTGTTTGAAAATACTCACAGAAAATTAAAAAGCAATATTGAACACCACAGCTAGATATCTAACTATTAGGCCGCAACTACATGAAGGTTTTACTTAACTTCAGATATGTGCACTTCACTGGAGGGAAGGAAAAAATTGAGACAAACTCTCCAGGCCCCCTCCTAACATAACTAAGTCTCTTATGTGGTTGACTGCTTTTAAAACCACATGATTTACATCTATCTTTTTCTTTATATTATATGACACATATTGCAGACTCATGCATAGAACCTTCTCAGCCTCACAAAAAATTAATCAACAGAAAGTTCATTAATACCTACCCCCCAACCTGATCAAGATATCCTATATTGTTAGCCCTGCAAATTCAGTTAACTGCTCATCACATCCTTTTAGACTGCTACCAAGTTTCCTCATTCACAAAGGACACATCCTTTTCTAACGGTTCTCTTCCCATTCCTAGTAATAAGATTGCTTTTAAAAGCTAAGACAGTTTCAGGAAACTTCCTTATTTCTACTTTTGGTAGGCTTTTGTTATAAATGCCGACAAGACAGAGGTACATGGTGCACCTTGTTGTTGTATTTCTAGTCTCTTAGCAAACTACTGTGGGTTAGGAAAAAAAGCACTAGAAATCTTCCAGTCATGTGACGGGATAACATATTTGTACGGTCTATGGATCTAAACATCTCCTATTTATCTTCATACACTTTCCTTTTTTTTCCAGACTCTGATACCTAGAATGCACACTTCACTCTTTATATTAAAATATTTAATTAATGAAACTCTAGTCAAAAGCGTGCCTGAGATCTGTTTTAAAAGCCTAACAGTGTATAGAAATAAATTAAAACTAAAGGTGAAGCCTTTCTACTACAACATTCTTTCTGCCAAAAATGTATTGTTTACACTGGCATAAATATGTCCAATTCCAAACCAAAACGTGAAATTTATACATATTTAAGTTTATGAAACAGTATTTCATAGTTATTAAATACACTTGAGAAACAGTAAATATGTCCCATTTACAAATCAATTATAAGAACTTAATGTAGGTGTACACAAATAATTTTGAAATCTTGTAGCATTTACATACATTACTTCATAGCACATATCTCCTTTCTAACAAAGCACAGTCAGAGTAAATAAAAAAACCAAGAAAGCAAAATTCAGAAGTATTTGGTCAAACCGTAATTCCTCTCCTCTAAATTCAATATCCTCTTTCACCAGGAGACCCAGACACCTTAGGTCCACAATGTAGCCCTCTATTCTGTGTTTTATATTAGCAGATTATCTCACAGTGCTTGTTTTTATCTTCTGTTGTCAAGCCACTGAGAGAGAAAATGTTCATCTAATGCTTTGCAAGTTTGGTATGCAGAAGAAGAACGTAGAGACTCAAACATTGTTTAGATGAGTATTTTCTAATGGGAACTGGGTATTTTGATGTGGCTTCATCACTAGGATCCAAAACACCTGCTCCTCACTCCTTCTCTCCTTATCTTTCAGTTCTCAAAATTTCACGTGTAAATTGATCTCCTGCTTCTTCCTCAAACTGTTCCGTGAACTATCTGAGAAATAACTCACAGCACATTTTAAAGCCTCTTTGTTGCTCTCAATTCCAGCAACTAGAAAAATGTCAGTAACAGAGTAAGAATAGAGTTATCCAGAATAAACTGAGTCTCAATCCAGGCCCAGCAGGTGTCAAAATCTAGCTGACACACTAATCGAACTCATTCAAAAGATGAGTAAAAAGTTATTTTCAAAAGCTTCTGACTCAGGTTTTTGCAATTACAGTAAGAGTTATGAACATATTGTGTCCCCTGAACCATATTTTAAGTGCAAAATTCAAACATTTTAGGAAAAAAAAGTAACAAATATTAGATTGCTTCCTTTATTGACAGAAAACTTAACTTGCAAAATATTCTTTTCCTGAAACATTTCTGAATAGTGGCCAGTGATTCTACAAGCATTTACTAATAAGTAAGCTGAGAATGACATCCCAACAGAAATTAGCTCCTGAAACTTCCTGTTGGATCACAATTCATAAAGCTAAATCTAGTTCATACAAAGGGAAGTGACTTTCCACCTTTCAAATAACTCAGGCCATTTTTAACATTAGTAGTATTAAGTCAGTTACAGGTCTGGCCACACTAGTTTTTACAGAGACCAACAAAATTTTCAATTGCAGGAGCAGAGATTTAAGCAAATTTAGGAGGACTGAAAGTTGGTTAATTTGGCATACATAGCTTACCAACCATAATTCCCTCTGTCTTTATGTGATAACACAGACTAGAAAATTGTCAATGTGCCAACAAGAAAAGGACATGATCTTAACATTCCTAAAAGAGGACAATGTAAAATGCAGACCAGCATACAAACTTACCAACACTCATATACACTTTAATTCTTCTTGCTATACTGCTGAAAATCTAATTTAAATGAAACTACAGAAGTCAATCCAGAACTAAAGAATGGCTGGTCCCTCAGACCACCTTTAATTCTGCACTTAATGATAAATGCAAAACCAGATGCACACAGGTTTTGGCTGAGCCAGAAGTTAACACAGCTGTTTCAGGCTGTACTCAACTCCATACACCATCCTTCACAGCAGAGCTCTGCATCTGGCAGCTGTTTCTACCTTTAAGTCAGTATTTTTAAGATATTTAAAAAATTTTAACATAAAAGCATATTAAAGACAAATAAGCCAAAAGGTAACAGTAACAACAAAGTTCTTACTACAGTTTCACAACTATTAATATCTATTCTGCTAGCTTTGACAACCGGAACAGTGCCAGCAATTCATGTTACATACTGCAGATGCACCACCATGTAATGCTGCTTTTGACACTCTTTTATCAATCACTAGGCATACATGCTATGACTGAAAGAAATCCACACAAAATAAGCTTGGCCATTGTCCAAGCAAACTCAATCCAGCAGTCTGTATGACATTAATTTACAAGGCAGCTATGTAGAACATGTGGAAATATGCTTAAGACTCCAAGGAATTTCACTGCTCTTTCCAACTGGATGCTCTAAACTTAAAACAATTTAGTCTTTTTATTGATATTACAATTACTAATTTCAGTTTAAACAGCTGCTACTGAAAGCCTATCAGAATAGTGTCATTTTTCAGTTATTTATACTGCAGTACTCCTTAGAATTAAAATAACCACAGTTTACATTATGCCACGTATAAACAAATAATATAAGGCCATCACCACTGATTTTTAGTGGCTGCACCTCACTGAAGTTTGACTGGATGGTACAGGTACAGCAGTGGGAAGAATACACAGTAAGAAACACAAGTTTCCATAGAAAAGTGCTTAGGGGAAGACAGTTGAGAGCTGCCAACTTAAAAAACACAAACACAAACCTAAACCTTAAGAAGTAACACTGCCAGCCATCTACACCTAGCAAGCATCAAGTGTTAAATCTGAGAAAGAATTTGAAAGATAACATGGCAGTCACCTTAATGTGTAAATCAAAGGCTTGGCCACATATTGACCAGGAATTAAGCAGTTCAAATAAATACAGCAGATCAACCACTATTCTGTGAATTAACTCATCCATTTCAAAACACTACATTGTCTATAGTGTCACTATAGTCCCTATATTGTCTATAGTGATAAATAGTAGCTGAACACAATTCAGTAGCTAATTCAATTTTTGTAACATTACCTATTCAGTAACAAACTAAAAATCAACATTATATCTATTGCTGTATTAAGATGAAAAAAGGCTAAATCTAAGTAGAAGTAATTTGAAAGTCATTCTCTTTGGTAAGCAATTTTCCAAGAGGCACATATGATGGTGTTGGTCAAATTGAAGTATTTTTTTAAAGGTGGGAATGATTATTTCCATGTAGGTTTCATGTAATTTTTTAAATCCACTTTTAATTGCAAAATGACCAGCAGGATTTTAATCACTTATCAAAGATAGCTAGTGTTACATGAAAGGCTCCTCCTTGCAGAGACAAAAAATTGGACTGCAGATGTTCTGGTAGTCCCAATACCTCTCTGCTAAATACTGAGTGTCATTACAGTGTATTGCTAATACCGTTACAAACTGCTTCTATCTGTATAAATTTTACTATCCACATTACCTAATAATTTTCTCTTAGTATAAATAGCAAAAAGAAACAGAATAACCCAAACTCCAGTCCCTCCAAATCTTGTAGATACAAAGTCAGGTAAAAGGTATGGCTAGTTGGCACCTTATCTTCACATTTCACTCTTTTGTTAACAGCACTCCTTCAAAAGTAGTTCTGAACATTACAAAAATACTTCACGTATCACAGAACTAGTTTTCTAGCTATCCAGTGTTTCCAAAAGCTTACTGGAGTGGGGGTGGGTATTCAAATTCATAAGGAGGACAGGCCTTTCTATGTCAGAAGCAAATAATTCCCAAAATAGACTGATAGCTTGTGACAAGGGAATGAAAGAAAATGAATCCATGACACAGAAAGTGATTAGACTTGATTTGCAACCAATTAAGTGCATCCACTTCGTAATACTTCATATATTCATGTAAAATGCTTTATCAAATTTACACATTGTAAAACTTACATTAAAACTTAACACCAATCTGATTTTATATCCAAGATTATTAAACATAAAAGAAAAAAGAGTATTTCATTTAAATGACTAATGTGTAAAATTAACAACATGTATATATTTTTGCAGCCTTACAGATGAATCGATCACTTTTATGAAGTGAAATTTTTCACATAACATTCATTACTTTTCCTATCACAGCATTTGAAATAATTCAGTCTTCCAAGAGTCTTTACTGATTTAAAAGTATTGCCAGATAGATATAAACATGGACACTGCACAAGAAAACTGTTACACGTCCTTATGCATATGTGTAGTGAATAAAAATTTTCTTTCAAGAAACTAACTAAAAAATGCAAAGAACTGCTAATCTCAACAACTTATTTTAATCCAATTTCCATATGCTCTAAGAGAATAATTGCTGTCTTGCTCACTAAAGTATTTCATGAGAACTTGCATTACCAAGATAATCAATTATTAAAAAAATAGCATGCTGTTAATTATTTAATTTCAACAAAACCTTCTTAGTTGGAATTAAATTTAAGCTGCATCTTCATCTTCCTTATTTAACTTACAGACGTTCCTTCTGAAGTTCAGTTTCCACACATGGTTACACACAAAATACCTACAAGTTTCAGTGCCGTGTACCATGTAAAATATGTACCATAAAAGGAAAAAAGCAGCTCCCCTTCCCCAAAAGATACAGCACAGTTTTAGAGCAAGTGTTTATTCGCAGGAAGAATTAAATATACATATATATAAAACGTATGTACATGTGTGTGTATATATATATAGATATATATAGATATATGTGTATATATATATATATAGTATATTTGTATATACACATGTGTATATGTATGTATATATATATATACATAAAAAAACAACAAGCAAAACAAACAAGCAGATTTAAAATCCAAGGACCTTTGTTTTGCCGTTTTTTACCCTTTCCCTACCCATCAATGATTCTATGAACCTTTTCAAGCAGACAAGACAAACACTCTCAGAAGAGAACAAACCTGTCAAGACTCCTTAATGTTTACAGCAAGAAAATTAATTATTTTTAACACAAACTAAACTGCACTTATCATAAAGGAAAGAGTATGACTCTGTAATCCCTCTGCTTCTGAGTCTGCCAAAAAAAAGATATTTTCCCTTTGAAAGGAGGTTTGAGTATTACACCTTCCAGTACCCCTTACAAACAAAAATACTAAAATTGCACTAGTCCTTGATACAGTACCCATAGAGATAGAGGTTTATATGCTTCTATACTTCCCAAAATGAGGAAGTAAAGTCAACAAACCTTGTTTACCTTATTTTACAAAACTATCAAATAATGTACCAGCAGAATTTAAGAATCACAGTATTCTTTTTTTTAATGCAATCAAACACTCCTTTGTATATCTCAAGAGACATCTAGCAGGATACCTAATCCAGCATTTCTTACAAGATTTTCTAATACTCTGGAGGAGAAAAACCAGTCTTAAGGCTAGCAAAACCTGTCTTAAGGCTAGCTAATGAGTCTGTTAACTACAGAAGGGAGGCACAGTTGGTGAAAACCACAAACAAAACCACAAAAAAACACTTTGAAGAGAGAGACCACATACCAAGCCACTGAGCAATGGAAAGTCTTACCAGCTATGTTCAGGTAAAACACCTGTCTTTCAAGCAGGTATTTTGAAAAAAAGTTGCTATTCCCTTGCATTCAGCCCATCCTGGTTACCAGCACATGGATACTTTATCTATAATTTAACACATTAATTGCTGCAATAATGGATATTTTTTCCCTTCCCTTCTGCAAATCTGGCAGAGGAGAATAAAATATAACACAAACTATTAAAATGCACACAGGACATTTTCAATATGCAGGACTTTACTTGTCCTGTCTGTAATTAATACTGATGTATAAGATTCCTTCACAATCAGTCTGCACAAAAAAAAAGTTTTATTGGGGAATTTACATGAAATATTGTATTTTAAATACAAAACCAAAGAAACATAGTCCCAAAGAGCCCAAATCTATAATCTGAAATCCCTAAGACAACTGACACTTATATTAAGAGAGTAAGCATTTCCCTGCCTACACACTGCCAAATGTAGACTGCACAGAAACACTTCAGCAAAACACTGTATTTGAGAATTCAGTGGTCTATTCTGAAGGTAATAGTAAGGGAGCACCACTCTAACAACAAATCACTGGCAGGCCTCATAATGCAGCAGAACAGAAAACTGCATGCAGTCAACACAGAACATGCTCCTCATCTGGCACAAAGACAAAGCTGTCCTTCACCTGAGGTTTAGTTATAGGATTCTACCTCCTGAAAAAACTGTGTTTCTGCTACTCTAACATTATCCACACTATTCCTACTTCTAGGAACAGCATAAAACCTTGTCATCTGAGAGATCCTCAACTACAAGTGAAACTCATTAAGCTTTATTTTTAATTTGCAGCTTCTTAAACGAGAAGTAGTTCTGCCAGTTTCAGCTGGGGTAGAGCTAATTTTCTCCACAGCGGCTGGCATGGGGCTGTGTTTTGGATTTGTGCTGAACACAGGGTTGATAACACAGTTTTTTTTATTGCTGAGCAGGGCTCACACAGAGCCAAGGCCTTTTCTGCTGTTTGTACTTCCACACTGGTGAGGGAGTTGGGAGTGCATGGGAGGTTGGGAGGAGGCACAGCTGGGACAGGTGACCCCAACTGACCAAAGGGGTATTCCAGACCATGTGACATAAAGCTGTGGAGAAGGAAGAGAAAGGAGGGACATCTGGAGTGTTGGCGTTTGTCTTCCCAAGTCACTGTTGCACATGATGGAGCCCTGCTCTCCTGAAGACGGCTGAACACCTGCCTGCCATGGGACGCTGTGAATTAATTCCTTGTTTTGCTTTGCTTGTGTGTGCTGCTTTTGTTTTCCCTACTAAACTGCCTACATCTCAATCCATGAGTTTTCTGGTTTTCATGTTTACCATTCTCTCCCTGGTCTCACTGCTGGGGGAGTGGCTGAGTGGCTGCCTGCACCTTGGCTGCTGGCTAGCATTAAACCATGACAGTAGTACACTGGAGGAAGCTATGAATCAGAGACAGTGGTAAATTAATTCACTATGTAAAGTATTGCTTTGGCTGCTTCCTATCTACAGATATCTTTGCTTTTTTCCACAACTACAAAATAATAAAAGCTGTCCACCCTTCTTACCCCAGCTATCCGTTTGTCCCTGTTGCTTACACTGTTCATGTAAACTAGAACTTTTTTTTAAAAATCCTTTGCTTACAGTTCTGTGGCGTATGTCCTACACAGAAGTTCAAGGAAACGGTGAAAGTCTAGATAAGCAAAACAGTTGGAACAAATACAACCAAGTGCTCATACTTTAAATTCAGAACCACTAGCTGTTCCATGGTTGAGGACTTATCTACCCCAACTACAACCGCCTTCTCCAGCACCATCTACCATGAGACACTGCCAGACCTGCACTTCACCTCATTCACCTCAGTGTAGCATCTAATCTGACACACACTGAAATCTTCATGAACATCTTAATTTCCTGGCTGTACTCCCGTACTTTTGGAACTGCTTGTCAAGAACCTCTGCATTCTGAATTTCCATAGTCCACAACACAGCTGTGGGATTCTGCATTTTAGAAGCAGGATTTCGCCACATATTTTCACCTACTCTTTTATACATTTAGATGCATGAATGTTCACATACCTATTTTTTTCATATTGAAGTATTCAGATTTTTCCCTGGAACTGTCAACACTTTGAAACATTTTCATATCCATACTTTCCTGAGGTTTAAAATGTGTACTAAGTTCTATTTTGCATTATGAAAATCCAGTGGAAAACCACAAGAAATAGTTCAAGTAATTTTGCTCTCCACCCTCACACAGGCTCTGTGAATATCTGAAAAAAGAACTGTAGTAATCTCCTACAACAGCAACTCTACTGAAATTACATAGTTCTGCTCTTATACAGAGCATTGCAATTTTAAATGCAACAATTTTATTTTTTTTACATCTTTCACAGAACAACAGACTTCTCTGTACATGGCCCAGCAAGGGGCATGTCTAAAAAGAACTCACATACAAAGGCAGCAACAACTTTTACTACTCAGGAGCAGAACACTCAGCTGCTCTGTTATCTTCCTGTAATAAGCACAGGACACACTGTCAGCTATTTAGTACATAGCAAGGAGGAGTACAAACTGAAACTAATACACAAGACCCTTTGAGGGGAAGGGTGACAATGTAGATTTATTCCTGTTGGAATAATTTTTAAATTAACGGCATTTTTGCAAAACAAAGTTGAGGAGATTACCTGCTCAATCTCAGCCACTGTTACAATACTTACGGCTACCTATTTTCCTCAGCTCTTCAGCCCTTCCACAGATGACTTTTAGGGTTTATAGTACTTTCTTGCTTGCTTTACTTCACCACTGCTTATTCAGTAACTTCAGAGATCAGGCTTCTCTAAGATGCCAAAAAGTATGCTCCTGTCCTACCAGAGGGGATTTCCACACACTACCAACAGATGGCTATTATGTACACCCATCCATTTGTACACATGACAGTTTGAAGTATGAGTTTTAATGAGCTCAACCATATCCAATACAACTTCTTTAATTAAGGATCACTTATCTACCTTAAGAACCTTTACTCATGTACCTAGATGCAAGCCACACAGAAACTAAAGGGAGTAGAGAGTGAAAGGAATTAAGATAATAATTGACAGCACTGAGAAAATCCTCAGTCATTTAAACAAAGACAAATAATGCTAATGCACTAATAAAGTGAATAAAAAGGACAAGTAAGGTAAAGCCTACTCCACCAACACAAAAAGAGGGAGAAAAGCAGCGGCAGTTTCATCTTTTTCCCTATTAAATGAAATATTTAACAGCACTGCTTGGTTCACACCTATCATATAAAGGGATAGGTTTAAAACTAAACCCAAGTTTTTAGCTGCTTACACACTTTATATTTAGCTTGCTATTCCAAGAATGTTATTTAGAAAAATGACATTTTTATCCTACCACAAGTCCATGATGATTCATAAGCAATCTCAAACTCTTACAAAGGAAGATTTATTTTGCTCTGCCCACCTCTATGACAAATCTGTAGTTTAGCTTTCTTTACGCTAAACCCACATATCTGCATGATTTGCTGAAAAAAGGCATATTTAACCAAGCAGCTTTTCTTAAGATTACTCTCACATTTGGTATTTACCAGTATCATACAATAATCTAGACACAAAGGATATTTTAGCACAAATAACTGGAAGGGACAGTATACAGTTACAAATGTAATTTGCCTGAAGAAGGCAGCAGAAGTATTATGCTACAAAAAGGATTGTTAGCGGATTAGTTTTTTTTATTTATAGATATATATTAAAAAAACCAAAACCTGCTGAAACATAATCCTGGCTCAGTAAGCTAAAAAAATAACTCTAACTTGCAGTAACTGATGTGCTTTTCAGGCTAATATTACAACCAAATACAAGTTTAATATGTAATAAAAAATTTATGCATCCAAGCAATTATGATCACAGAAAAAAAGCCAGAAATCTTCACTTTGAGTGGTAACACCAGAACAATTTTAAATAGGGGCAAACGGGCATCCTTTGAGATCTGTGAGCCACTGGAAGTCCTTCTGTTGAGATCACAGTCACCTGCACCTTCACTTCTTTAATCCTAATACGTATTTTTGTTTACCAACACTGAAAAAGGTACAAAATTACTCAATAATTTGGAGGGAGTGGGTGAAGGGCAAAGTGGTTATTCATTTTCCAATGCAGAAAGTAATTTTTCTCCCTTATGTGCATTTCCTTACACCAGCCTTCCTGGCACAGATCAGTTTTATGTACAGCATATTTGATTTGTTAAGAAATGTTATGAAATCCATGAAAACACGCTCACATATGTCAGTACGTTGCTAGACCAACCTACTACACAGAGTAGTTCTCAGCAAGTTTATTAGCTTTCAACAAAGGCATAAATGTGACATTTCATATGACTTTTAAGAATTAGGAATTTAAAACTAAAATGTATTAATGTAAAACGGAATTTTATAATCCATTTTAACAAAAGAGTACATTAAAAAGTAAAAACAGAGCTTTGAACACTTTATCTCTTATGCTTTATGAAAGCAGAGTAATATTTTATGTCAAACTCCTGAAGAAGTAAATGAGTAACTTTACCCCTATTTGCCACAACGAAATTGAAACAACTCACTTACCTTTAACACTTTTTCTGTTCACATCAGCTCCTTTTTCAAGTAAATACTGAGCAATTTCTTTGTGGCCTTTGTAGCATGAGATCATCAAGCACGTATGCCCGTGACGGTTTGATACTTCCAGGTCTGCTTTGTGCTCCACAAGGTATTTGACTATTTCCAGGTGACCATCAAAACAGGCAGCTCTAAGCGGCGTTGAATTTGTCAGCGTTGTGTTGTTGACAGATGCACCATGATCCAACAGACACTGAACAACCTTCAAGTGGCCAGCAGCCGATGCTGCCCACAACGGGGGAGCCCCCTCAATGGTCTCACCATCAAAATTCACCGAGCCACCAACTTCTATCGAGGCAGAGCAATGGTCCAACAGGTATTCCACCATGTCGAGGTGACCATAGCGGGCTGCCATCAGAAGTGGTGTGGCACCATTGGTTTTTTCTGACATCAGCTGGGCCACCTCTTCCCTTGTTTTGCTTGCCAGTAGCTTGGAAAGGAGTCGCAGCTTGCCATCACGAGCTGCGTTGAAGACTGCTGTCTTTAGATCCATTTAGTCTGTACCACTCTGCTTCCAAATGGATACACACCTGATTTTTTCGGTCAAGAGCTTACTGGAAGTACTCAGCCCAAACAGAATGCCCCCAGCTTCTTCTCAGACCAGTTTCATCCAGACAGGACAACATGGAGACTCCGAAGAGGGTTCTGACGAAGGGCAGGCTATGCTTATCATAAATCTGTAAAAGAAGAATTCTCGATGTTTTCACCTCCTACTTCGCAAACAAGCAACCGCATTGTATTTTCCCACAGCTACACCCAAACAACTCGCTGTTGCGGCGCGCCGGTGTCCGGCTGCATTCCTTGGGACTCTCCCGGGCCGCGCGGCGGTCCCTGCGGAAAGCTACGGGGAGGAGGGGGCTGATCCTACCAGCGCGTTATCCACACCAGACACAGAACGATCCTCTTCTCCCTCATTCCTCTGCGAGCTGCACCCCAGACTCGCTTCGGGGCGGATCCCAAGCACAGAGCGCCCGGCTCCCGCCAGAAGACCCGCGGACACGCACCCCCAGGAGAGCCGGGCGGGGAAGGCGACGGCCACACTCCGGCCAAGCTGCGGGCGGCGGAGAGAGCCCGAGCCCTCCGCTCGCCTCACGACCGGACCCAGTACGGCTAGAGCCCGCCGGCCCCATCCCCCTCCCTCCTTTCCCTCACGGCACCCAACCCCCGCGGCCGCCGTGCTCGGAGCCGACCGGTATGGCCCACCAGGCCGTGGGTTACCTTCTCGGGGCGCTCCGGGCCGCCTCCCGCCTCCGCCGCCGGCCTCAGAGGGACGCGCCTGCCGC
>JACBWW010000028.1:7522478-7540449 GCA_020086605.1 Lanius collurio | reverse complement strand
ACCTCTGGTGGGATCACGGCCAATCAGAGCCGCGCCCGGCGCGGCCGCGGGCGGGACTACGCCGCCGCTCGGGGGCGCCGGGCGGGCGCAGTCGGCCGCTAGGGGGCGGCGGGGAGCAGCGGCGCGGGGAGGCCCGGGCGTGCGGAGGGCGCCGAGGTCCCAGAGCGGTACGTGCCCATCGTGGGCTCTGTACGGACACGTCTTGGCTTTATACCGGCACTGCTGCGTCCCGTTCTGTCCGCAGCACGAGGGAGACAAGGAGCCACGGGAAAGAGTCGGCGGAGGCCACAAAGATGAGCTGGGGTCAGGAGAATCTCTCTTACGAGGGGAGACTGTGGGAGCTGGGCCTGTTCAGCCTGGAGAAGACTAAGAGGGGAGCTCATCAGTGCGCACAAATATCTCTGAGGCGGGTGCCAAGAGGATGGTGCCAGACTCTTTCCTGTAGTGCCCAGTGATAGTATGAGGAGTACGGCCATAAACTCAAACACAAGAAATTCCACCTCAGCCTGAGGAAGAACTTTACACTGAGGGTGGCAGAGCCCTGGAACAGGCTGCCCGGGGAGGTCTTCCTCTCTGGAGACATTCAAAACCCACCTGGATGCATTCCTGTGTAACCTGCTGGAGATGCCCCTGCTTTGGCAGGGGGATTGGACTGGATGATCTCCAGAGGTCCCTTCCATCCCTAACCATTTTATGATTCTGTGATTCTGTACATATTTCCATCATGAACTAAAAAATATTTGGGTTAGAAGTCCAAATTTTGCAGCTCAGAGGATGTTCTGGCCCTGGACAACATTGCTTTTTGGTGAAAAGTATGCTTTTCTTGATTGAGATTGCACATGGCTTGCTACACATTTAGAATGTGGCATTTACTTCATTCCTATGACAATAGAAAGGGAAAAAAATCCTAAAAGAGCTGCACCTGAGCAAGGGAATATAAATTCTATCACAAACAAGGATGTTACCTGCAAGCCTCAGAAAGGAGACACATGCAGAGACAAGCTCAGAGAAGGCCCGTAAGCATTAATAGGCAGTAATTTGGACATCAATTTGAAATGCAGTCTAGTAGCTTCCTCAGTCAAAAAAAAAAGGAAAAAAAAAAAAAAAAAAGAAAAGAGAGAGAGAGAAAACAGTTCTATTTGAAATTTTGTGTACAAAAGCAATGTATCAGAGACTGGGTGGCCCTTTGTCCCTTTGTACCCGGTGCTGGCAAGATGGTGCATGGGCTGCTGATTGTTTTGTCTGCCAGACTCAGAAGAAGATAGATCATAAGAAACAAATGGGAATTCAGAGTAAAGCCATTAAAGTTTCTAAGGAAGTGTTAGTATTAATTTATGGAGAGGGAATAAAAGATGTAACTGTGTGAAAAAGCTAAATTAAAAGAAAGTGGGAGAAAGAAGAAAATAACTTTTTCAAGAAATGTGAGTGCAATGGAGAATTTACTTGAAGATATTTACCAGGTGTAGTCAGCAGTAATTGGAAGCAAAATGAACAGATGAAAAGGCATACTTAGCATCAAAAATAATATCCTGGTAGGGAGGCTCTGTCAAGCCAGAAAAATAATTTGAAAGTTGTTGGAGGTACTTGTTAGTCATGGTGGGTCGTGCAAATCATAGCATGTATAATTAAGGTACTTTAGGGACTGTGCTGGAGGGAACACAGAGATGATAACCTGACTGACCTTCCCCCTTCAGGGACTGGAGTTCTCAGGACAGGCAGTAAGCAGTGCACTCAGCACTGATGGACTTGCAAACTGCAGGGCAGTGGACTCACTGATGCTTCTGTGGGTGTCAAACACAGCCTGTCCTCACTCCCTCCTAGCTCTGAATTAGGCCAAGGTCCTGGGATGGGGGCCAGGGGAGGAATATTGGTCAAGTAGGCCAGAGGGGAGTAGGAATGGCTTCTGCAGAGATGTAATGCCTGGATCATGGTAGAGTATAAACCCCTTGCATGCAACCACAAAGCACACTGATGGGGAGTTAGGGCACTGCCTGTCAGACCACTGGGCTTTTTTATGTAAGAATACCTTACTCCTCTGGCAAATAATAAGTCTGCCTTGATATTTCCAAAATCTACCTTGGAGTAACTAGGTGTAGCCATCCATGAATCAAGCAGAGAAATTAATTATTAAAGAAAATTTTACAGGAGTTTTACTTCTCTAAGTGCCCCTCTGCCATCTTTCTTTCATATCTCATTATACATACATCTTCAAGAATGATTTAATCATATTTATATTTTACCATTCTGATGACATAAGTGGACTTAGGGAGGTCTAACAATGGGGCTGCCTCCTGACTGCTGTTCTATGAGTTTCACATTTTCATACTGCCTCACGGAGGGAGTACTTGGCAGTACTTGGCTCTGGGGGCACTGAGAGCTAGCATGGTATGGCCCCAGCCTGCACTTCCCTACTGCAGTTATTTTCTGGCTCCCAGAATGAACCTAAGCCCTACTTACCAGAGGTAAAAAAGCAAATATTTTGACCCAGTGTACCAGAAGCACCATGGAAAATAAGAGATACCAATCCATTATTTAAGGTTTCAGCTTCAGTCATTCCTAGCTAGTCAATCTGTCATGGGCACACAGTACTAGCGACAATTTTATTTGTCTTACCTCCCCCTCTCTTTGGCCCCATGCCAGATGTAGGAAAAACTGCCCCATGCCCATGGGAGTGTTGATGGCAGGCTGGGATCTTTGGTGGTGCCACAAACACAACGCATGCCATTGAAAAGAACAAGTCAGTCTTGATGCTTGTTCAGTTTTGCAGTTTCCTTCCTCAAAACCCTCTGGTTTTGAAAGCTGTGAGTGGAGAATGGTGTTAAGAGAAATAATAGTGTTGCGATTACTTAGTTCTCACCTCAGGGTATTGTTGCCCTCACAGCTATTCACAGCAGACAGCAGAAGGGATTTGTAACACGCACAAGGTACTAACGTGCTACCCACCTTGCAGACACTGCTGGTTTGGTGTGGAGCAGTTGTGCCCTCAGTGTCTGGGTCACAGCTCTGTAGCACTGTGTCTCATACACACATTCACAGTGCATTCCCATCCCTCATTCCAGATTAAGAATAGATACTCATTTTTTGTGCCAGTGGTAATACCAAAAGGAAAATGTCACAGGCCCGTAGACAATTCTTGACAGTGCTGAAAGGTTTGAAAGATTGCTATTGATAAAATTTTGGAAGTCAGATTCTGATTTCAGCAAGAGATGTGGTTGTAAAATGCTGTATTTTGTTTCAACCCTTCACCTCCTTATCCCTATGACCCAAGGTGCAGAGATTTCTTCATTCTCAAGTCAGACCATGCTCAGCAATAAAGCAAAGAGAAATCTAATCCACATCCCAGTTGTTAGCTTTGGTACTAGAAGCCATATATATGCGTTAATGCAGTGATTTCATCAATTTTTTTATCCTACTTTTGTTCATACAACTGTTAGTATCCCTACCATGACTATACTTCTGTCAGGCCCCGAGCTAACTCAGAAAAACCTGTGTTACATTTTGCAAAATGGACAGGCACTCTAGCTGCTCTGTATTGTGTCTGCAGTCTGTGTCTTCCCTAAACTGGCAGCTAGCTGCCTGCACAGACCTGGCTGACAGTCAGGTCAGGAAGGCAATATAGGATATTAGATCAAGAATTCTTCCAAAAAAGGGAGCTGGGGCAAATGACAAGCTGAGCAGAGAGAATTGTAAAGCATTTGTGCAACTGCCTGCATGTGAGCTAAGGACAAATGATTCAATAACCGAAACACCTGTCAACTGCTGCCAAACTTACCTTAGTAAAGCCCCTTTCAGGCTGCCAGTGCTTGTCCACGCCTCTGGCACGCCCCGTGGTGTCACAGATGCCACCACTGATACTACATGCAATCACTGATATTTGCTCTTAACCATGAATATTTATGTATCTTCATATAAAGCAGAAGAGCTTTTGAGGACAAACAGAGACACCTGTGCTGGAAATGTCTGCTGCCTGGGGCTGAGACACCGGGGGAGACCCCTGCATTGGCTGGCCAGGGATGCAGACCGCACTCCTGGGCCAGGGCCAGGCTGAAGGCTCAAGGGACCTGCTCACCTTGCCTGAGCCTGAGCAGTGTCTGTGTGTGCTGCATCACAAGATATCCCTCTCTCCATCAGAACAGCAAGCACCATGTGCCTTGGACAACTTCAGATAAGGGAGATTGTACACATGAGGTAGTTGCACATATAGGCTTAATGTCCTAAAATGTGTTTGCTCACATTCGGTGACTTTAATGATCTATATGTTCAGCTTCTGGTCTAGAAACCCATCCCTTCATATGGAAGTGCACTCTGGACAAGCCAGATGACAAAGTTTCTTCCTTTAACTGGAAACTCTTCTTTCCATCATCCTGTCAATAAAATTCTGCGAGCTGAATCATTAGTTGTCATGTGAGCAAGCAGACTTGTGGAGATTGATGTTCACATTCTGAGAAATTATGGCTGGAGATGTGAGTCAGCAGGATCTGAAAAGTTTTGGCGTGTTTGGTGAACCTCTGGAAGCTGTGAGCTTTCCTGGTCCCTTGGTATTTAACTCACAGCTGACAGCAGAAATTGTCTGCACTCTGTCTGTGGACACAGACCAATACAGAGAGGTCTGGTCTCAGGAGGTACCTCCTTTCTTATGAGGAAATAAGGATCTCTGCCTGTTCACCCTGGGGTGTAAGGATGATATTTTGTTTCCAGGGGAGTCAGGGTTTTGTCCCAACTATCCATGACAGTATTTGGCTCACTAATTTTTTCTGTACTGTGAAAACAGGGAAATAACAAGATAATTAATGAGCTACATTTTTTAAAAAATCTTAAAAGTTTTACAAAGAATACTAATTTTGTAAGTTATTAAATCATACATTTGTATAGCTGTATGCCCATATATTTATATTTTCATATAATAGAAATAATTTATAGATTAACTTCCCTCAAATACACACAGTAGTTTAGTAATGGAAACATGCTACGGGACATAGGTGCTAGTCCACACGATGCAAGAATTTCTAACAGGCATAAATAAGACAATTTTACAACTATCCTCATAAAAGGAATTCAGAGGTTTTATACATTCTAGTTAACCTACAGCTTTCCACATTATTTCAGTGTTTGATATGCAAGCTGCAAAATTTCCTTTCCTCTCTCCATTGCCCTGGTATTATTTCAAGAGGTTGAAAGTACATTGAGAGAGATTGCAATTTTCAGAAATTCAAACATTTATATCTTTAAAATCATTGGCAGTGGTGCACCTAGCTTTTAAGGCAGTATTTGCCAGGCTTGTCAAAGCTGAATTTCTCTCCCAGAAGACAAAATTTTTCTCCTTCTCCTGGCAGTCCGTAGCATGCATTGAAAAAGACCCACATGTCTGAATTCATATATCCAAAGACATTCCTGCTAGCCAGTGCCTGACCATACGCTGCCTCTTCAGTATGGCATTCTGACAGAAACTGCCCTAGGCTCCATAGCAGATCATGAGCAGTAAGACTTGTAAATTTACAGGGCAGAATTTAAATGTAACAAAATCAACTACCAGAGTAAAATTCACTGCCAAAGTAACATCTGCAAAATATGAGATAGTCTCAGATTCGCCAGAACTGTGGTTTAAAGTTGAGAGTTGTCTAAGATACAGTTCAAAAAAGGAAAAAAAAGCAAGCATAAAAAAATAGTTTAGGCTTAAATAAGCTGGCTTAGCTCACAGTACTTTAACTGTGCTGTTATTAGGTAAAGTCAGGCGTGTTCATTTTGCTAGTCATGCTGCGATTGAACAATGTTCTGCCATGGTGTGATCTTCTACCAGAGACATTTTGGGAATGTACTGTGATTTTGTTTACAATTGATTGGTTTGACTATTATTTAAGCTCTGTTAAACCACAGATTGTGCCCTTCTGACCTCAGAAGCCTCTGGTGTCCCTCAGGCTGTACCCATTCTGCTATATAATAGAGGTGAAGTTTTCAGAACAGACTGTTCACTATCTCCTTGCTGCCCTTTTTTAACACTACACAAATTATTCTTCTGTTCTTTTCCTTTCTTATCTCCCGGGCCAAGGAAAAGATGGGCCCAACAGTGTTGATAAACAGAATTTTAGCTATTGAATTCACAAGATTTCCATAGTGGGTGGAATAAAAAACACTCTACATCCTCTGCTTTCCAAGTATAGAACAGACATTTCACCTACAATGAAACCTACTAGGCTAGTCATGATACTTGGGAATATGCATACTTAACTCCCAGGCATTTTTACAGACCCCTCCACTAATTCACTGAAGAGAAAAACTACAGAATTGATCAGCCAGCAAGCACTCTGGTTTAACAGCATGTTCTAAAGGCTTCAGTGAGTTCAAAATAGTTGGGAGCAAACATCCATGTGGTAAAGCTACTTTTCCTCAAATAGATGGCAGCAGAAAGGGGTGCTCAGGGGTAATTGGATGAATACTCCATTTACCGTAAGACCCAGCCAGCACAACTGGAGAGAGCAAACAAAACAGAGTACGAGTGCTAGGCAACGGTCTGGATTGCGGCACTCCACGCGCTGCAGCTCTCACGGAAGCTGCTGAGTGGCTGGGAGCACACGGGTAGTATTTCAGTCCTTGGCTTCAGATGCAAGTGCCGTAAGCATCCTTGCATTTTAGTCATCTGCAGCTGTAACTGTCACTGGAAATCTGCAGAGGCATCGAGCTGTTTAGACTAGCCATGACCTTTTACACTGCCATATATATCCTGAAACCATTCTGTCTGTCAGAAAGAATCCCAGCTCCCAGTGGTTTCTAGCCACGTGGGTGTGTGTGTGAGTATGCATGCACGCTGTCACATGCTTACGTGCTTTGGAAAGTTCTGCTCTTATTTTCTGCCTTCTAACCATTTCCATAAGCAGCTGGTCAGAGTCAAGTGTGTGGCCTTTAAGTGAAGAGTTCTCTGGAGGTACCTTCCTACTAAATTATGACTAGGGACTCTTTTGTTAGTCTATCTTTGATTGCTGACTCTAGCTTGACCCTGAAGAACGACAGGGCATGGACTAACAGGAAAACTATTTCCAAACATGATTTAAGTCTGTGTTAGGAGGCAGAAGGTCAGTGGTTTTTTAAATGACTTAAGGCTCAGCTGCTGATTTTCTCAGTTCCTTGTGCAGAGGTGTCTCTGCTTATCTGGTGATTTTCTGATCAGAATGGCTGGTCTCATTTCAGTAGTAGTTCTTCTCTTTGTGGAGCTACTGTTGATCACAGCTATCCCCTCGATATTGTCCCACATCCTCATATCCAGACAACCAGCCTGCTTGAGGAAAGTCCACAAGCTGTTAGCACTTGCCTTTGACAATGGGTTTCACATTTCTTGTTAGTCTACAACTGACACTCATGTAACCAATTCCTTCTTTATCTAGGCTGCCTGTTCCACTGCTGCAGTATATAAGCATCTGCTCCATTTTCTTCTGCAAGCTGAATTACTGACACACATTTTGCTGAGGCTTCTTGCAAGCATGCCTCAGAAGATTCAGTCAAAGCAGAGTGGAGATGCTTGCTTGGCTTTTAATGCTAACTGCGCTGAACTCATTAAAGCTATTCTTCACAGATTGCCTTAGTTTATTTAAGAATTATAAATCTCTGAGATATATGCCACTGGTACCTTGGGTGCACAGGTACTGTCCTTGGTACCCTGGGTACCCCTGAACTCTGGCTATCAGCCCGGGAGTGCAGGCAGACCATCCCCAGCAGTGAAATCTGAGAAGAAGCTCCCTTATCTCAGCTTTGGGTTTTGCTTTTTTCCTTCCCTTTAGTGGTTATACTAAATTAGATTGATGGTTTTCTGAGATGGAAGAGCTGCTGCTTTTACCTTGCCCTTTCTCTAAGGGATAAATACAGTGTGGTACAGGTGGCAGCCTCAAGACTTCACACTTTCCACAGGTCAAGTTAATTGTAAAATGAATGCCAGAAATTTTGCAATAGGCTTGTACTTTTAAGAAAAAAAAATCCCAGCAAATGGCTTATTCTGGCTGATATGCCTCAGCACTTTTGCAGAAATTCTTACAGATCTTCAGGCAGAACAAAGAAAAAAATAAAATCACAAACATTAAGCTGCAGAGAAAGTCAAATAAACCATTAGACATATGAAATGTGTTAGCTCTGTGTTCTGTTGTACAATACCTAAAAGACTGTAAATAAAGTACGTGTAGCCTTCTGTGACATCTCTGAACATGTAACCTGCTTTGGGGAGAAAGGGCTGAGACTGATGCCAGAGAGCACTTTTCCAGTGTGTTGCCTTGCTGTCCGAACTCTTGGCCTCACCACAACCTTTCATCTCCTGTTTGGGCACTTCAGATTTCCAACCATTAGTAAAGCACCTGCTTCAAACACTGCTGTTGAACCAGGTGACCACCATGCCTTGTCTGTGCCACCCAGGCCAGTAGCCTTTCACTCAAGTCCACATGATGATCAGCATCCCCAAGGTCTCTCCCCATATCTGACCCTTTGTTCACTCCTGCCAGGATAATGTGTACAAAGGGGACAGATGTTATCAAGGTAGCATTTGGAACCTCCAGAGAGAGGAGACAATGCAGAGGCTGTGGGTTGCAGAGTGCTCTGAGATGCAGAAGAGAGTCTCCCTTGCAAATGCAATAGTCATGGCAACGGTTTTCTTCAGATTTTCCTGCAGAGCAGTAATTCATCTTTAGACGTAATTCCATATTTTGTTGTCAAAACTCTGGAACTCTTTTTCTTTTACCATTCCAAATGCAGAGGAGGGTTGTTCAGCTTACTTTTCCAGCACTAGCATCAATGACTGTGTGATCAGGATCAGGTCACAACTGGATGAAATTCTCATTTCTTACACTTCTCTCATAGAAGGATACAAATTTCCACCCTTTGCCAGAGTATCCCTGCATACCCTTTTGAGTGCTGCATTTTGCTGCAGTGCTCAGGAAATTCCACACGTAGCATGAAGGCAGCTGCCTGGGAGAGGTACAGCAGAGCTGCAGTAAGCAGTGAGTGCAGCCTCAGACAAGTAACAGGAGCTTCATTTGGCTGGAGTTGCAGCAGTAGCCAGCCAGCAGGTCAGCACAGTTAGCATCCCAGTAAGCATGGCAGGAGGGTGGGCAGTGGTCAGTAGTGACAAGGAACACATCTCTGCATTGAAGTGAGACAGTAATTTTTATTTGCAGGCACCTACTGTTCAAGACTTTCTGTGTGGCTCTTGAAGGCTCTATGCAGAAATATGAGCAGACAGTTACACTTGTGGGACCACTTTTTTTCTGAACTAGCAATTGAAAGAGGATTAAAGTGTAAACGACCTGAGGACTTCAACTGCCAAACATTGGCTGAGAGCTACAGAGTAGGATACTACCTGCAAGTATGGGCTTCTCATCAGCAAAGCAACTGGTACTTTCTGAAGTTACACAGAGGGAATGAGTTTCTAGAGGTGGAACAAATAACTAGTAACAACAATGGAACAGCTCTGGAGCTCAAGAAAAGGAGACTCTGGGTTGCTGAGGTTGGTTCAAGCCTGTTTTTCCTTCTGTAAGCATTCATCTGCATAAGATTTTAGGTCAAGCTGCATCTACCCCTGTTTTTCTTAGATACCTTCCCATTTTCTTTTCCTTCTGTTTTCTTCACATAATCCTCTTATTGGTGTAATTTATAGACTGTATGCTATAGACATAGCATGTTGTCTTACATTTACCATTTTAAATATCACAGGAAAAAGTACTTTTACACTGTGGGGAAAAATAAAAATGGTTATAAATACTGTAGACAGCACTTCAATGAATCAGCACTGGCAGAGGAACGCCAAAAGCCTCCCACAGCTGAAGCTCTCCACCCTTACTCACAGTGCTTGTGGCTCTCAAGGAGCTTGGGTGGCTCCGGCCACCCCACTGTGGCAAAGGGAGCAGAGAGGAGCAGAGGGGAGCAGAGGCTCAACCCCACCCTGCTTATGGTGACCCTGCACTGCTGCAGGCAGCTGTCTGTTGTTGATAGGTACCATTCATAGCACAGGGAGTGATTAATTGAGAAATCCTCTTACTCTGCTCAGGTCTTTCTGCTATCCCAGGCACCAAGACTGGCTGCACTGAGAGCTCTTTGCAAGGGCTGTGGATACCCAGCAGTCCCTTGACTCCACAGATGTACTTTCCTGCACCACAAGGGCACAGCCTGCATGTGGCTGAAGCACATGGTGTGTCCATAAATTATTCTTGGCCTAAATTTTTGAGACATAGATACACAGCTGGTATTCTCATTTGCAACAAAAGGAACAGTCAGAGCGCAAAACAATGTATCGAAAATCACACCACATGCAAGCACTGTCGCATCTAGCACACCAGCTACCTCCTACAAGCATAGTGCTGAACAACATGAGCAACGTCACAGATGCTGATCCAGACACTAAAGCCCTTTTTACTGCCTTTTGTCTTCAGCAAGGAACTAATTGTTGTTCAGAGTTTACTGTCCTTAAATTTGGAACAGCCAGTTTTTGGTATACAGAAAATAATAAATCATCAACTTTAATCTAATTTCTACCAGAAAAAGCAAAGGTTTCCACTATTTTAGTAATTTATGTAGTTACTATTTTAGTAATTACATTTCACGTCACCAATACGAAACTATAGTGATGCCTAATGTAAACTGGCTTGCTGACTCACTGCAAGCAGTCCTATCAAGTACAGGAGGAGAAAAGAACACTGAAGAACTGTCTTAAATCTGTTCAAATATGCTTGAGAACTAGAATACATGAAATGCAAAAAAGAAAAAAACATTTCAAGCAGATGCTGCTTCTGTTGTTCTCCTTTTCCAGCCTCTGATCAACACAGTCTCTCTCACTATTCTCTACAACATAGTTGTCTAATACTTTCCTGTAAAGAATATGCCAAACAAAGTTTAGTCAGAATGATCCCGGAAAACATTTGTTGATGTAACAAAACACATCAGTAAATGTTTTCTTTATAGACAAAACTTTCAAATGTCACAAACCCAAAATATTCTTGAAAGGCCTATTTCCCAAAGCAGTGGTATATTTCATAGAATGCCTTTCATAATGCATTGATTTAATTTTGATGACAAGAGTTCCTCTTTGATTAATGTTTTTCAGTATCAGCTACAAGATGTGGAAAGCTGTACATTGTTAATGGAAAACAATACATGTCTGCCAGAGCTCACAAGATAAAGCCAATCATAGCTAAGGTTTCAATTTGGCAGCATCTTGTGCCTCTAAGTAGGCAGAGTGACAGGCATGCCTTCGTATATGGCATGCATTCAGCAGTACTTAATTAACACGCCTTGACAGAGAACTTTATCATTAGTTTTGTCAAGTAAAGAATTTCCCTTCCTTCATAAAGGAATAGCAAGGAATATAATTTCTGCTTTATTCTAAACGTGGTCTGCTTTAGCAGTTTTCCACCATGAAAAGTGGTAGAGTTTCTGTTTCATCCTTTCCTCCCTCTGTATCTCTCACTGTTGCCTGTATGTAGAGTCACGGAAAATTTTCTTCCCTTGTTTTGCAAGGTCAGGGCTATCTTCTTACAGTGCATATACAGCCTGCAAAACAAAAATTTTCTGGGTAAGCAGGTTGCTTAATGGCCTCAGAAGAGCTGTAATTTATACAGTTAAAAGCATTGACAAGGGAGGTGAAGGACTGAAACAGATAATAGGATTAATTCAGAAAATTTTGTTGATGGCAAAATAGTCCATGCTGAGCCATTCACAATATTACTCAAGTTTTTCTAGAGAGATTCCCTACAAGGTGTCTGTCGCTGCAAAGATTATTCCAGATTTGGCACAAAATTTATTCTGAAGCAGGTTCTGAATGTGGATGGCTCCATCTGCATAACTGTCAGCATGCAGAATCACAAACTTAAAGCAAACAGCTGTAGTTGCATTACTGCTGCAAACTTCTGAAATGCTACTTATAGGCTCTGTAATTTTAGCAGAGAAGCCCTATAGTCTGTTAACTGGCTTGGAGTCTCCCAAACCTGTAGTCAGATCATTAGTCTTCTGCTGCTCTCTGCTGAGAGTGGTTTATCTGGAGTTACTACTGTCCATTACAAAAATGACACACACATAATCCTGGTCTGCTCTGCACTGGGGCAGCCTCACCTTCCATATTGTGTGCAGATTTGGTAACTGCAATATAAGACATTAAGCTGTTAGAGAGTGTCCAAAGGAGGGCACGGGGATGGGGAAGGGCCCTGAGGGGAAGCCGTGTGAGGAGTGGCTGAGGGCACTTGGTCTGTTCAGCCTGGAGGAGACTGAGGGGAGACCTCACTGCAGTTACAGCTTCCTGGGGAGGGGAAGAGGAGGGGCAGGCACTGATCTCTTCTCTGTGGTGAACAGTGACAGGGCCCCAAGGGTGAAGCTGTGTCAGAGGAGATTTAGGTCATATATTAGAAAAAGGTTCCTTGCCCAGAGGTTGGCTGGGCACTGAAACAGGCTCCACAGGGAAGTGGTCACAGCACCAGCCTTATGGAGCTCAAGAGACATTGGACAACACTCTCAGGCACACAGTGTAATTCTTGAGGATGGTGCTGTGCAGGGATAGGAGTTGGATTTGATGATCCTTGTGGGTCTCTTCCAACTCAGCTGATTCTGTGGTTCTGTGATTCTGTGGTTCTGTGATTCTGTGATAAAAATGTTTTCATGGTGACTAATGTCTGCTTTCTCCATTCATAATGGAAAAAAAAGGAAAAAAAAAGGAAGCCAGGGAAAGAAAAAACAGAAGTACTACTGGGACACTGTGGAAACAAGAATTCTTTGCTTTTCTTTAAATAACAAACTTGTTTGACTGGATGAAGCTATTACTTCTGCCAATGAAAGAAGGCAAAAATGCTGAAAAAAACCCTGATATTTATATTTCCCAGACTGTTTCACTGGTGAACTCAATGCTGAGCACTCTCCAGCCTGCAACAGGGAAAAGCACTTACCAACAGCCACCACCAGGAGGAAAGTCAATCCAGGGGAGTAGAAGTAGTAGTAGTTCCTATGATGAAAAGGGAGGTATTGTGCTGAAGATGTTGGCATTGAGATGGCAGGGTGCAAGATCATCCATCCCCTGTGTGATCTGTGCTCTCACCCAAATGAGATCAATGATGGTCAGATAGAGGGTCAGTTCAGCTGCTGACAACACTGTGAAGCCAATGCTCAGCTCAGATGGGTTGATTCAAGGCACACCACCTGCAGAAACCAAGTCATCAGCCTTTTGCTATCTCATTCCTGTTTATTTCTTTAATCATTGTTTGCACAGCTCAAGCTGAACTTACAGGAGTCTCCTCCCTTTCTGCAAAGATGTTGCAGGAGTTGCAGTTTTTAATTCTGCTAAGGCTGCTTGCAGACCTGAGCAAACCCCACAGGGGAGAGTGGAGCAGAAGGGATCCTGCCACTTTCAGCAGCTGCCAAACCAATTTAGCTGTAGCATGAAAGTGCAGCCAAGGCTCACGCTCTCCAGGGAATTCATACAACTGAACTGGCCTTTAAATTAATCTGGACTCCAGTGCTCTTGACAGGTTACAGAGAACAAGTGAGGCAGAATGAAGTTTTATACATATGAGTGGTGGTACTTACAAAAAGAAGAGTGTTTGCCTGCCATAACTCCACCACTCCCATTCCCTGTCCTTCCTCTCCTCTCTTTTATTCTCTTTCCCCTTTAAATGCAGGTTGGTGCACAATATTGTGGCTTAGGAGAAATCAGTAGGGTCACTGGTGGGATCATTGTTTTTCCCTTCAACAGCCAGAGAAGTTTCTTACAGGAGGCGTTCTGTATCTGGAACTGTCTGAATACCTATCCTGTGGGCTTGATGGTCTCTCAGCACCTCCTGCTCTGAGAAGCCTCTGCCAAGGTCTTCCGCAACTAGGTCTTGATCTGACCCAAGGCTTTTCTTTTTTTGTACTCAAGGTTAAGCTGGCATTAATGTGTTCAAATCTAAGTATAGAACAGGTGGCAGGATTCATCCACCACTTTGTGTTTTCCCACACTTCTAGCCTTGTGCTAGAACAGTGTGCTCCAGTCCTTAAATATTAGTTTCATTTTATCAGTAGAGATTCCGGTGTTTTCCACTTGGTGGGTAAAGAGCCAGCATCCATGTTTGACCCTAGAAGAGCAAAACATCAGAGTGCAACAGCAGCTTATCCTGCATTAACACAAAGCCCACGCAGACTTTCCCTCTCTACCTCAACTTTACATGTCAGGCCATGACATTTTCTCATTAAGTGAAAATCTGCTGTGAATATTATGTTTTAATGCTCAAAAACATGGACGGTAGAACGAACTGCCTCCAGAGGCAGGGGTCAAGACACTGAAGGTACTTTTAGGATAAAAATAATTAACTACATTGAAACCAACCAGGTTACTTTGTTTTTTTGTAAAGCAGTTTCAGCCCAGATCAAGTCAATAAATATTCTAATAAGCATTGTCTTTAAGGCTATGTGGTGATTGGCTTGGGTAGCAGTACACATGAAGGAGTGTACTGCTACCCAAAAGAATGATGGATTTGTAAGAAAGTGCTGCCCTTTGGAGTTCAGAGCCTGTGTTATGTGTAATGAAGCCAGCAGTAGGAAGCTGACCGCACAAACAATGAATATGTATTACACATGGAAACAAAGCTATGGTGTGGCCGAACATTTTGTTACATACATTTAGTCATCTGCAAAACCATAAAAAGGCAGGTGTGGGATTCATGCCTTCTACACAGCATCCCCAGAGCAGTGTATACTGTTTGTGCAGCCATGCCCCCCATGGCACAGGATTTATTTTGAAATGTTTCACAGAAGTTTGGGCTTATTTCTTATACTTGGAAGAAAACAGCAAGAAAAAAGTGCAATTCAGAGATTTTCTTTTGCAGTAGGAACAAACTACTTGCAGGTTAAGTGCAGTGGACAGTAATTATAATAAGGCATAGATCTCCTGTCCTAGTGATTCCTTAAATTATATTCCCACCTGACCTAATATAGGGCCAGACGTGCAGTTTCTGTGCTTGTTTGCTGCCCTCTCTTGGCAATATAACTAGCCACTGGGAGAGAAAACTGAAGCTTCTGTTGAGCAAAGTATCAAAGCAAACTCATTCAGAGAAGTGAAAGAAAGAGTCTTGTACCAAAGGAAAAAAATATTGGCATCTTTTTACACACTGGAAAAAGAATTAATTACATCTAAGGAGTCAGATTTCCTCTCTTCTCTCAGGTTCGTTGACTCAGCATGGAGGAGGAGGAGAACTGATTTGGGTGCTGAGCCTATTACAGAGAAACATCATCCTTTCCTATACATTATTGTGAACATCTACCAGCTACCTTGCCCTTCTTCCTCCATGAAAACAAGTTTCTAAAGGAAAGTGATTTTTCCTTTTCTGTCCCTAGCATAGTATTTGGACAGGCTTCCAAGGCCTCAATTGGCTTCTATAAAGATTTCCATCTGCAGTACACATATACTTACCTTTAGTTATCAGTACCAGAAAGGCTAAAAGAAACTGGATCCTGTGAATAGTACTAATCCTTTATAGCAAATATGAAATCTGCTTTTCATGGCAAATCTTCTTCCAGCTCTAGTTTCAAGAACAGAAACCCATGCCATTCAGGATTCTCTTTGCAGATAAAGAAATGCAGGCCACATAACAGTTTATTATCAACTCTCTGTATGCTCACATATCTTGCTATGACCAGATGTGTTCACAGACCATGCACATGGGCCATTCATACTCTAGGAGGCTGTAAACAAGCAGCTTTCTGACTACTCAGTGAGGAATACTTTTCTACATGCAAAACTTAGGTGTCTGTCATGTTCAGTATCTCACCTATGCATAAGAAAACACATACTACCTTTTCAGATAATGAAAGTTCTCCCATGGAGGAAATATTCCTCATATTCTTGCTAGATAGTAGCAGTTTCAACCCTGAGAACATTCTTCTGCCAACAAGAGCATGTTGACACAAATCCTTGACCAAGGAGCACAAACAGTATCCTCTAGTCAGCTGCCTTCTTCCAGGTCATCCTTCCTTGAGCATCCAGAGAGACCATCATTTGCAATAACACTGCAAGCCAAGGAGGCTTGCCAACAGATCCTGTTGGTTTGATTCCCCAGGAAAAGAATATGTATCATATTTTACACTGAACATTTCAGAAAAATGAAGAAGATGGAGAATTAATGGTACATAACTTTTAAGGTTTCTCAGAAGGGTGTTTGTAAATTCCCATTATGAAAGCCATCCTGTAGTCTCAGTATGAGAAATATATCCCTAAAATAATTCAAAGCTGTGTTTAATAAAAAAATAAGAATAAAACAAAAGGAAATTTCTAATTTTCTGTATTTGGATGATGTTTTTCTTCTCTTTTCAGCTTGTAATTGGGATAAAATTGCTCAGAAAGCCAGACCTAATTCTTCCCCCAACACATAATCAAGATCCATCTTGACTTAATCCTTTACAGTGTGCTTGAAGATGGCCCTGCTTGAGCAGGGAGGTTGGACAGTGGTCTCTTCCAACCTGATCCATTCTGTGATTCTGTGAGATACACAGGAAGGTGTAGCCTTGCCTCTCCTTGCATCTTCTTTCAGCTGCACATGCTTGGGCCCTTGCCTCAATTCCCTCTAGTTTACTTAGGCATGTGTTTTCATGTTAATTTGCTGCTGGCTTTCGCTCACTAGAGCTTTCATGATTTGGGACTCACATCCCATGTCTCTTTTTTGTGGACAGGTTGTGAGCATGGACATGCAAGCATGAGTCAGGAGGAAACTCATGTACAGCCAGTGCCTGCAGAAGAGGAAAGAGCAAACTGACCAGTTCTTCACAAGGACTCCATGGGCCAGGCCTCCACAGAATCCTTGGTTGTGTCCCAGTGGTGGGAACACAGTGCAAAGAGCTCTTTTCCTCCAGTCACTTATCAGTGTATGTGCTCTTACAAGTAGGCATCAGTGCAGAAAGAACATCTCTGGTTTATTGCAGCATTTTACTAGGCACACAAATAGACCTAGAGGTGGGAGCCAGCCCAAAAAGTCAGCAAAAGGGAGCCCGGGGCTTTCAAAGGCTCCTGGCAGTACAGATTGGATCTGTGATATCATCCTGCCAGTGTCACCTGAGAGGTATTCCATACAAACCAACTGAATCTGTCATAGAGCTGGCAAGTGTATGCTCACCGATGCCCATCACAAGTGTCCTGGGCCATCAAAAGCAGGCTACAAAGCTCCTACACATGAGGATTTTCACTTCTCAGTTGAAAAGAAGCAAGCCTGGAAACTAAAGAGATCTTTCTGGGAGTTGTTTCTCCATTGAACTCAGAAAATAAGAAGCCCTAGAGCTCCTTTCCCGCAATCCACACAGACGAGTTCCACCTTATCCCACCCAAAAAATCCCTTGACCTGGGGAAGAGCCCTCCCCTCTGAAAGCTTGTATCTGCTTCCCCTGAGCCATCCTGTCCTTTGGAATTCCTCACTACAAAGAGTTTTTGTCCAATGGCAGGTTTCTGTGGGGAGAGAACAGAGGATCTTTGCTCTTGTACCCTGCTGAGCAGCAACCACAACACTGGCACTGCCCAAGCTGTTGGCAGTGGGACCTGCAGTCCATCCATCCCCCTCCCGGGCTCATTCTGGCACCAGATATGATATCACTCCTCCCTACTGCTCCACGACACAAACAAGTACTGCACAGGGCCATTGCCAGTGAGACCTTGTACCTGATGTCCCCCCTCTGAGAGGGACATCCCACCACAGTAAATCTCAGGTCCTAGTGGAGATGTGAGTGCTGATTGCTGCTCCATCCCTCCCCATGGCAGGGCCAGCAGTAGCACCATGGAGTGCACACATACGGGGAGCAGGAGGCTATGGACTGGGGAAGAGGCCCTCTCAGGCTTGGCAGTGACAGCACTTCTGAGGAAGGAAGGCAGCAGAAGACTCAGGCTTTTCAGTTTGGGGTTTAGGGGGTTCCCTTCCCTTCCCTTCCCTTCCCTTCCCTTCCCTTCCCTTCCCTTCCCTTCCCTTCCCTTCCCAAACCTTCCCAAACCTTCCCAAACCTTCCC
>JACBWW010000028.1:7460559-7508572 GCA_020086605.1 Lanius collurio | reverse complement strand
GATGATTCCTCAAACTGTAACAATAAAATTTCTTGAATCTTTGTTCTCGAACACTAAACTGAAATGATTACAGAACACATCAATAACACTGATCTGAGATGGCGTAAAATTAGAACAGATTTTTGTTTCTTGGCTTTTTTTAAATCTTCACGGTGAAGTTTTTACATCTTCACTTTCTGGTATTGCTGCTGTTTGGAGACCTTGGCCTCTGTCTCTTTTTAACTTTGGGATTTGCTGAATGCAAACAACACTATTTCCATCCTTCATTCAGCCCCCTTCAAAGTGCAGTAGTACTTCAGTAATTCTTACATAGTCTGCGCTGTCTTACAACTTTCTCACCACGTTTTAGTTTCTCCATGAAAGCATCCATGATGAGGTGGTGGCAAAGCTTGCCAAGGCCTATGCCCAGGTCCGCATCGGTGATCCATGGGATTGTAAGTAGCTATTTCCAACTCATGGGTTTAGGAAACAAGTTGCTGTTGGTTTCTTTCTGTTTAAATTCTGATGGGATTATACATCCAAATCATCTAATTTTAGCACTTTACCAGGGGGTGGAAATAGCTGTTTTTATTTAGAATACAAACTCTGAAAGGAAGATGAAGAATCTGGCTAATACTGCTTATCCTAGACACATTAAACAGTTAGTCCCAAGATGTCGTGGTAACAATATTGGCAAACATATACAGTTCTGCTGAAAGTACGTTTCTGAATCTTCTGTTTTTAGCTGACACTCTATATGGGCCTCTTCATACTAAAGAAGCAGTGAAAATGTTCCTTGATGCAGTAGAACAAGCTAAACAACAAGGTGGCTCTGTGGTCTGTGGTGGAAAGGTGATTTCTATTTTTTTTTATATGTATTTTTACATTTTGTGCTCTAGGAAAAAAAAATACAATAACATGATGACTAAGGCTAAGCTTGTACCTTAATTTGTCCTGTCAACCACTACAAGACATTAGTTTAGTCTGACTGAGATAGTTAGAATTGGAATCCTGTCTTCAGGGTAAAGGCATTCTATTTGGAAGATACTTTCTCCTCCAAGAAATAGTTTAGAGCTTTTGGCTCATTCTTACACCACTACTTAGTTGAAAGTGATAGTGAAAATAAAAACAGCAATGTAAATGGTGAATGTCAGACATGTAACAAAGGAAAATTGCAGTTCTGTCTCTCACAATATCAAACTTGAGGAAATACTGGAGATTCAAGACAACCACTTTTACATCTTCATCATACAGGATGTTTAATTCTTATTGACTTATCATTCTGGGACTTCCTATCTTTCATTGGCGACTTCTTTATACCCTTAAAATTCTATAAGTAGCTTACAAGTAGGAGAAAGGAAGTTTCATCTGCTAGACTTTACAATTTGATTACATCCTTAGTAAATATAAGTTATGCTTCTATATTTTAAATACCTAAAAAAATAAAATTTAAGTTTCTCAGACTACCTGGCCTTCTGTTTCTGATTGCTCAGCTGTAGTAGTCAGACCATGATGGATTCCTTTCCTACACTAGTACCAAGCTGGTTGCTGACTGGAACTTACTGTTTTTTTTTATGTATTTTGAAGGTTATAAACCGCCCTGGAAACTATGTTGAACCAACCATTGTGACTGGCCTTCCTCATAATGCGCCCATTGTGCACACTGAGACGTTTGCTCCCATACTGTATGTGCTGAAGTTTAAGGTAAAACAACAGTGGGGAAACGGGTGTCAAGGATGGTAACAGTAGATCTCTCAAGAGAGAGATCTCAGATGTGTGTTATATCCATGCAATTGTCCCAGCCCTTCAAGAAGTGGTAGCTCTTGTTCTGCACTGTGAGATATCCACTGTTCACCTTGCCGTGTAGCTGCATTTATGTGAAGAGCACGGGAGTTAAGATGAGAATCTGTACAGGAATAGATTTCTATTGTTAGTGTTCATTCTTTATACTGTTTGTATCTGTTCAAAAGCAGACTGTGTTTTGTGCAGCAGTGGAGGTATTGCTGACGTGGTACACGTGTATTTGCCCTCTGCATTCTGTACGTTTGCATTTTGGCTGTGGCACGTTGGGTTTTTTCTCACAGTGCTTCTTTGTAACTGCTTTGCTTTGGATAGCCATGTCTTAACCATTGACACGTGCTCCCTCTAGGAGGAAGAGGAGGTTTTTGCCTGGAATAATGAAGTAAAACAAGGTCTTTCCAGCAGTATTTTTACCAAGGATTTGGGAAGGATTTTCCGCTGGCTTGGGTATAATTTAAATTACTTTTATACTTTCCCAAGGCATAAGATCACAGTCTTTCATGTCCTTTGTAAAACTATGCATGATGCTAGTTGAGCATTTTATAGCCCTCATTTTAGGGAGGGAGCCCTTCCTGATCCTAAGGAAGAATTGTGTCTTACCTTTGTTTATAGGCCAAAGGGATCTGACTGTGGCATTGTGAATGTCAACATCCCAACCAGTGGAGCTGAGATTGGAGGTGCTTTTGGTATGTTACTTGTGCTTTTTTCAGGTCTTCTTTTTCAAGGTGTAATGAGTCCACTTAAATGACTAAATGTGACGAAATCAATGAAGTTAATTTTTAATCATACTGCTTTAGCAGAAAACGGATATTGATTAGCGGTAGTTGGATTTATACTTCTAGAAATACCTATATTTGATTTTTAAAAGTTGGACATGTTATTTCCTTCTCTTCCCCTCCATCAAAGGAATGTAACTCAGAGTTATATTCTGGAGGTGTTTAAAGATATGACCAGGTGGAAAACTGTTTAAAACCAATGTAATTAAAACAATCTTGAGCAATTTTGTGTATATTTGCAGGTTTATATAAGATGTATAGTGTATAGTATTTTTGTGAGAAAGTCTTTAAATGAACATTTTTGTCTTTATTTCTCCTTTTTGTGTATACTTAAGGAAGTGAGGTGGTGGAAGAATAAGTGTTTACATTACCATTTAAACACTACAAGAACAGCACATTCTTGTACTCTTGTCTCATGTTAAGACAAAATGTTTTTCAAACAAGGTCCTCTGGTGCTGGCGTGATGCGAGTTTGAACTCCAGGCAGTTATTTTTTTGCATTGAGCATGAGGAGAGAGCTAGCTCTGTGTGTTGTATGGGGTGGTAATTTAGTTCAGATATAGGACAAGGGCAATGGAATAGTTTTTCCCATATATTTTTGTAAAAATGTCTTGCCTCCTGGATTTGGTCCAGATTCCCATGTCGTAAAATAGGTTTTCATTTATAACATTTTTGCTACAGGTGGTGAAAAGCACACTGGTGGAGGAAGAGAATCTGGAAGTGATTCATGGAAACTTTATATGAGACGATCTACTTGGTAAGGCAGACCAAATAAATTTATATTACAGATGAACTTCCAAAAGTTCAAAATATATGAATCCTTGACTACAAGGCTACTGTCTTTACCAAATGTGAGATAATCATTCATAAGTGTAATTGCCTTTTCTTCACATTCATAGTAGAAGAAGATTGGAAGGGTTTTTATAAAAATCTTTTCTTTAACTTTCTGAAGGAAAAAATAAGGTGGTTTGGGGATTTTTCCCTCCTTTTTCTTGATTTTAAACTCATCTGAAAAATTACTGAAACTTGTCAGGAAATACACTAAATTGCTACCGCAGTGAGGGGACCATGAGGGCACCACTATTGCCTCTGGTAGGTGATTGAGCTGTTTTGGTTTTCTATCCACAAATGTGATAGCCCATAGTGGATGACCATTAGTATCCTCTGCTGACCTCTATAGCCTTTACCTGTGCTGTCTTTGCTTTTCCTACAGAGGCTTATGAACATGAGAAATCCCACCTTGATTTTTCTATCTGGATGTTTTCCTAGTAAGAGATTAAATAGACGAAGAGAAATAAGATTCACCATAAAGGAAGAGATAATAAAAAATGTGTTTTTTCTCTGTACATGGTTACTATATTGAAAACTGGAGTTCATAATTTTAAGTAGGCAAACTGCTTTAGAGAAGTCAGTTGTTTAGATGTGACAGGAATCAGAAGCTTGTACATAGGAAGTGGACTGCATAATCTGTCTCAGTGATTAAGTCTGGTCTCTAAATTCTTGTTTCTCTTTCAGTACAATCAACTACAGCAAAGATTTGCCTTTGGCTCAAGGAATCAAGTTTCAGTAACAACGTTATGAATGGCTGTGCTATGAACCGTCCTAGTGTTTCAGAATCAAGCAGCTCCTAAGCATTATGGGGATAAAAATTAATTATATGAAACCAATTCTGTCAGAAAATCAGCCACTCTTAAATTGCTTCGCTCTATATGTATGTATTTACTAATTTAGTCTTCAAATGAGAAGTATGTGGTCTTTGGCCAAAGGGAGGGTGACAAAAACTCACAGGCTTGGATTCAGGTGGCCTGGATAACCTGTTGCCTTAACACTATGTTTCAGTACCAACACTGCCTCTAACCCCTCCCCACTTTTTTGCTAATATTTCCAGCTATGAGGTCTATGTTTCAAACTGTGTGCCAAGTTTCCTGCAGGTAACTGGTGCTGTGGGGGATATTTGACCTGCAGTACAGGGCAATTTTTTCAATGCATAAATAAAAGTACATTTTGTGAGATATCTTGGGCTTTTCATTTGTTTTATTCACTGTTTTTGAGCAGGAACATTCAGCAGACTGTCAGTTTTCACACACTGAGCTGCTAGTTGGGAGAAGAATCATTGGGCTAACACTACTTCAGTTTTCCTGTCTTTCCTTAAGAAAGGAGGATTTCACCACACATGTTGGGAGATAGAGGTCTACTGTAGTGTCTTGGAATCACCTTTTAACACTTGAAGGGATTACAGCCAATGCAGGTTGTCACAGCTTTTGTGTTACCCTACAACCAAACTGGCTGGAGATGAGAACTGGAGATGCAGTCAGAGGAAATACTTCTCCAGGGAAAAGGCACATTGTTTGCTTGCATTTCACCTCAAATGAGAATTTCTTTTGGCCACTGGAGACTACAGGCAACAACAGCTCATTTAGGAGCCTTGCTCAGGACTCAGGATGAGCAAAGACACAGTGCTACTAGACTGATTTTGGCTTTCCACAGAAGAACTTCTGCAGTTTTTAATGTATTGGTTTTGGGGATTTCTTTTCTTCCCAATATCCAATACCAAATTTCCACAATATCTGAACATGGCAGAACTGTTCACTGTGGCCTAAGATTTTAGGAGTCTGATTTGACTACTGATTTAATTTGATGATGTTTTCATAGCAATGCCATACAAACTGGGTTGAAAGTCCACCATACCACACTGCTAGTTGGTCTCCTTTTGGCTTTGTTTCTAATTTTAAAATGCACAGTGTTTAGAATTTTACATCTATGTTACAGAAGGTATTTTGTGTGTCATGTTCTGTAGATCATACATTAGGCAGGCAAAGCTTTTTTCCTACTGAATTTCTTGCTTCCAGGTGTATTCTCTCCTCTAGTTCTTTGTGTCTGGCCATTTCATTAAAGAGTGTTGTATGTTAGCACACAGAATGAACTGTTGTACCCTAAGCAGACAGACAATCACTAGCAGATAGGGCAAAGAAACTATTCAATTCCCAAATTTAATTGTTCAGCAAATAGCACCAGTTTATAGAAACTACTCTTTAATGCTGTTCTGTGTCACTGAAAGTTCCTATGAAACTCTTAACAATGGAAAAATAAGTTCAAGAATTCTCTTTTTTTGCTGCTTACTATAGTTTTTGGATAGCCACGTGTCACATCACATCTGTGTTTTTCTTGAAAAGAGAAGCTCTTTGTAGGGTAAACTCTTAGGGTAAAAAAATTTCACAAGTCCAGTTTAATTTACAAGAATAAGGTTGATTCTGCCATCTGGCTTTAGATATGGGAAGACAGCTCGTGAATGGAAGAAATCTGGTATGGTGAGTGTTGTTTGACTGGTCTTCAAATCATTATCTGAAAACCAGTATGAATGGAATGAACACCCAAATGTGATCAAGAGGTGACTGTGTAGCAAACACCCTTAAACGTTTGAAGGTTAACTTGACATCTTGATACATAATTCCTTCTTTGGTAGAAACTTTTGGGTAGCCTTACAGAAGACTCAGCATGAAGTACTTGCCACTCTTTCTGTGTGTTATAAGTAAGTGGGTTAGATACACATGTGGGCAGAGAATGGGCTCTCTGTAACTAGGTTACAAATTCAGCCCCACTTCTGCTGAGTATGGGAATTACTATTCCAAAGATCTGTTATCTGCATTGTCACTGGACTGCTAGTGTGGCATCAGAGCAGGTAATCAAAATGCTGCCTCTCTTTCTGGACAGCTTTGAATTCCTTACGTGTGGTGCTGAACAATCCTACCAGAACTGGCTTGCTGGGTGACTTCAAGTGAAGTTGCTCTGGGAAGAGTGATTTTTAAAGACTACTGCAGATTATAATATGTTCTGGCAAGGATTTAGGTCCCTGTAAGTAGTTATGATTATGATGAAGTATTAAACTAAGGAGGTTTAAAGATACTGTAAGCACCCAGCTTCTCAATTTCTTCTTTAATTTGGAAAGTCCACTCAGGAGTAAACTGCGTTAGCTGTCAGTGGGTTATGTCAGCCAAGGAAAGCAATTTTGAGAATTCATCAAATGTGTCTTGGAGCTACCAGTATGTGCAACATAATGGAACTTGCAGTTTTAATACAAATTCTATCAGCGTCTTCCACTGTTGCATAAACTTAATTACCACTGAGTGTGTAACACCAGTGAATAACAAGTGTTAAATGACACTTGATCAATAATTCATTTGTTAGCACGGTATTGCTTACTGTGAAATGACCTTGATGGGAACAGTCTTGCAAGTAACTTCCTTTCTTTTTGCCATATTATTACCTGAAGAAAAATGAAAATTGCACTAGTATTTTTGCGGATAAACAGAGAAATTGCTTTTTAAAATGAATTGTGAGAATGTGAGCTGCAGGCTGCCTCTCTTCTATCTTATTGTGTCCTATCACAGCTTCTTCTTGCAGAGTTGACAATTTTCAGGAATCAAGAATTCTACTTGTCAGTAGTAGGTCTCAGCTTGGGATTTTGCAAAAAGGGATCCCACAGTGCTGAATTTAAAACAATTGGGAAAGCATTCACCATTTTATTTGCAGTAACACACCAGTCTATTCATGCTATATCGTGTTCTTTTCTTGTGGTTCTGTCATTCTGTGTGTGTTCTTGCTGGATGAGTTCAAAAGAATACAGCTGCCAGAACTCTTAATTTGTGGCAGCTATGTTTCTGTATGAAAAATCATCTGTACAGGTGCTGCATTTGAGTCTCTTTAGGTGTACTAATCCATTTGTGTCTCTGCATTAATCTCATTCATAACTATTTAGAAAAGTGTAAATTACAGAAGACTTCTATGCCTCTATTTTCTTGTGAATCACTGCTTATTTTGTCCTGCACTAAGGTGTTGGTTGTGTACTGCACAAGTGTATCCTCTTACTATCCTAGGTGGAAGCAGAAAAAAAAATTAAGGCTGATATTATAGGGGTAAAATGACTTAATCACACAGCATTAAATTCTTGAGTAAAAACAGTGGCTTTGTAAGGATTTTTTTTTTAGCGTCTTCTCTTTGGTATTCCTTCATCAGCAAGCCATGCTGTCATGTGGTACATGCTTGGTGTTTGAATGCAATCAATCCATTAGTTTTCAGTGTGCAAACATCTGCTGCCCCTGAAGTGCTGCTTGCAGTGAGAAGTGTCTTTTCTCACATTTTGAACATGGCTGCCCTATGGATAGATGGTAAAAAGGTAAATACTGGTTAGCAGTCTTTCATTTCTGCTAAATCATTGGCACTGATTTTCCATACAGCTCATTACTTTCCTCCAAATAATAGGAAAATGCATGTGCATTTTGGGACAGGGACAGGCTCATCAGAGCATAGCAAAGCTTTTTTTAAAACCTTTGTGTTCCTCCCGGTGTCGCTGTTGGTCAGGCTAAAGCCTGCCCAAGGGCAGCCTTTGCATTTGCTAGCCAGCTGTGTAGAACACAGACCTCTTTGTTCTGAATGTTTTTTATGTTCCAGTACATCTGGAACTGCTGCCTCTGAGCACACTCTATTCTGCAAAAGCCTCAGCTGATTAGTGCAATTGTTATATAAAACATTAACTCCAAAAGCCAAAGGTTAAAAATAATAGTGTTTCAGCCAGGAAGAACAAATGGTTTAATACATACTTTACCCAGTATGTCACTGTTCTCTGGCATTGTAGCTGTTTTCCTGCAGCCTCATTTCAAGGTGGACTTAAGAGGAACAAACAGCTCAAGTCAGAGCTCTGAATTTCAGAGGAATTTCATTACATTAAAGTCTGGAAAGATGGTAGTAGGTGGAAATTGTGTTTCATGCCTCCCTGACACTCTCCTTACAGGTGTCCCAAACCTTCTGAGCTGTGACAGTGAAGTAAACATCACCCGCTCACTTACTGAGCACAGTGTTACAGACGTAATGAAATGACAGCGTGCGAGTTTAAAAAATAGGAGATTGATATAAGCTCTCTTGCTTCTAAGGGTTTTTAGTTAATCCACAAACTGTTGCTAAGTGAGTGTTGTCTCCTGTCTTCTGTGGATTTTGTGAGGCCACTCATTCACTGTCCTGTGATTTAGACTGACCTATAATACAAGCTCAGTCCAATGTGGCAGCTGTACTAGAAACCTATCTAAAAATTGTAGCACATACCTCTTCTTTGAGTTGTATTTTGTTTAACTACATTTTTCACCACAATTGCTAGTATTTTTTATTAAAACATTTACCACAAGAAGTGTGCAGGATTTCTGTAGAACCCCAGAACATAAGTCTCCTTCTAGCTCCTATGTGGCTGTATTCATTTACAACTGTATTTGCTCATGATTATGTGTTTGAGAGATGAGGGCCCTTTGCCACATTCCTCTTCTCAGTTTGACCTAGACAGCAGTTGATTTATGGTCTTGGTTTATAGCAGAACAAATAGCAGGAAAAATTACGGTGATGTTTCATGAAACGGTGTAAGTCGAGCTATCCTCCGAAGCTTTGTTGTGGTAGTAAGTCCTTGTAGGTTAAAAAAACAGTGTGAGGACTTCAGTTTGGCTTAACCAACACTGGCTGCTGTGACTCTGTTTTCACTGCTTGTTTTCTTCCCATATTTTTTGCTTAGCTGTGTTACTGATTTATGTATTTTTTCCTCTGCTAACTTAAAGCTGAAGTGACTCCCTGCTAAGTCTGAAAAGCACCTTAGTTTTGCTGGAGAATGTGTTGGAAGGCAGTTACCTGTTGCTGGCTGCAGAAAAAAAAGTGGCCTTGAAAGTGAGAATGAGGAATTCAAAATCACAAGAAAAGATGATGAGATGCTGATGATGGGCAAGCCAATGTGAAAGGCACAGGCAGGATTGTAGATAGATAGGACCCAGTACAAGGATTTAAAGTGCTGGATATTACATTGGGAATGCTGTGGAAGGTCAGACTACTGCAAGTGGGAGGAGGGGCAGAGTGCACAAAATAGGATAAATTGAAAGAGCATGGTTTTGAATACATAAAAGGATAAGAGGATTACTGTCTGAGGAAAATACAGGGAAAGGAGCCAGATGTAGTTTAAGCTAACACATAAGTTTGCATTTTTGGCAGATGAGGCATAGATAGACATATTCACTAGGGTACAGTATCACCCCAAACCTCCAAATCCACTCAGAATTCTTTGATTGGTGCATTAATCTAACAGGCTGTCAAAGATATCTATTGTGATTAAGGAAAAAACCCACCAATAACACAAAGGAAGGCACCTCAGAAGAAAAGAAATATTCTTGTTCTGATGGTAGTGTTCCTCTTAATGTTTTCTTTGCTGTAAAAATTGCCCCAATGTCATGAAGCATGTTTTGTGAAAAAAAGCCCCAAGACAAAACACCACACCAGTCTCTTTGTTCTGTGTTTTTAAAAATCATCTCTGATGTTGCAAACCATGCATTTCAAATCTCTGTGAGATTTATGTCAGCTATTGTTTGTCTAAGTACTCTGGCTTGCATGCTGATCATATCATTTTCTCTTCCGGCTGTTCACTGCCTTCTTCTTTATGAACAACAAATACTGAAAGTTCACAGAAAGGCTAACCCTTCCTTGTACTTAGCCTGTGTTATTCCATGTTATGTTATTCCTATGGGGAACAGTAAATTTGAAGAATACTTTGCACAATTCTTTTTTGAGTTCACATCACAAATTTCCTAATTGAGTGAGAAGCTTGTAATTCCTCAGAGACTTAGCTTATTTATTTGGTTTTTTTTTTTTTTTTTTTTTTTTGAAACTGGGACAAGATATTGGTATTTTGGAATCTGCTGAATATGCAAAAGATGAATGATTTTCTTGGTTTTCAATGCCTTTCAGCTACTCAGAAAACATATTTTGAATTCTATATTTAAGCTGCCAAGAAAACTACTTCTGCAGTGGGTGTTAAAACATGGAAGTAATGATCTTTCATGATTTCCCTACCAGAAATCAGACCAAGTTCTCTTGTAGCATTATAGCAGATATTACCCAAGTCAGAAAAATTAATCTTTCCCTTAAATTCCTGTAGACCAACATAACAGTATCTATAGCACCTCCATGACCTTACTATTCCTTGATACTGAGGGATTAGTCAATTTTTGTTATGGTTCAATAAATCATGTTAGCAGAGCCAAAGATACCTGTGCTCTTTCCTCTTTATTCTGTACTGGTCTGTACTGATTTTGTTCTGTTTCTGTTTTTATAATTTTGTCTGATTGCTCTAGATTTGTATTTACTGGGGATAGAGAATCTGGATCTACCAGGCCACTTAACTAAGACTCAAGGTATTAATTTTTGCTTCCTTCCACCAAGGCAAGATGAACACAGTGATGCAGCCAACTCACAAAAATCTGTTTCTTCCTGATCTCCTCTGATCAATTCCTTCACAGCTCTTTCCCAGGAGACTGTGTGCAAAAACCTGTATTTTTCTCCAGTATGCTTTTCTGCTGTTCTACTTATCCCAGAGAAAAAGTCTGTGCTTTCCTGCTGCCCTTCCTGCCCCCCAGTGTGTTGTAATGAGGGATGGAAGCCTACACCCACCCAGCTGGGGTACCCTCCCAGTTCCTCATCAGCAGAGCTGACTGCCAGGGGTCAGAGTACCAAATAAAGGCCTCACACTGCATGAGCCACAAATGTGATGGCTCAAATGCCGTATATCCTGACTGCAGGGTGAGAGCAATCCATCAGCATCTTGGGCTCAGAGAGGTCTGCTCCTGTCTACAAGATTTCCAGAGGAATTACTGTTGTTCCACAGCTGTGCAGTGCAGTGACAGATTTCAACAGGAAGAGAGTTCCTTTACACAGATGTGGTCAGAGCATTACAAAGTAAGATTTTGGCTTGTGCATGCAATCAGAGGCTGAGCAGGATCTTGGTTAAACTGTTGCCTCATCCTGCTGTTTCCCATGCAGGGCATGTGCTGGTGTCTGAGACAATGCTGTTCTCTCTGTGGCCCCCCAAGAAGTCTGCATCAGTTGCTGTCCCAAAGCATTTGTCAGCCTGATTGGGTTTTCTCTGAGCCAGGACAAGGAATGTAAAAAAATGTAGTTGTAACTGTCTTCTTTTATATCCAGGGATGTGTACGATGGTCCTATCCAACCTTGGCCTTAAACATAGGAAAGTGCTACTAAAAGAGAAATAGACGCTTAAAGCAGCATTTCCCACATCTACCCATAAGATGTCAATGTGTTATTACCCAAGACTCTCATCATTTCCAGTTCCACTTTCGTCCACCAAACTGATGACTCAGATGCTTTAATCTGTTGAGCAATGCTGATGCAGCAAAGGTGATGCAACACACCTTTGCAATTTGGACTTTGCACAAAATAACCCCAGCTGATTTTCCCAGAAGAAAATTAGAGATACTGTACCACAGGGGCACTGGTACAGATGAGAAGCAGCAGCACATGACCAGGAAGGTGGTGATGTTAGGGTGGCAGTAATACTTTAAGGAGAGCAGCTGCTGGCAGGTAGGGCAACTATCACAGCTGGCTTCACAAAAATTCTTATTGGCAGAGGGGATGGCCTTGTGCATCTATCTGAAGTGACTCAGGCAGATGAAGGACTAAAACCTTAAGGATCAAGCAGTGCTGATTTCTTTAAACTAATTTTTAATCTCAGGAAAGACACCAGAGTTGTCTAGAAGCCTGACTTATTGCTGCTGACAGATCTGGTCCATAGTCTGTGCCCATGGCTCCCTGGGGAAGCACACAGGTACAGGGCAGGTGAGCAGAAACTTGGCTTAGAATATTCTTGCAGTTCCCAGTGTTGCTTCACTTTACAGAGAATACATTTACAGAAAAAACAGAGGAAAAAAGGAGTAATGTCAGCAAAGCTCATGAATCATTATTTCAAGCATTGCTCAACATGCCTGCATTTGATACTGGGCTGTCTTACAGACTCCTATCCATATCTGGTGGAAAATTAACTGGTTTTGGATGGGTTACTATTTAGAATATCAGCTGTTGGATCCAGGCTACATCTGGTACAACAAGATGGGAAATGGAGGCAGAGGACAGTCTACAAGCAGAAGGAGGGAGTAGCTAAATACTGGAGCTCTCAATATTCAGCTACATGCAGTCTCATTTCCTTAGTCCTAAGCCTAACAAAAACCTTGTGCTTTCTTATTTCAATTAGACTCCAACCCACAAACTGTTTTTGTGGTAGCAGTTACTGTGATGGTCACAGAGTGATTGCAGAGTCAGAAATGTATGAAGAGACGTGGAAGAGAAGTGTGGAAGGTATGATCACACAATCAAGATCCTGGTCTTTTGCACAGCATTCTTCCTTATAGCCATCACTATTGATCAGAGTCTTTAGAAGTGTGACCGTTTCCAAGTCAGCTAATGTAGATTTTATTGTTTTCTTCATGTGTGCTGTCAGTGGCATCACTTCAAGCAGTTTTCTCTTCCTGCAAGTATCATAAGCCAGTGTCAAGGCATTTATATTTCATGATTCGTTTGTGAAAGAAGGTTTGCGGTTCCTTACATATGTCGTGGAAATAGCTGTTAGTACAAGCTGACTTTCTTCCCACCTTGCCTGTGCTCTGGAATGAGGCCACGTGTGCACATTGCCATGATGGCAGGCTCTAAGTGCGGGAAGAATTCAGAGCTATTTTTTGCCCTGCATGCCAGATCCAGCATGTAAGGTTATAATTAAGTTACTCATTACCTTTTCTTCTTGGAGGGAGCCTTTATCCATCTATCTGTAGATAGTGTGAAGAGCTGTTTTTTAATTTTGTACTTGACAGCACATTGGAATGATTTTCCTTTAATCTCCTGCTATGCACTGCTAAAATGCCTGGTCAGTGGAAAATTACCTTATCAATACCATTAAGTGAGAACAGCAGCTGAAGAGGCCTTTATTGTACAGTCCAAACTACCTGCATTGCCAAAGACTATCAAATCCTTGTTATGAAGCTTAATATGTAGAATGTTGCACCTCCAGAACAGGATGCAGCTACATCACCATCATAATTTGAACTTGCTGTGTATGTAAAGCCAGGGAAAGGTATATTTTCAAATTTAAGAGCATAATGAACTTTTAAGCAGAGTCCAAATGAAATTAGTACAGAAACTGGAAAGGTAAGAAAGTCACTAGACAGTAAAATACATTGGCAGAAGCTCTACACACAATGGACAAAAGTTAAAAAAACAATCAGGGGGAAGAGCTATCTAGACTGCATGCACAGAGGCTGGCAGCTAGTGTGAGCCTCATCAGTATGAAATGTATATGGAGGGCAATCATTTCTACGGCAACTCTCTTCAGGAACCAATTTCCAAGTTTTTTGGCACAGGCGTTTACTTAGTGAACAGACATCCCACTTAGGGTGGACTTTTTGCCACAAATACTGCCCATTGTGGGGAAAATAGGTAAAGTGATTCAAGTAAATAATTTGTAACTTCAGTAGGGGGTTTCTGGAATATTTTTGTACATGAAACACAGTCTTGGGGAAGGCTTTGCTGACATACCTTGAATTCCTCAAAGTCTGCTTGCTAAGATGCTGCATCCTGACCCCTTGTTTGCAAATTGTAACATATGAAACTAAGTACAGGAAAAAGACAAAACCTTCTGATTATACTACTAACCCCGCTAGCATCCTCTCAGAGCACATTTCTAATCAGTTCCTTCTTGGGATCATCCCTTTTGAGGGTAGTATATCAGGCATAGTCAAGGTCTTACAAACACTAGATCTAGGTCTTGTCACCCAAATAATTTGAGATTTAATCCAAAATGAGTGGGCACAGTCTCACTGGCCAGTTTGACTGAGTGGACACTTGAGGGTCAGTAGGTGCCAACACAAAGAAAAACAGAAGGTCTGAAAGGACAACTGTATAAGTGAAATGCCTATATTTTGGACAGGAATAGTGATAGGCATCATAACATTCCATGAAACTCAGGGAATAAACACTCCCAAGTGCTGTGGAGTTAGTGTAGATTATACATTATTTTATTGTTCACATTTGACTGATTCTTTGCTAAAATCCAGGATGGTTTGTGATAAAAAGGGAGTAACTTCAGAGACAATTAAATGAAATCTACTGACATATATTTTGTTTTGGCTGTTCAGTGAACAACAGGATATTATGAGGGTCTACATTCATAAAATGATATTACACAGATTTTAAAACCCAAGAAAGCAAAAAACTCATCCCCTTTGTAAAGTCTCATTACACGGAACCACGTTCAGCAGAATGCTACACTGGGTTCACACCATAGACCTAGAAGTGTCAAATGAGATGAGTCAATTTTCCCTCTTGAGCAAATTTGCCAGTCGACTCAGATAATCTCACCAGGCAAACTGAAAAGCAGGTGCCAGTAAAATCCTTTCAAGTGACATTATTCCTTTGCTGTTTATAAAAGCATACACACACACACACTGAACATAAAAGGAACTGTTTGCTCAGTTTTCTGTCTAAATAGCCAGCTTTTTTTGATCATTACTGCATGTCACACTTGCTCTGTAAATGCAAAATCGACATATTTGGGAATAACACCTCACTAGCAGTTGCAGCTGAACCAGCTGAGAAATAGCCTGCAAAGGCCTGGATAACACCAACCTGGAGATTTCTTTAGCATTTGTCAACTATGAGGTGGAAACATGGAAATGAAAGTGCAGGTGTAGCAGGAAGCAGAAAGGTTCCACACACCTGTATAAAGGTTTATGTGACAGCAGTTAATAGTATTAAATTCAGACATGCTCAAAAAACCCATACAGAACTGTTTGTCTTTCCTGCAAGTGATACTGTGAGTTACTACCTTTGATGTTCTGCTGAGAGGGAGGCTTTCAGCAGATTGTACTTCCTGCCTAAAGTTCTAGTTGCATCCTTCACACCAGTGGTACCATAGATTTGATACCTTGACAGAAAACTGCTTCAGTAAAACTCGAATCCAAACAGCCAATACAAACCCTCCTTACCTTTTTCACTAACTGCAACTAGAGAAAACACAAGTGAGGTGTTGCCTCTTGCCTTTCACCTGGAAATTGAAACCATCTTCCCAGAACCTGACACTACTACTAGGTCCTGCATGGCTGGTACAACTCAGCTGTCTTTCTGGCATCTATGCTGTGAAGGACAACAGGTGGACAAAACCGGAAAAATAAACACACAACAAATTTTAAAACAGGTTTTTTAAAGCACACTTCCATGCAGCCTATGCAGCATATTATGAATGTCACTTAGAGTGTCTGCTAAGAATTCCGTGTGCATTTCTGACTTTCCTAAAGTCACACTTTTCACTGAATAAGGTGAAAATCTTTCCCTCCTGCTTCTGCAAGCTTTCATTTTCGCCAAAAGGCAACCCCCCCTTGTAGCCTTTGTATGCACTATCTACCACAGCTGCGGGGAGAACTCTCCCTGCTCTGTAACAGACTCCCAGCCTCGGGGCAAGCAGTTTTTCCTTGCTTATCCCTGCTGCTGGTACTTCCCTCCACACCATGGCTTGGGCAAACCTCCTCCTCTCCAGTTGCAAGCCTGAATCAACAGGATTTAAATCACCCCACTCACTTCTAAGCTTTGTCCATGCAGGGCCTTGCAGTGCTGCCCTAAGTACCTCAATACTACACACTGCCCACTACACACCTGAACAGAGCCACATCCTTGTGACACCCTCCTTCCTCTAGGAAAAGGGGGAGTGAGTGAGGGTAGCATCTGAGGGAAGAGGTCACACTGAATGGCACCAGTGCACTCAGGTGGCTGCCGTGTCACAAGTTAGTCCCTTCTCTGGAGCGTAGTTCACTTTCCTGCGTTGGAAGGACGCTGTTACACCTTTGTCCAGACCCGCCTCCCCTGGCATGCTGCTGCAGCAGGCTAAAGGGCACACATCCACCTCTGACTGCTCATTCCCTCCAGTAATTACTTTGTTCCTGTATGGCTAATGATAAGGGCTTAGCGTGCCTGATTTACTTAAGGCACATATCAAATATTATCTCTCTCCTTGTTCTTCTATAGCAAAGCACAGGCTTGATGATGTAATGTAAGTAAAAGGCTAATTCAGTTCAGGTGCTGGATATAACCAAGTTTTCTTGTAGTTCCTTTGATAAAAGTGACTCGTGGCATCAATTGTGCAACCGCAGAGTCAGAGACTTCTGACACAGAATTAAAGGGAGGGGAGAAGGTAGGGGATGAGGTGAGAGTCCAAAACATTCCACACGCCATGCAACTGTAGAAGAAAATAGGGAAAATAATGGAAAAATAATTTAAAAAGTAACTTATTTCAACTGTTTCTTTGTGAAGCTGAGTTTTCCAATAAAGTCATGATAGCTGAGGAAGCAAAGGAATAGACTTCAACAGGGAGACCAGTCAAACTCAAATATTTCTTACATACTATGTTCAGGTGGAATCTTGAGCCAAGCAGGCACATTACAGCACACAGGGCTCGCTAAACTGCCTCAACATTCTAAGACTCATCCACTATCCTCCAAGAAAAAAACCTGAGAAACTTGGGGAACTTGAGAAAACTACTAACATGTCCTCAAGACTCTGGGGGCCATATTTGCTTGTACTGTTGCCATCGAGATCGAGGAAGAAGTAACACACAACCAAGTAAGAGAGGAAGGACTGCAGCAGGATGCAGTTCCCAACCCCTTGTGGTGGGTGATGGGTTTTGCACAAACTATGTACTGTGAGGTATAAGCCACATGAATATCACATTCGACCAAAACTGAGAGATGGACTTGGGTTCATCCAAATTATAGTATTGAGTTGCTTGTTTTAAAAAAGTTTATTTAAACAAAGTAGGTACATTTCACAGAAATGGTTATAAAATGCATAGCATATTATAAACAACACTGATACTTTACAGATAGTAGTTGTTATTATCCTAAATATTGCTTTTTAAAAACTAATGAGCCTGCTTGGTGAATCAGAAAGCTAAAAATCCCCATCTTAGGCACTCTGGAAAAAACAGTATGTGATATAACAAAGCAGGTGTCCACTTTTTCATTCACTCCACTGACTGTATTGCTGCACCATTAATTTGCCAGTTCTCATTATGTGGAAATACCCAGTGCCTGGAGTCACATGCTGAGACTAGATTTCCAATAACTGGACTACAAATTGCACTTGCTCAGCCAGCCACCCACAACCCCACGCAACTCCAAGGAAAGCTGTCTGAGGGTCTTCACACTGATTAACTTAAAGGACAGAGACCATATGAGTGGACAGAAGACGAGCAGTTTTTCCAAGTTGTGCAGGTGTGTCACACCCATATTGCTATTCATAAACAACTTGATTGTAAGTTGGCAAGTCCATAGAGATTTTAGGCTTCACTTCAATGGAACCTGAATGCCCAGTAGAAACAGACCTTACCCTCAGAGGTGATGCAGTGTCACAGCAAGTGGAATTGAGCCTTTTTACAGCACTGGAGAACCGAGCAGACCTCAAGCATTCATGATTGCATGCCCAAACACAGAGGTGTCTGTTTTCTGATCTCTGGGACATCAGGGCGCAGAGAAGTAAAAATGAAGAGCACAGCACCAATCCATAACCACAGCTAAAACAGATACCTGCTCATTCACACAACACTTCAGTACATGAATCATGACTGACATTCTTCACATTTACATTTGTATGACGATAGGCATAAAGTAAATCTTGAGGTAAAAGGATATGCACCAGATTTGCACTGGTGTAAGCAAATACAGAATTGAGCAAGCTATAAAATCCATTAATTCACACAATAGAGAAAGAAAAATCCCCACATTTTTAAAATATATAGATACATGTAGATCAAGCCATGTATGTTTTCAAAACATATAGATACATGCTGAAGAATAAACTGACTTTTTTGCATGATGACATGAGCTTTACAGTAGTTTAAGCTTGGCTTGGACTGAAAATAAAGAAGCTTGAACTCTGGCCAGCAGAGCTCCTTTGGAACAGTTTGTCAATACAGAAGAATGAGGTCTGAAGCAGTCCAAGAACATTGATGTTTCATTCACCATCTTCAAGTAGTTTTTGTAAGTTGTTCTGTATCTTAGAAAAAGAGAGGGAAAGAGGTAGGAGGCAAGAAGTGTTACACTGCATTTTAAATAAAAAATGAAATCAAGGCATACTCTTCAATATACTCTGTGTGCATGTTAATTCTGTCACACCTTTTCATACCAATGGTACTCCTGTTAAATGCTTCCCTTACACTAAGTGTAATATGAGTCCAGCAAAAGGAACAGTTAGACAATCAAACAGCAGGACGTGCAAGTTTAATATGATGAGTAGCCCTTGAAATTTTCTCCAGTAGACTGTCTCTCCATTAGTTGTAAGAAAATAAGACAGAAATGAAAAATTAGAGCTAGAAGGGGTGGGAAAGAAAAAGAATTATTTTCACCTTATTTTTACCTCGATCAAATCCAGTAAAAGGCTCAAAATTTCACAGCTCTGTGGCTAAAATGGATAACTCAAATAGTTTTGCAACAGCTTCAGCCATGATGTGTGCACAGCAAAATAGTCTTCTAACCATCAGCAGACATGTCCCATTTACCAGATTTAGTGAATTGATTGTGGATTACCTTCCTTTAGTTACAATGGATGCAATGTCAGCTGGTTGCATCCTTGAGAATAATTTGAACAGACCTATTTTTACACAGCCTATTTATCCAGTTTCTGTCTCCTTGCCCTTAAAAGCAGAGAGAAGGGAGTATAGTGGGTCACATCCCCAGACACACATGTTCTCAATACCTCAGCATCTTAGTAACTTGCCAGCACTGGTTACAAGGTCGATCACAGTTACTTTCAGGCTTTGAGAAGCCACTGTACTTCTTGTTCAAGGATACCACTTTTTAGTCCTCACCTCCCAGAAGCACACCTTTCTCAAGAGGGGCATTTTGAGGAAAGGGAAACAGCAAGAAGCAGCTAATTTTATGAGAGTCACTTAACACAGGAACTTCCTTTTAGCCTGCTAAGTTAGTATGAGGGAATAAGTAATATTAGGCCGTATTTTCCCTCCGACAATTTAATGCTTTATCCTTTGATAGACATGGTGCATTTTAACAAGCTGCTAAATACAATTAAAAGCCAAATTAGCAGAATTTTGCCAAACCACGGTAGTTCCTTGGCTCCAAGTATGAAGGAAAACTTGTAAAAATCACAAGGTCACACTGAGAAAGTCATTGCAATATATTCGTGCACTAAATATTTTTTAACTGCAGAGTAATTTATAGTTTTTAATCTAGATAATATCATGTGCTCTCATTTACAGTGCTGTGGTCACAGGGGAAGTAAGGAGAGAGATGGAAAGTTATACCATAACTTCTATACTACCTTTGCTGCCGCAGCCAGCTACCAGCACTTTTCACTAAGGCATAGGAAACTGTTAAGCAACTGCAGTAACTTTGCACAGAGAACAAAAAGCTAATAGATTTCTAGGCACTGCTCATCTAGATTAGAACAGGATGTGGCAATACGCAGCTACAGGCAATACTGATTTAGCTTGCACACAGAGCATTTCATTGCCTTGAATATTTGTCAGATAAAGGTTGTCTTTAAAGCTCCAATCCTCTAGACATGAAACGAAGAAAGCACACCACTTAAAACTCTAATTCAGGATAGAAGGTCACTTCTCTGGGAACAGCTGAATGATCTAACCATCCAGCTGTCTATTACTGTCTCCAAGCAGAGACTATATAAGGGAGTGGGACAGTGCCTGCAAAGGGCTGGCTGGCTGGCTTCCCACTGAAATGAGGTCTCCCATGAACCATCCTGCCAGCCTGTTTCAGACAGCCAGAAAGCAGTAACCTCTTAAATGACCTAATTTGGCTGAAGATTGTATCTGGTAACCATCTGGTCAGCATTTCCCCCTTGTATTCACACTTATTATCCAGAAAATACAGAGGGGTGAATCCATCATTACTTTAGATTTCCATAGCCAAGAGGGTGAAGAAGAAGCCCTTTCTTAGGGGAAGAAACCCCTTTTGTGGCACTATTTCTAAAACCTATGCCACACATGTAAACAGTGATATTATACACTCTTAGCTTTGTGCTATTTGAGAAACTTGGTTTGGGGGAAAAAAGGTGTTGAAAGAACTTGGCACAGACTCAGTTTTAGAAACAGAGGCAAAAATATCCCATGTGATTTAAGCACATAGGAATTCAAGTAACTTTTGTTTCACTAGTGCTGTTCTCACTCTTGGCCTGTGTACATGTTTCCAACACACAACATACCACCCACCTGTACTGGGTGCATTTGTTTGGGGCAGGTGGGGTGAGGTGTGCAGGGGCAGCAGCTGTGGCCAGGGCCAGGGGCTGCCCTGTGCTGGACACAGCCATTCCAGCAGCATCCAGCGGACCCACTGCAGGGCACAGCTGAGCCCCAGCCATGAGAGTGGTGGAGCCTCTTGGTAAAGTATTTTAGAAAGGGGAAAAATACCAAATAAGGAAATAAGGTCTGCACACACACTCGTTTTGCACAGGTTTCCTATTTAAGTCACGAAACACATTCAGCTTTGCAATCAGAGAATGGTAAAAAGCAAGGGTCAGGTATAGGGAATTACACAACTGGTGTAGCAGCATTTATGTTACTGGAGTAAAACAGGCAGATTCCAGCCACTTTGTGTGAAGAAGCTGACTACATATGAAGGCAAACACCATTTTTTTAAATCAAAAATTCAAAATTACAACAAAAGCCTCAAACAGAAAAATTCATCAAATACCAAGAACAATTAAGTTCAAAATCCTTAGCCCAGATGGATTACAAGAAAGAAAGAAAGAAAAAAGCTGAGATCACTACCTAATGCAATAATCACCCCTGAAGTGTCTGCTTCAGTACACTTGTCCTGGTTATAAGCCTCAGCTCAAAGTAAGACTTTTACACATTCCAGTGTTTGCACTTGGGTTAATTTATAGTCCAAAAATTGGTCCTTTGTCTAGGAAAACATGCCACCTTTTGGTATCAAATCTGGAGGTAACTCGACACTTTTCAAGTGAAAGATCATAGAAACAAAGCAAGAACCTGATTGGTCTATCAGCATTTGCATTAAATCATAGATGTTACCTTTTCCAGTTTTCTAAGATTAGCAGTTAACTCATCACAAAGGGCATCAGCATTAATTTGCAGATGAGATCCCAAATCTTGGTGCACTTGATGTCTGTCAAATAGAATGAAAAAAATAAGTGTGATGGACTTAAAAAAAGAGGAAAACTGAACTGGATACACATGTACACGGCAACAGTAGCAAAATTGTAACCTGTACTTGCTTACAGAAAAAAAGGTACGAAGTCACTTCTTGACTGCATTTTTTATGTGATCTCATTCTCCAGAAGTTTGAATTTACAGCTATTCCCACTGAAAAATTTCGTGAAGTTCCACATCCTGTGACTTGGAAGAAATCAGAAAGCTCAAGCCCTAGACACTGCAGAAGTGCACGTTAGGTCTTCCTTCTTGTACTATTTGGGCTCAGAGCAAAAGAAACAGGACTTTGTTGTGTTAGTGTTTCTGAAGAGGGACACAGCATCTGCCTAATAAAAATATGCCAGAAGTGAGAAAAAGGCTTTTGACATTGCCTACTATATGAAGGCAGGTTTACCTCACTTCTTTCATTTCTGGTAAAAGACAGATGCAAGTCTGCATAGGTAGAGCATCTTTTCCTTCCTATCCCTTTTTTATGAAGAACCTAGCTCTGTATTCTGACACACGCATATAAGTCCTACTTCTTTCCACAGATGACAGCTGAGACCAGTTGGATCATAAACAGCACAGTCATTGTTTGATATGACCATAAATGCAATGTCAGAGTGACCTGTTTTGTCATGGATGGGTAATCAAAGAAAGCTGAATGAAAAAGCACACTTATGTAAGAGCTTGCTAAATTTGAACCACTTTGCCAACAGTTCCACCATGCCCAAGTCAGCTCTGTCTTGAATTTTATTTTTCCCCTTTCTTTTTCATGTGGTGCTTCTCCTGCTGTCAGCATTTCCACTCATGTTGCATGTGGCAGCAGGTTTTGCACTGAGTTTACAAATGACTTTTGAAGTCATATTTTTCAGAGCAGCTCAGGAAAAAATCTGTTATAAGAAGGGGAGAAGAGTTAATGCAAAATCTAACGCTCAGTAAACCGACTGGTATTCTCAGCAGTATCCAGTTTAACTTCCTTCCCTCCTAAGACAAGTGTAGGGAGCCAATACAACTTAGAGAGGCAAACTACTGTGGAAAATACACATACCTCCGTCCTGCCTCTCCATTTAATGCTTGCATATTTTCTATCTGTGCAATGTGGAGACAGAAAACCAACATCCAAAGAAACAAAAAAAAATAACTACAGAGGCAGATGACAGCCATGACTCTAGCTACAGACAGGAATTCTTTATGTAACTATGGCCCCTTTCCCTATTTCCTCTTCAAATAGACAGATACCCTTGGTATGTTTGGATTTTGTTTTGGTTTGGCTTTGTGGTGTGGGGTTTTTTATTTTACAAATACAGGATATCAATTTCTAAAGGGTATATAGACAACACAAAGCTTTATATTAACAAGACCGAGGTATTAGCTCAGAGTATGAAGCATGTTTCTAATTATATACTAATCAAGTTACACTAAGACTGAAGACAGAAGTTACATCTTTTTCATGGAATCATTACTCTGGAAAAAGATTTTAAATCCCCAACATTTTACAGGGTTTATCTTACTCTTTAATATGTGAATCAAAGGCTGTCATGGACATAAGGCGTTCCTCCAGGACACTGATTTTATATCTCATGTAGAACGTAGAAAGTATTAATACACAAACACTGTAAAAGAGAAAAATAAAGTATATCAGTTAAGGTAACTTCAGCAGTACCTGACAAATTTACTGGTAAAATCCATTTACACTGTTACTTGTACATGTTCAATAATAAAGGCATCACTCTTAGAAACATTTCAGGAATACCATCAGTGGCATTCAGTTACGAAAATATCAGATTTGAGTACGTGTTTGCTAAGTGGCATGCAAAAGGAAGCTGCAAGTACTTAAACACTTCTAACATTTTCTGAATCAAAAGACCCTTTGCTTTTAAAAGTAAATGGCCTGTTAAGTAAACCTGTCCTAACAGGCTTATGTACATATATGTACATACATATGTATGTATGTATGTACACACTTCTGGAAAGTGCGAAGGCCGCAATTCCCAATAATTTCCTTTTTCCAATTAAAGCTTAGATTGTATCAATCATGCTTACATTGTATCCATCACACAAACATAAGAAACCACTAGTTTTTGACAATCTTGCTATTGTACTCACAGAACTGCATAAAATACAAGTACATGGCTCAGAGAGAAGAGCTTCTGTGACTTCATTCTGTGGAGGAACCTGAAGGCTTCAGAATGGCCTGCAAGGGAAAGAACCAAGAGTTATTTTGACCACAGCAGACCACAGAATATAAACAGTGTTTTGAAGTATGTAATAGATAATGCAAACAGAGGGATAAACAAGAAAGATCTCCCACATTATGTGAACTGACATAATTACACAAACGTATCTCAAGTTATTCCAGCTGAAGATCTGCCCTTGATTTCTTACCATTTCGAGGACTGTTACGAGCTTTTCCATCAGGCCCACGTTTACTATGTGCATCTGAACGAACAGATTTGGCCTCAGGCTTGGAAACTTTCAAGTGAGTCTCTGTTTCAACAACATGATAATCTATCAAAAGAAAGACTTTTTTAAAAAGTTGAAATATGAAGTCAAAGGAAATAGTTGATAGCTTATGTTTGTCAATAAATAGACTAAGAGGAGAATTTTAAAAGGTGCACTTCTGTACTTTTGGGCAAAAAGCAGCAGTTGGTTTAGTATCCTTGAAACAGTTTACATACTAATTCCACATCAACACAAAATAAAAAGAAGCACTTGGATTGAAAGAAGATAAATGTTGCATTTATATTTCCAGATCTTTTGAAAGACCCATGAAGATGTTGAAGGCTACTGTTGAATTTCCAGGCAGAAGATTATAGTCACAAAAGTTGTCTCTCAAAAGGCCTGAGTTTGGTGGAGTAATGATTCCAAATTACTTTAATAGCAACATCAAATGGAGATAGTGCTTTGTTACTTTAAAAACGACACTACAGCTCCCTTTCCTAACTTTCTTTAAAAATGCCAATGATATCTTGAAAGAAATGGGACAGAAAAATCTAATCACACTAAGTTTTATGCTCTACTTGCTTGCCCTGGACTCGCTCTAATGACGAACAAGAAAAATCCATGAGTGATAGAAGTGCTACCCTCCACTCCTACCTTCAATTCCTTTTCCTAGGATGGTTCTTTACCTGGATATTGGTTTTCATTGGTGGAAAAAGAAAATGGAATGGTTTGAAGTAGTTAGGAGCTATCAGAATGCAAGACAGCAAGTTAAACCATTATTCAGAAGCACTTCTGTGGCATGTGATGGACCCACAATTAAAGAAGCACAGTAAATACCAAATACCAATGAAAGAAAATAGCCCCAAATCATCCTGTTGAACAAGACACAGAGCAAAAAGGAGAGTTAATCATAAATATTAATCATAAATAAATATGACAGAAAACTGCTATAAAAAATGACAGTTTCTTTTAACAGTTTCTTGCACAAATTACAGTCAAGATGGAACCCAGAGTACTAACAGCATAACAACATACTAGTATCTTAATACATATGAATTGCACAACAGAATACTCTAAGTTTTTCATAATATTCAGCATAAGCTACATAAAACAAGTATTGCTGTACTCATGAAGTTTTATGTAGTGAGTTTCAATCAGAATGGTTGCTAATTAGGTGAAGAACTTGAGATAATAGATTACAAACAGCATTGTCAAGAAAGAACAACTTTGGACGGTATCTTCAAGTGTCTTAACAGCTGCAAATATAAAATAAGTGTTTAAAAAACCCCACAAAAGCATATGTCAAAAATAACCTTCTTGATGAGCAAAAGCCACCATGGTATAGAATGTTATTTGTATAGATCAGAAGTTACACTGGGACTTGAACCACTTTAGAATGGGTTGTGATTCTTTGTTTTTCTTTTGTGTTTTAAAGCATGAACAGCTCCTACATTCTATCTCTCCTTGCACAGCTAGGCAACTGGAACCAGTAGCAACACTTTAGATCTGCTGAAGACCAAGTCATTGCCTGAATCAGGATTGCAGAGAGATATAGTAACAGATATGTAGGTACTGGGGCCTTGAGGAAGAACTCCAAGTCCACGTTCTTTTCCAGGACTGTGAAGAATCTAGATTCTGCATCAGAAGGGGATACAGAAGCAAAACGGAGCTAGTCCATTTTCCTTCTCTTGGGGCTCCATGATCCCACTCACCTTGGAAGCATTCCAGCTCTGGTGTCTGTGAGCCTGTGCTGCTGGACTCTTCCATCTCTTGTCTTCGCTGCTGCACTATTCCATCCAGATCAGAATAATCTTCATTGAAATCCTTATGTGGAGAATGAATAACAAAAAGGCTCAGCCCTGTTCTAAATCTGAACAATCTAATTTCCTCTGATCTTCCTCTAGAATCTGAACCAAATATCAAAGCGTTAGAACTATTTAACCAAGAACAATCTCTGATATCAAAATGTTGAGACCATGTTAAAAAATAAGCTTCACAAGATCACCAGAATTCAAGCTTCATCCCCTGCCTTGTCTATAAGAAAGGCTGTTAAGTTAGACAAATTGTAAAGTCCAGGACAAGCACTTGACACTGGTCATGACATGTGGCTTCACAGCTCTTTCAGATGAGTGAACCAGCTTACAGAGGAAGGTTTGCTACTGGAAACACTTCAAACACTGCTCATGGCAGAAGACAAAGCAACTTTAGGTCAGTACAGTGAAACCTGGCTGCTAGACAGACCTGAAGAACATACAGACCTTGAATAAATCCCAAGCATATGCATGTATATAAACTGCATGTCACCAGATAATCATGCCAATTATTCCCACTATTTTCTAGTGTTAAAAACTCATGGAACTTTTAGAAACAGATGTCACAATTTCCTTCAGTTTCCTTTCTTCAAGCATTAGAAGTAGCACTTGCAATGAAAGATGCCATGCAACAAAAGAAAAAAACTTCTAAACCATTTACCAGGGGCAGAGTCCTAGGGCGATCAGCCCTGAAGCTGTTTTCTGCAGAAGAGGGATTTGGACTGTTGCCCATGCTTGCATCCTGAAAAAAAGCAGCACTGTTAACAAGGAACACAAGCAGAAAGTACCTAGCATTTCACAGCAGGATAGCAGCAATAATGAACACAAAGCTACATACCATCTTCACTGACCCTAGTACTTACCTCAAGATGTCTACAGATGGATTTTAATAGCTTGTAGGTGGTATCTCTGGAGAGTAGTGAGACAAACATGTACTAAAAAACAAAAGTTCCACAACTGTTTGACAAAAGACATACAGCACAAGCTTCCTTTTATCTAAAGAAAACCGACAGGTGATTTTGCTGATCAAGCAACTATTTGCAAGAACTTTAGTATGGCAGGAGAAACCTGCGGTCCTTCTAAGCCTGCATCTTGAGGTTAATCACTCAAACACAGAATAGACACAAAAGTTACCATGATCTGCTGCAGGAACAATAGCATAGTCCAGATCTGCTCTTTCTTTTAAAAATACTTGTCATGCTATGTTTAACCTACCCCTGAAAAAAACCTCAAACAAACAAAACCTCAAACTTGCTTTTATGTACAGTCTCCTGCACCCATAAAATACTCATGCAATAAAAATGGGTTGTTTCTGAAGCTGCTCTTAGGATAATCACATTTCCTACTGATTGATGCAATTACTATTCCTGAGTATCACTGTAAATAATAGGTTTTTGTGTGTCTAAGGTATGACTGGTCAGGTAAGAGACACAAGAAAATGGAAGAACACTGACAGAGATGCCAACAAAGCAGGTAATCCTCTGTACATGTACCTCCTGGCCCAGCTTTTTCAGTTCCCCTTGTGCTATGCAATTATGGAAAACAGGGAATGAAAGACTACAGAGAGCAGGTGGCAAATTGATTCTGTTTTTTATTTTCTCACAGAAATGTCATTATCCTCTACCAGTACTTACCCTATCTGTCACTGTCGCTATGATCAGAGCATTTGGCACAAGAAGGGCAGTTTTGGTTTTCTTCAGAAGCGTCACTGACAGCACAGGTATACTGATCTGAAACGAGATCAACATAGTGCTCAAATCCCATACTCGCGTACAAATCTGCATCACGCTCTCTCCTGAGGGGCCAGCCCACCTACTGGGATAAGCCAGACCTTCAACACTCACCTTTTAAAGATGTCTCCACTACATTTCTGATTACTATTATTTCACGTGAAATAAGGAATTGTAATAATCTGAAAGCATACCTAGCTACTTTTAATTCTGCTTTTATAAAATGCTAATCCAGGCTTTTGTTTGTGTCCTCCTTTCCTGAACCTTTCTGGCTCTCAGAAAACTATAGGCTTAGTGCACTGTAGATCAGCAAAACAAACCAATCTTACAATTATGCTTCTTTGTTTAGAAACCAAATATTTCAGAACACATCAAACAAGACAAGCTTTTTGAATAATGAGCATAAAAGTCTTCTCATCACTTACAGATCTGCAACAAGCAGGTGTGTAAACAGCTCGTTCTTCAGCAGTGTTGAAAGACTCAATACTGACAAACCTACTGACTTCAACTGATTCCTGAGTGTGCCAGCTGGGCAGACTACACTTACATCAAAAAGTTCTCAATTTTCCTTCTTCCTTTGTGTTTACATCCAACCCCATTAGCTTAATATCTGCTAAGTTTCAGAGTATTTCAGTTCAGATATTCTGCATGGGCTCTTCCTGTAAACCCCATTTAACAAATGAAAAAAAACCTGTTTGTAGACTGTCAGTTGAAAAGCCTAGCGGTTTAGCAAGTTAGGCAAATATAATAATCCTGGATATACACAATTAAGAAACAGATCCTGTTAAAAATACCTTTGGCACAGGTTGTCACAACTATTTGAGAAATTTGGAAGCAAGTTTAAAAGTATCCATAAATTGTTCAGTTAGCAATCTGATTTAAAACATGTCATTGGAGGAGAATGAACTTACTCTGTGCCGTTTCTTGTTAACTTTTGTTCAGAACTGTAACAGGAAATCATGAAATGAGAAATTGTTCCAGGTTAAAAAAAAAAAAAAATCTTTGTGTATAACAGTCTGGTTGCAAGTCTGACAAATACTGTTTGAACAGAAATCCTGCTACAAGCTACAAAAAAGCAGATTACAATTTTTCTAGTTGATTCAGTTCACAATACACCTCAAAGAACTTTAAATCAGAGATGCTAATGGCATTCTACTGTGTGTAGTTTTGATGAATAACATTAGTGTAATCAAAAATAAAGTGTCCTCCGGTGGGCTTCAGCACTAGCTTATTTCTCTGTTCCCACAGCATTATATTGAAAGGGTAGAATCATTATTTGATCACAGCTACTGCTATCTGGAATAATAAGTATTTTGGAATAAAAGGTTTACCTGCAGGCAACTTAGAAAGTAATTTAAAAGGGTAAAATAATATCTAAATCCAAGAAAGACCCAAGGCCAAAATATGTAGCCAAATTTGTGCCACCTGGAAAGAAAGTGATGTCTTTCAATGCCTATTCAATCCTGTAGGAGCAATCTTTTATTTTCCAATATACAGTGTCTCTACTGCATACTCAAAACTCCTGAATTGCACAGCTGTTCACTGCATGAAAGCTTTCAGTAAAAAAAAAAAATCTGCAGGTAGAATTCTTGTCAAAAATTTACTGGAATGTGTAGATCTGCTGTTTCTCACAATAAAACACTTTATCCTTAAGCTTAAATTGTTTTACAAATTCTAAGCAATAGAAGCTTTGGAAGCTTTGTCAGTGCTAAGAATGCTCCTCTTCCTGTCCAGCTTGATTTCCTCCTTCCCCTCCTACTACACAGTTTTCCACCATATCCCTGATTTTCCAGCTTCTTTCTTGATGGTACTCCTAAAAGCTGAATAAAGCCGTAAATAAATGATAAGCACTATTCCCTTCACTCTTAATGTTCTTCACAATGTTTTTGGAAAATAAGACCCAGAACTGAATAATGTGCAATATTGCTACAATCACATTTACAGGGTTTATTCTACCTGATTTTGTAAAATATTTTCACTTTTTCACATACACATAAGTATGTGCATACTCCTGCATTTATAAGCATGTTGACAAAGATAATTTCCTAGTACTACATCATCATCTTTCTGCATCTCTTTTTCCATGTTTTTCTACTCAGTAAAGTTCTATCATATTCTTGTATACAGTTAGCCTAGGTGGCATTAGAAAGCTGCTCCACAGTTTGAAGCAGTTACATTTTTTCATGGTGACTGGAGAAGATTTGCTAGTACAGCAGCTTCAATTTTAATAATTGCCAAGATCACTAATATTGAATGACAGTATTCAACCAGTTGTTTTTTGCTTTTGTGTCACATAGCTTTCACCAACGTATACACCACCCACATTAATGTACTGTCTGTGACTAACAGAATCCATTAACCAGAAATCACCAACCATCTTGGGCTAAGTGGTGACATATAATAACCCATAAGGTTGCCATGGACAACGTGCTGTTAATAATTTTAAGTATTCTTTAAACCTATTACACCTTATAAAAAGCCCCTTAAAAACAGATGATAGTCCATCAAAATAGTTGACCACAGAGATAGGAGATAATCTCAACTCCTAAACTGATTTCAGCATTCACTTCACTAAATCTAACCAGGAATTTTGTTCAAGGATGTACTGGAAAGAAAGAAGCCAAAGAAATCCTTGAAGCAAATTGATCTGTTTCTCCAAAAGAGGTCAAAACCAAATCAGAGTTTATGTAAACAAAGTGCACTTCAAAAGCCCCAAATCAACAGATCCAAATCTTTTTCCAAAGTCTTAGTTTTTTCTGCATGTATATCATTTACCACAGGAGTGCTAAGCTTTAGGTAGATCACCAAGAAAGACTAATTTATGATCTTCCCAACAGTTCACATCTCATTTCTGATCTGCTTACTAGCCTCACAAGTAAAAACCTTGTCAACCTTTTTCTTAATTCTGTGCTCTGTTTATGCAAAATGGGACTGCTAGAAGAATCCTTCAGAGAGCTTTGCTACTCAAGGCAGAAGCCAGTTTTAGTTCTTCCTCTTTAACTGCCTTAATATGCTTGATCCTTCTTTCCAGTTCCCCAACTATAGTCTTGGGAGTCCTTAACCCTTTTCAGCCTTCATTCCTCCTGCTCCTCCTCCTCCTCTTTTAAGTACTTACTCCAAAAGAAACATTTTTGCAGGTTGTGCTACATGGGTTTGACAATGCCCTCACTGTTGCTTGTCAGATCCTTTTCTTTCATCCGTTTCTTTCAGACATGAACTCCTCAAGCAAGAGATTCAATCTCTAACAATGATAATAGTTCTCAGTTCTAAAGTGAATTTCGAGCATCACTTATGAATAGTGACTGTATTAGATAAAACTTAGAAGTATTAGTATTCTAGCCTTGCACAGTAATTTGAACTTCTGGTAGCCAACAAATTGTACAGTTCTGTACATGAAGATTTTACTAACCTTAGTGTCTTTACCAAAAACCTTGGAATGGAAGCAAATCCAGTTTTCAGAAAGGAATAACTTTCCTTGGTACAGAATTTCTTTCTGCAGAGCACAGGTAAAGCCTGAAACAAATAGATATTCTATAGTCTTTCATGTAATTACAAGACAAGCCAATTTAGCTTCTGATTTTGTTTTTTTTTTTTTCTAAAGCCATGATATGTTTAGGTTTACACCTTTTGATTAAGATTGGCAAACCTTGAAATTTTCAGTAAGTTTAACTCATAATGACAAGTTCAGAAGATGTCATGGGCCTAAGTTTAGACTCAAAATATTTGAAGGACAGCAACTGAAATGAATAAAATTAATAGTAACATGGTCAAAATCTTTTCTGCGAGAATACAACCTAGCTTCCTATAAACTTTTTACTAACTTCTAGGAAGGTGTATTATGTAAATGTAGAGTTTAACAAGAGGTTTTATCTTGAAACTCCTAGCTCCATGGCCATGATCTAAATTAGATGTCCAAAAGAGGTACAACACATGTAAAGTAATATGTTTTTACTTCACAGACACCAAGCAAACCATTTCTTACTCATGAACCACCTTCCTTGCTTGCTATACATGTCTATGTAGAAGTCCCTTGTTATAAGCACCACAGATAAGAGTAAAATATTTAAACATTTAAATATTCTTTTTCCTATTAGTGTTTTCAAATATTCAAACAACACCAACAGCAAAAACTTAAGACAACCACCTGACCAATGCTGTCTTGAGTAGTGCCTTTAGCAAGGAAGATTCAATGCCAAAAAATATTGCATTAGGCTACTCTCTAGGAATGGGAAAATGGGCTACAATTTCCAAATATACCAAACATGAAGAGATTTAAGTTTTCCAAGATTACAGCAAGCTGGCCATTGCATGTAGATCAAGGCCCAAGAGCTGTAAGCAACTAGAGTTAAAGGTTTTTAAAATTTAGGTAGATCCTCTTGTACATCACCACATTTGTTGGGTAACAACACTATTTAGGATCCATAGACAAAAACAACAACACAGGGATTAATACTTACTTTGTTTCAGTGGCTCATCAACAGGAACATCTAGAAACAGCTTATGAAAGTGTGCATTCGCCTTCAGCTGAAAAACAAAAAGCCCCACACCAAAAACACACACACTTTATTAGACAGTCTGACAACTGTCAAGTGACCTGCTCCTGTCCTCCCCACACCTTGCCCACTTGTTCTACAAAAAACTCTCATTTTCTCCTGTGTGTCTATTAAGCCTATATTGTGCTTTACCCAGACTCTAATACACCGATGAAAAAGTAACCTCTGTCCTTTTACAGCCATGAACTATAGTATTGCTAAACAAAAGCCCTCCCATGGTAGTTATGTATTTAACTATATGTAAGTAAAACAGTAGAGTCTCTGCCTTACCTGATTTGAGGCACGTTTTTTCCTTTCAGCCTTGGAGTCACTCTTAATTGTTAGGACTGGACTATCTGTGCTGCTCTTGGTCCTGAAGATTTAAAGCATTTGATGTAAGCCTGGCCTCACACTGGTCTCACTGGTAAGTTACCAACAGGATGTGCTTTTCTATGGAACATATTAATCCTTTAGATAACTTATCAAATTCATCAAGACTTATGCAGAGATAAAGAAGAATATTTTTCTTAAACTATGTTGATCTGCTGACTGTCTTCTTACAATTTAGAAGGGGTGTTCTAAGCAATTGACTAGTTGGTATGAAGCAGAAAAAGTTCAAAACATTTTTACAGCTTAATGAAGCATAATGCTTAGCTTCATAGTCATTTCTGGGCAACATGTGAAATACTACTACTAAACAAGCACATTCCTTACTAATGCAAGATAAAAGTAGCTGAGGTGGAAGGCAGTGTACAGAAAGCTATGAACTTGTAACACGAGATGTGAGCTCATTTGAAAAGTGCAACAGAGAAGAACAGGGGCACAAGTCAGAGGATGGCTATGGACGATGTAGTGTAGTGTAACAAAATCCTTAAAGCCACCCTACAGGAAATAAAATGGAATTCTGAGTGCCACTTGTAGAGGCAGCTGTACTTGTACATCTCCAGCCATTTCCACTGGAAAACCAAACCAAACCTCAAACAACTCTAGAAAGGAACAAATATAGATCAAATTCTCTGTGGATGACTGGGATGCCTGTTCCACACAAGAGGACTGTTCATAAAAACAAACAGAGAGGAGGGACAACTGTCTCATGAATCAGAAAGAGGAGACCATTCTCTCTGAGAGCTATGTGGCACAGAACAAATGCATAGTAACATACTATAAAAATCAGGTAACTCTTTTTCAGAGGCCCTCAGATGCAAACTGAACAGCCGAAGAAAAAAACATATCACAGGACTCATACTGAATGACCTGAAAAACACGTTGTGCTAAAGATACAGTAGGAAAGTAAACATGCTGTGAAATTTTCCATTACTGCACCATATCCTGCACAACAAGTCTCCTTTACTTCCCTAAGCTTGAGAGGTTCAGGGCTTCCAGTACATACCCTAAGAGTGACAGGAAGAGAAACCCTGAGTGTTACGGAGACACAGCTGGAAATAGATTCCATAGCAATCTGACTTAGACACTGACTTTGACAGGAGAGGAACTGGCTGCATATCTCAGAAAGTCTCTCATAAAACTCAAAAATATGTGAGTACATGTATTTGTGTGCTTATGTAGAGCACAGGTGAAACTGAAACAAACAGTAAGCCTGAAAAAAATCTTATGTTTAGCCTTCACCAAAAGTAGTCAATTACAGTATGAGAAGTAAGACTGTAACCTTTGGGAAAAAAAAAAAATGATAATGTATTCCTTCAAATACCTTTTCCTCAAAGGTGCTTAATGAAATTGAGTGAGGTTTTTTTAAATATTTGTCTTGTGACCAAAACAACAGTGTCAGGCTGACAACTGACTTTTGCACTGACTGTTCAGTTGACAAAGTGAAAAGAATGCAAAGGTCGTGTGCAAGCCATCCAAGCGTGATTTTAGCCTTTTTTATAAGCACTTAAAATGCATTCCAGTTCTCCATCAAAAGAAGAATGAGTGTCTTTGTAGGGACATTACAAAAATCTGATACAACACAGAGTACAAAATGAAAACTTATGTCATAGTTTTACCATGAAAAATCAATACTCCAGCATGAAAGAGTTCTGGAAACAGGCCAGGACTAAAACTACAGCTCAGTTTGACTGCCTGTCAAATTGATTGTGACAGCAATGTAACTAGCAGTGGCACCAAACAGTGTAATATATTTTTTCCTAGAAGAGGGAAACTAAGCCAGCTCAAAGTCTAAATTCTACTGTGACTGCTTGCGGTGGGTAACAGAGCAACCATGGAAGGTGCCTTGATTCCAATTCACTTGCATAGCATGCAATCTAACCCTTAGCTAGGATACTTGATAAATATTGCTACTCAGTCTAGCTTTTGAAGTGTGCTGCAGCCATTCTAATTATCTTACTAGAAGAAAACTGACAGTATTTCTGACATTACCTAGCAACATCAACTTTTTTCCGGTCATCAAAATACTCCATTTCACTGGTAGGGGTCTGCAGCAACATAGTGGGTGATTTTCCAGCCTTTCTTTTTTCATCAGTTCCATTTTCTCCATCTGAACTGCAAGGGGAAAATAAATAGACAAACAAATAAATAAATAAATAAAAAAAAAGCTAGAAGTGTGTATTACAGGATTCACAGTAATGTCAAATGCCACCGTAACATGTTGACAATACAGCATATATTAAAGAACTAAATTGTAACATACATTTCTATTGAGATCCTGAAAAAATCTTCATCTACTGACTTGACAGTAGTATATATCTGAGCTGTACTCTGAGCTCCAGCACTGGAATTTCAGCAATGAAGAGCGGAAAATTGAAATACTGCCATGGATATTTCAGCACTCATAAAATTTGTAGCTCTAGCTTCCGTTCTGAAGAGAATGCCTCCTTTAGGAAAAATGCATTCCATGTTCAGTACTCAGACTCAGATGACTAATGGAAATTAATTTGATTGGCAAACCAGGAGAAAAACATCTTGCATGACAGCACTTGGTGCTTAGCAGATAATTTGTGGTTCAATATTGCAAGAGGAAGATGGGTCCTATCTTGCCTCTCACCCTCCTCTTCTGTGAGAGTCCTCAGGCAGAATTTTCACAACAAAAGTTTCTCTCCAAGCACAAAAAACAGTGGTTTTATTTTACAAAATAAAATTTTATTTTACAAAAGCAGCACCACCGCCACAGCACATTCACACCACATGCCACTACTTCAGAAATGTATGTTATGGACCCAGAATCTGAAGGCTAAGCAATATGCCATTAGAGCCTGCCCCTGACTTACCTTTCCATAATTTTCCAACAAAATGACAACTCAGAAAATTTAGAGAAAAAGAGCTGCTGCTAATAATAGGGTGTGAAGAAAGATGATGCTTTAAAATTACATGACAAATATATACACACTCCTGCCTGCAGAAACCTGAAGCCTCAGAAGAACTATAGGATGCGCTTAGGATTAAAGAGGAAAGCCAAACCATGTTGCCCACTAATTTAATGCTTGGCCTGAATGACCCAATTTACAGAAGCTTTCCACTATAATGTCTAATTTCCGCAATTTACAGCACACCACAGCCATCATGCAACACAGTCTTCACTATGAACAGGCTTCTTTCTTACTAAGAGAAAAGTCTTGCTAACAGAGCTTCTCAAACTGATTTAATCTTCCTTTAGGAAGGGCACAAAAAGATATTTTGCTTTTATTATGCTCTGATGAATAAGATCAGGAGATAACACTCCCAACACCTTAATTGAAGCCTAATGAGGTGTTATCCTACCTGACAGCTAAACTAGAGCTTATGTCACAGGACAAATGCCAGGATTCTCAAGACACCTTATATTTACATAGGGCAGCTATTTCCATATCTAAGCCTTCCTCACCTCCCGTAGCACTCCCCATCACAAGGACACTCAATTCCTACTTCCTAAGTCACATTGTATTAATGCTGTAATCCTTTCAACTATACACAAAGACAATAAGTAAAAAAACCCTATTATTTCCCCATAGCTTCACTCTTGGATCAACTCTGCCTGACCACACATCATCAGTTTTATTTTCCGTTAACAGAAACTACAATTAAATAGGCAATTCATGAGATTTAGGTGGAATCCAATCTGCTTGAAAAACCCAAATAAGCAGCTTTGTGTTGTTTGAGATTTTAAGCAGAGAGAGAGACTACCAACTCAAGGTGCTCCCTGCAAACACGGGGGAGTTTGTATTCCAAAAGTCTGCAAACCCTGAAAACATCTTATTCAGTCTTTCTATATTTCTGTTACTCAAATCCTTGGGTCCAAGAGTGGCCCGAGAATACCAGAAATGAGTGGGATGAGAAACTGGGTGAGGCAAAATTGTCAGATTCAATCATACCTGCATTTCAAGAAAGCAGCTTCACATGGACACTCCCAAGTGAATAGCACTATATAATACAGAATTGTTTTTAAGATATAGCTGCTTGAGCTTGAAGCCTGAGTGGTGTTTCTCACTGCCTTGAGCAGACTGCTATTCTTACAGAGCAATGCCACCAACTGATCAAGGAGGCCTGTCTCATACCTCTACTGTACAAAAATCCTTTAAAAAAAACTTATAACACAGGCTCTACCACGTACTTACACCTGTCAGCATGCTTAGCTGCTTTGCTGCTGCCCTTTCTACTTATTACTCGTACTCCCCCTTTACCTCATCCATAAGTCAGTTCGTACTTTGCAGTCAAACCTATGAGCCTGCTCTATTCTTTCTGTCTTCCCTACTAACTTCTACTGCTCCTAAATCTCCCACCTCGCTGCTTCCAGATGGCAGAGAGCTCAGGCATCCCCAAATGCTAATCCTGCTGACAGCTGTGTGTGGGAACACTGAGCTAACCTGTGCCAACCTGCTCACTTCTCCAGGATGGCCTGAGAACAGCAGCACAGGTGTGAGGAGACTCAGCCATGGAACACGTGACACTGACAGTAGATATTGGGGTATATTCCTACCAGCTGATACAGTTTCACCATGTCTATCCTTCAGCCAACCTTCCTATGCCTCCTTCACATAAAGAAAAACTACATAAGGATTTGGCCTTATATTTCTGATAATTATAGCTCCACACAGCAGCTAAGTTACTAGTATAGGTGTTTTCTAACTATCAGAAGAATCTTAGCTGACCTTCCCTTTCCCTTCCCTTTGTAAAATACTGTTTATCAAATCACAAGTAAATTAAAGCACTCCTCACATTCTTATGAGTGAGTCAATATTCATAAATGCTTTGTAAAAAGAGCACAAAAGTCAGGAACAACAACAATAAAAAATTAGATTAAGACCACTTAAGAAATGAGCGACTCTTACCACAACTGTTAGCAGTAGATGCACATAAAAGAACTGGGTTTGCAATGTCAGGGCAAGGAAAAAGAACTTTGTGACACTGGAACCATTGAAATGAAAAAAAAAAAATCTCATATATTTGGTAGTACTACCAAGCCTCTTAAAATAATGGCTAAAAGAAAAAAAAAGAGAGAAGTTGTCTCTAGTTTCCAAATAAAGAACAGTTGTCATACCAAGTATTTTCAAAGCCAAGTCCTGCACTTACAGTGAGATCATACATTGAATCTAAGCAAATTAAAATAAAGATTAGTCGTGGTTAAGGGAAAGTGCAATGAAATACATAAACCAAGGCAGTGGACTAAGCTCCATTCTAATGTAGTTCAGAAGCACATTATTCATCAATACATTTTAAAGTCAGAGAAACTTCACTTCTTCTGATCTGAATGGTTTCTGGGAAAGCAAAATTTTCTGGCAGATATGTGTGTCAAGTTCCTCATATTGCATAAACTTCTCTGAACTTCAAACTTTCTTGTTTGACACTAACCTTTACCAGGACCTGAAAAATTCAGGCTCCCTGGGAAGTTACACAGAACCACATTACAGGAATTTTTCATGAGAAAAAAGATTAAATACATTAATCTAAAATAGCAATTTTTCTCTGTTCCCTTCAAAACTAGTTTGAGTAAGAAGCACTGAACCAAAACAATGTGAGAGAGAAGTGCTAATAGGCCACAGTGTGGAAAGCGACCCTCAAGGAACAACTTCTGTCTTTGACAAGCCCAGTACTGAACCAGACACAAACACTTCTCAGGCACACACAAGAGAGACCAAAATTCCAAAACTATAGGGTGGTTACTGTCTTTAAATCCCTGCAACCACACAAATTCTTCTACAAAACTTCCTCAGAACCACCATGCTACTTGGTCCACATGATAACTGCTCTAGAAATTCAGAAGCCACAATAAGTTGTGACAAACCAATCGTCCAGTCCACAGATTGCAGATCAGTTATGTAGAAAGAAAGAAAGGCCTGTTGAATAATCAGAGATGTTAGGTGTATCTTCAATTATTTGCAAAATTGGAGTCAAAGTATGTTTCCCAAGGGTTTAATGTGACTCAGCATTGGTGCAATGTTCCTTCGGTGGATGGAGGATACATATTAGATTGCCATGTTACCTTAGAAGCCCTGTTGGTCCAGTTTCACTGCAGTGAAACAAAAATAATTAATTTTTGCAACAGCAGTTAGACTGCTGTATTACTGCAAATGATCAGCCAAAATAGTTGGGAGAGCAATTTCTCCCCTAATATCTACAAACATGCTCGGTAAAATGCATGAGAAAATATCCATCACAAATACAATGACATTCTGTATCTTTTGGTTCTGTTGGATTTATTGGGTAGCCTTTGGCAGACTGACAGAATGCGACAAAGGAATCAAAGTAGTGTGAAAGGTCTTAATGCTAAGAGATAATGTTATTTAAGCTACTCTTACTCCCTGACATGAGTCTACTCAGGTAAATGAATGGATTACTTCTACAGAAACTTAAAGGGAGAGACTCCAAGCATTTAAGGATCCCAAATAAAGACGACAGCATTTGTCAGGTTTTTAAAAGCAGAGAAGATGGAGCAGGATCAAGAGATTTATCTAGGCATTAACCAAAAGACATACCAGCAACGTGCTTCAAGCAGAGACGACAAGAGGGTCAGATGGGAAGTACCAATGCTTGGAAGGACACTGCTAAGCATGCTGCAGGTCAGAGGTGTCCTCCCATGCGCTCACTTTCCTTGACCTATCATGTCTGAGAGAACCTCAAACTACCTTTTGCTAGGTCTAAAGTCTTAAAGTTTTCTTTCAGAAGACATATCCCATCATTCTACTAGGTGTCTTTTCTATGCCACACCAGTCTGAATAAACTTTTTTTGCATGTGTCATCAGATTCTGGAGTGTTTTATCTGATGATCTTGCTTTCATACTGTACACAGTTCAATTGCCTCACACATGGCCTGAAGAAAAGACCTTTCCACTGTAAACTCTCCTGATGTCCTCTTCACAGAAGATTTGAATGGTCTCCATACTGGAAAAATTAGCAGTAGTGCTCAAATTGAGGATTTAGGTTTGTACAGTCTGGTCACTCAGAAGCAAAATGCCTCCTGTAGCTCTACAGCCATGCTCCAGTGCTACGTGGCACACAGCAACGCTTATGTGAGATAACACATCTCGCAGAAACAATGCCTCAAAATAACGTCAAGATTTAATCTACTTCTAAGATCACATACCATGCAAATGGACAGCCAAACATTGACTATCACTAAGACTCCCAAACTATCAAAACAGGCAGAAAACGAGATACAGCTACCCTAATTACATAGGGGCAGAAACTGTTTAACAAATGCTATAATAGATGTTAAAGATAAACATAATGTATCCATTTGGTATTTGTATAATTCCATATACTTTGTGCATAGCTTGTACTTAAGGCTGAAGTTTGAACAAGTAAAGCAGCTGATTCTGAAATGAAGGATTCTGTACCCTTCTGTATAGCAAATCTACAGCCAGCAGATGTACTTATACCAAACAGAGAGAACAGCAAAGCATGAATGATGGTGCAGAGATATGAAACCCTGCATGACAGAGATCAGTTTGTCAATATCCATAGGTATGAACCAGACTGAGATTTAACTTCCTCATGCTGTTTAAGGAGCAGGCTAATTCTCTTCTCATGTGATCAGAGTCAAGCATGGCATAATGGAGGTGGAGTTACACAGCCACACATTAACTGTGAGAAACATGCATATGGATGAGCACACTTGCACATACACCACGTGCTTCTGTAAGCATCTCTAGGATGAAGCACATCTGCAGGCACAGCTGGAATCTTGATGTCAGATAGCACCAAAAGAGAAATGAACCCAACTGCTTAGGACTCCCTAAAATCTGAATCTAATTTTATGTATCAAGGTACTTAATTGCAGAAATACTTACTGTGTGCTATTTCACACCTATCTCTTGGAACATGATTATATGTCTGTGTTGCATTGTCTTTATTAAAAACAACAATGAAATTTTGGAGTTAATATTGAACAGAAACCCCTCCAACACTGTTAAGGACAGAGAAAGTCAGGTTTTTCTCCTCAACTGAATAGACATTTAACATAATAACTAGATCAAGTTTCACACTGCCTTACCACTTGGACATTAGCAAGATCACTGTGACACTGCAGACGTCATTAGCAAGTATGTAAATTCTCTGCTCTAAATACCATCTATTATTAACTGTCTGTATTCCCTGTCTAATCAAAACCAGACTGCTATCAGGTTCCATAGAAAAAAAAAAAAAACACAGAAGAATTCCCTGCGCTCTGAAACAAGAGACACTATAACAAGATATTTTACTAAGTTAACACTAGAACAGGAACACAAGCCATTTAGCTCTCTTGTCTTCTCAAGAGTTTCCGTTTCATATATCCCCTTCAAAAAGCAAAAGCCCTCTCATATGTATATTCACTCAACTCCACAAGATTCCCATCATGCAGTTCTCATGGGATTCTCAGTAGGATGACCAACAACTATTTATTGAAACATAGGCATAGTCAGATCTAGCACACAACAGAAATCTTTCACAGACACATTTCTGGGGGAAAAAAAGCCCCAAAATAAGCAAAATACACTCATTCACCTCTACCTTGGGAGGGAGCATGTGTTTTTCTCATTCTTCAACCTGCTTACATCCTACAGGAGAAAATGTTTTCATGTCTCTTTGTTCTAGCCTACCTAATCTTCTAACCCAAAGCAAGATGAAAATAGGATCACAATTCATATTGAAAAGGAAGCATAAAGTCTTAACTCAATATTTTTATCTTTAGCTTCCGGAGGTGACAGGCGAAAGGGAAAAGAAAAAAATCCTGATTTATGACTTGTTCAGGGTGCAAAAAAAGGGGAAAAGGCACTTCAGTGAATTGTTCAACACCAAATTAAATAAAAAAAGGTAAATACTGCATCTATATACAATTCATATGTTCACCATATAGACATCAATCAGAGCAGTTCCTTAACTCAGGCAGAAACAAAGAAACAACACATACCTATCTGAAAAAACACAAGCATCTTTACAAATGAGGCCCGAGCACCAGAGAATAAGCATAAAGGTTTAGCCTCATTACCTGAAGCTGTACCTCTGGTTTCTGGAAGAACTCCAGAGAAACATACGTCAACATGATGCAAGACTTGGATGCCAGTTTGCCAGTGTTAATTGTGCTTTGGAAAAAAAAAAAAATCTAAGTATTTACATCAGACTCAAATACTTAAAAAAAACCCCCAACCAACCAAAAAAAAAATATCAGCCACTCGCAATTATATTAACAACTGTTATTAAGAATGCAGAACAATTAGAGGTGAAAGCAGAGGTTTGTGAACAATCTTACCAACAGTTATACTCCATTCTCTGCTGTTAAAAGGTGAAGCTGCAGTGAAAACCTTAACCAGCAGCTTCTGCTCTATGGCACTTCTAGGAATAATGACTCACTATGCTACACAAAGTGTTTTATCAATGTAAATGAGAAAAAATAATTTTGATTCTTCTGACAGGTTATCTACAAAGAGAAGGAGGGTTGGATTTTCTCATAAAGTAGAGTCTTTGAAAACTGGCATTGATAAAAGATAATCCTAAATCATTGATAAGATTTCCCTGTTTAAAGTGTGTTAAAGACAGATTCTGCTCCAACATATGTTATTTACACTTTTTTGTAAGGTCCCCCAGCAAGAATAGTGTACAACAAAGCCAAATGAAAAACGAGATGAAAATGAACTTCTCATTGTGTTTATCTACTGTCCTTTCTCGTGCTTTCCTTGTTTAAAACAACACTCATCAAGAAGACAAAATTTGGAAGTTTCAAGGAATACCCGGGTACATTTTTGATGTTTCATCATGCATTTCACCAAGGACAGAAGTGAACCACTCACCAACGATCTCGCAGTGCTCAACTTTCCATTATTATCTTTTCAGCCTATGGTTACTCTTACAGACCTGCCTATGTGTTCATGGAAAAGACCAGTACAATGTGGATAACTGAATACAGAAGTTACTATTTCATACTAGGAAATACTAGCTTCCAACAATGGGTCTAACCAACATTAGTCACAACAGTGCCTTTGACTGTGACACTGAATATAAGGAACCATTTTCCTTCCAAAGTGTTGGGAAAAGGATCAGCTGTGACATATGGTAGCCAGACACCTGCTAAAGGCCAACTGGACTTTCTATTTTCTATGTCATCAGGACACTGAGCCTGAATGTTCTCAAAGCTTCTTCCTCCAATCTGAGCCTTTCTGCCAGCCACAAGCTGTCCGCCACAGCAAAACACACTCTTCTCCTATGCTGGCCATAGCATCTTTACATATATTTTAGAATTTCTCAAAACCAAATAGCAATAATACATATAATAGTATACATATTTTGTACTTCCTTCTTCATGAGATAAAGACTGAACAAATCTAAACAGCTCTTCTTGAACTAGTGCAGCATAGATGGTGGCTACAAAATACATCAAGAGTCTTTCGCCTAGGCGGTCTCTATTCCATGAATAGAATAAAACTATAACCAGAGGGCTAAACTGAGGTACATGTAGGACATGCTAGGGTATGGCTGGTTTTATGGAGATGTACAGAACTGCTGTTTCATAGTCAGGTAACTGGAAGGTTTCCTTCTTCTATCCACAGAGGGCGAAAGCCTCAGTCTGCCTCTACGTTCCCCACCTTGCTGAAATTGTCTGCTGCCTACATATTATTTCCTGCCACTCTTTCTGGAGCTTATTAACCTCTCTAAACTTAGTACGCTATTTCTCAAGGACAGAGGCAAAGACAGTCAGTGCCAGGTAGAAGTTTAGTTAAAGTAACACAGGTCTGAAAAGATCATTGGAAAGGATCAGTCTTTATTGCCACGGACATGGCAATTGCTGTGCACAGAGCATAAAAGTCCCAGCACTGGCATCACTAGATAAGCACATAATTTCTAACCACATGACTGCAACATTTACGGACATGGAAGCAAGAAGACAATACTGTGATACGATGTTTATGCATCACCTGTCAAATACCAGCAACAAATCCTGCTGCCCAAAGCTGTAGTTATTATGCTTCCTAACAAACATTTCTCACAGACTGCATATAACCAGTAAAATAATTTAGGAATATTTCAGGTTAGCCACATGAGGCACCTGGGTGGAATAAAAAACTCTTCAGATCGATTTCATGCATTTACACCTGGAACAATTATTTTTAAAAAGCTGCCTTTATAATTTAAGCATGCACATAAAGTGAACAAAGTAGGAAAGGCAGGGAGAAAAAAGGGAAAAATCAGAAGTGATTAGAAAACATCATCATGAGCAAATGAAGGTTCAAACCTAGACTGGAGAACTCCTGTCACACCTTAAGTTTAAATGTTTCATTTGCAAGTCTATCCTTCCTTACAGATGGTGTGTTAGAACTTTCACTAGAAAAAATAAGGAAGAACTACTATAGAAGAATTAAAATATATGGTATTTAGTATATGTTACTATCTTCATCCCCTGAAAGTACATACATACAGTTTTTTCCCTTTGCAAATGAAAACCCCACAGCAGAAGTTTGGCTGCTGGAAATGAGTTAACCTAAATCAAAGTTGAAATAAAACTTTGAATCAGTAATAAATAATCTCCCCTTTTTTCTTGTGTTTTGTGTTTCTCTCAAGTAAGAGACTTTAAGAAAAAAAACCCAGTAAATCGTGATTAAGCACAAGTCAGTCAATTAATTTTGTTTTACTTTATCAACTGATAAACAGTTATTAAGAAACATCTGTTACAGTAGAATAATATGCCAAACAAACCATAAAAATCACATTCCTCCTGCTGAGAAGTACTCAATTTGCTTGGAAGTATTTTCCATTGCTTGCAGTAGCATATTTTTCCCAGTATCTGCAATGCATTTTTACTAGATAAAAAAAACAACAACAAAAAAACCCCCAAACAAACTAAAAATAAACCCCAACAAAACCCCCAAACTAAAACCATCCATATATTTCAGACTCTTAAGTCCCAGTCTCTTCATTTCTTTAAGTTACAAAGTTACACTCGGTAATTACCTGATTCTGTAAACCATAAGGGGACAGTATGAGCTACTTAATGTCAGTAGAGCCTTGCCATACAGTAACCCATCACATCACACTTACACAGATTGAATCATACGAGGACAACTACTACCAGTGGCACCAGAATGTGCTACATGGACTTCGTCAGAAGCAAGCACGGGTAAAAGCAGAGGGATGCTGAAAAGGCATATGAACTGCCTGCCATTACTTCTTAATGTGCCACACTCTTATTTTCAGTGCTAAAATATATGCTGCACCAGCTGTCCCTAAAGCAGGACTTACAGCTTCTACGGGAGGTTCAGTGCCACCACAAATAAAACACATCCCACTTTCTGGTAAAAAAAAATAAATATCCTCTAAATATAATGCAAGGGTTAACTCTTTTTTGGTCCAAGGCCACATTAGGATACAATGGTTAGGGAACTCCACTTGGAAGGTTTTTTCTGCCCACAAATGTTTTATTTGCTTGGAAGGAACTCCACATCATGACAACCTTTTGGCACATTGCTATTTTGATCCTGCATAGTAACAGTGCCCATCTTCCACGCAGTGTTGTCCCTAGGGTTGTACTACTCACAAAGATCTACTGCAAGCTTTGCAAATATATAAATGCCACTAAACATGCCAGAGTAGCCCATTTTCTGAATCAGTATGAAAGTACTTAGCTATTCTGAATCACTGTTGGATAAATACAAACTTCGTAGTTTCCAATCTTGAAATATTTAAGAAAAAACTAATCCAAGAAACCACTGCAAAAAACACCCCCAGAACAACCCAAAAGACTTTTACAACTTCAATTCTTCAGATGCACCTATCCCCCAGGGAGCGTTTACAGTAGCAGCAGCAGCATATTAACCTATGAGGTCCATCTCTAAACTGAACAACATTTCAAACATGCCTCAAGGAAATACAGGTTACTGTATACACATAAATCTCTTTACACAAATAAATCTCTCTCCCCCCTGAGCTTTGGAAAACACTGAAAGGTATCATAAACCTCTATAACCTTGCTAGCATTTTTTTCAAAGAGAGGTCATCATGAGCTCTGTTTTAAAAAGTTGCCTTTATAATTTAAGCATGCACATAAAGTGAACAAAATAGGAAAGGCAGCAAGAAAAGAGGGAAAAATCAGAAGTGATTAGAAAATATCATCATGAGCAAATCAAGATTCAAACCTAGACTGGAGAACTCCTTAAATTTAAATGTTTCATCTGCAAGTCTGTCCTGCAAGTACATGAGGGGCATGAAACTCCATCAAATCCACACACCTTTGCGTACAACATTTTCTAAACCCAAATTTTCAACAATTCAGCTAGTAGAAATCTCCTTTCTAGCTGAATTAAAGCCATGATTCTGGTCTTGAGCAGAACAATCTCCCCTGTAACTTCACTTTAGTCAAACCAAAGATATCTGGCTTGTGAGGTTAACTCTCAATCGAATGAACACAAGAGTTTCTCAGTTAAATGGGGCTGGAAAATAAATTCCAACTTAGTTTCCAAAGAGCAAATGCTTCAACAATTTTCTAGTTTAAGACAATGCTTTTTAAGGGTTTTTTTTGTCTTTCCCAGTCTTTTCACACTCCTGCTGCCCAGGCTAGTATTGCTGAGCACTGTATCTTAAAGTAGAGCAGGACTGCCCAGCTCTCCCCTGCATGACACCTACAGAACAGCAAAAATTGATAGCTAAAAAAACCTAGAGTCAACAGTAAGACTTCGCCATTTATCACACTGGCTAAGACTGACTCTGCTTCTAAAACAGTTAACTGATGAAGGACTGAAAGACTCAACACCTGGGGGCAAAACATATGGTCAGTTACCTGTGCATGTGCAATGCCTCCGAGATCAAGCTCTCCATATACTATCTTGGACTCCTAGTTCTGTTTTCAAGAGAAAAATCAGATACAGATCTTGCATACCTGAAGAACTTCATTAGGTTCACTGGCATAACTCTGTGCGGGGATCAGGATCCAAGGCTTGAAGTCAGAAGACTCTAGAGAAGGTCTGGGAATTATGTTTCATTTGTAGTGTGAAGTCAGTGATGTGATTACATCATACAGGATAAAGGACACTTAGAAGACACTTTGATTCCCAGTGCTCTCTAACAAGCAAGCTATTTCTGGCAACAGATTTCACTGTGATACATATTTCAGGAATAAACCTGCTTAGAGATCATACATACAGCAGCGGGGGAAAAAACCCAAAAACCAACGTAGACTTTCTTAGAATTTCTTTGAAGAGAAAGAGCTAGCTGCTGGTAATTTATTCTCCTTTCTCCTGCAAGCTGTTTAAGATTAGATTTTCATAAAGGAAAGTTCTTAGGGAAGAGGAATTGTCCCAGATAGGGAGAAAGTTAACTCTATTTAACTTCTTTTGAGGAGAAAGCCCCCCATGTTTTCGTTTCTTGTTTGCCAGATGCTTAAATTCTCAAACTCTGTCCTTGGGACTGCCAAGACCCATGTGAATTGGGAGCCTGGTATGGAAACAGACAGCTGCTTGATTCCAGCAACGTTTTCACGTGATGGTCACTGCCATGGCATGAAAGCACCTAAACAACTTGAGATCTCTGCAGAAAGCAAAAGACCAGCGCAGGAGATGAACCTTTAACTCTTGACGTTCCCAGTCATCATCAGAGGTTGGGAAGGTCAGTAGCCTCAGGTGAGTACTCCCACCCTTCTGAGCCCTCTGACTTCCCCACCTTCCACCAGTTACTCCAAGCAGACAGCCTTTACCAGCTTGCAGGGCCTCCTCTTTCTCATGAAGAATATTTTTGATCTCTTCACCTGCTCAATTTTACAGTACCTCTCAGGTCAAATGGAAGAGTGTGAGTATGGATATGGCGACACTGGGCGAGGAGACCAGTGGGGAACCATGCCAGGATAGGCAAGTAACCACCATCCTTCCAGAGTGCTCCATCTGCCTGGGACATCAGACTGAACTGCCATTTTAATGTCTCTTGCCTGTATCAAACTTTGTGAACTTTGACAAAGTTCTGGATTTTCCTGGCACCCCGAGGAAAGGACAACAGCTTCCCACAGGAGCCCATACACTTTAACATAATCGATAAAGCAACACTACTCTACTTCTGTGTCACGGCTCAGAAAGATTTCCATGCTGTTGGGTGAAATTACTAGAAGCAGCATCTGTACGCCTTGCTCCTAAAAGTAAAACTTCGGAATTCAACGCTGCACTCGAGCGCGGGTCTTGGCTGCGCGGGAGTATCCGCGCTCAGTGTAAGGCTGGAGGCGGAGCCCCCTTGGCCACTCTTCCCGGGGAACTTCCAGGCCGACGCCCCACCAGCGCGGCCCCACCGCTCCGAGGGCTGCCCCGCCGCCCCCGCCCGCAGCTCCCCGCGGCCCCGGCGCTGCCCCGCGGGCGGCCCGGGCACAGCCCCGCACGGGGCCCCTCTCCCGGCGCGGGCACTACTCACAGCCGCGGAGCGCCCCTGTTCTCCCGCCGGCCAGCGGCCCGCGCTGCCCTCGGCTCCTCCGCATCGCACCGCGGCTCGGTCATGAGCACCATCGGCACGGGCAGCACGGCTGGCCCCGCCACTACAAG
>JACBWW010000028.1:7383970-7460459 GCA_020086605.1 Lanius collurio | reverse complement strand
CGGGGCCGGCTGGAGCCGGAGCCGCCACAAACCGGTTGAGCCCGCCCGGCCGGGCCCGGCGCCGCCCGCGCCCCGGAGCTTGTGACCGAGCCGGCCCCGCGCTCCCCATGAGGCCGATCCCTTACGAGCCTTAAATTATTCAGTCGGGACGCTGTTGCGTGAGACGCCGGCTCCCGCCGGCTCCAACAAAAGCGTCCTTAATGTTTTATACGGGGTACAGGAGATACACGATTTCACACAGTCGCGGTCCTGGGGGGAAAAGGTGGCAGTGGCCGGGGCCCTGGTTTCTGTCAGCGCATTTCCCCGGTGACTCGTGGAGCCAGCAATTGTCCAAGTACTGATGCTGGCCCTAGACTGCTCTACTAATGTGAACTTCTGAGGTGATTGGCTGATATTTCCGTCTGGGGCTTTACATCTTGAGCAGACAAGCAGGTGGTTATGGTTCATTTCTCAGCAGCAGCACCCCAGGCTGGCTTGTCTGCACAGAAAAATCACGGAACCACAGAATGTGTAATGTTGGAAGGGACCAGTGGGTCACATGGTCCAAAATTCTGGTTCAGGCAGGATTGTCCTATAGTACATGGCACAGGATTGTGTCCAGACAGTTATTGAATATCTCCAGCAAGGGAGATTCCACAATCTCTTTGGGCAACCTTTCCAGTGTGTGGTAACCCGCACAGTAAAAAATTCTTCCTCATGTTCAGGTGGAACTTCCTTTGCATCAGTTTCTGCCTGTTGCCTCTCTTCCTATTGCTGGGCACCACTGAAAATAGCCTGGCTCTGTCCCCTTAACACTCTCCCTTCGATACCTACTGACATTGATGAGGTCCTCGCTCACTTGTCCCTTCTTGCAGCTGAACGTGCCCAGATCCCTCAGGCTTTCCTCATAAGAGAGATGCTTAGTAACTTAGTAATTCCCTGCTGGACATCTCCAGGAGCTCCGTGTCTTGTACTGAGGAGCCCTGCACTGGACAGAGCACTCCAGGTGAGGCCTCACCAGGGCCAAATAGAGGGGCAGGATCACTTCCCCTGACCTGCTAGTAATGCTCTTCTGAATGCAGCCCAGGGTACCATTGGCCTGCTTGGATGCAAGGACACACTGTTGGCTCACAGAGGACACCAGGACACCCACGTCCTTCTCTGCAGGGCTGCTTTCCAGCAGGTCACCCCCAGCCTGTTCTGCATGGGATTATTCTTCCCCAGGTGCAGGACTCTGCATTTGCCTTTGCTGAGTTTCAGAAAGTTCCTCTCTGCCCATCTCTCCAGCCTCTCAAGGTCCTTCTGAAGGGCTGCACGGTACCCTGGGGTATGGGCCACTCCTCCCAGCTTTGTGTTGTCAGTGACATTGCTGAGTACGCCTCTGCCCCTTCATCCGAGTCATTGATGGATAAGTTAAACCAGACCAGGCACAGCACTGAACCTTGGGAGGCACCACTGTGGACAGGCCTACAGCTAGAGCCTATGCCACTGATTATGACCTCTGGGGTCTGCTGTTCTCAATCCAGTCCACTCTTCCTGAGTTTGCCTGTGAGGACATTTTTAGAGACGATGTCAAAAGCCTCACTGAAGTTGAGGTAGACAAGATCCGCTGCTCTCCCCTCATCCATCCAGGTAGTTGTTTTATTGTGGACGGCAACCAGGTTGGTCAAGCATGATTTGCCGTTAGTGAATCCATACTGACTACTCCTGATCACCTTCTTGTCCTCCCTATGGAGAGAAGTGGCCTCCAGAATAAGGTGCTCCATCACCTTTCCAGGGACTGAGGTGAGGCCGACTGGCTGGTAGCTCCCTGCATCCTCCTTCTTGCTATGTTTGAAGACTGGGGTGACATCTGCTTTCTTCAGTCCTCAGGAACCAGTCCCAATCTCCATGATCTTTCAAAGATGGTCATAAGGAGCATAGCTATGATGTCTATCAGCACTCTCAGCACTTTTGGGTGCATCCATGCACAAGTCCGTGGACTTGTGTGTGTTGAGTTTGCCTAGGTGTTCTCTAGCCCAACCCTCCTTGACCAAGGAAGAGTCTTGCTTCCAACACTCCTTAACCCTGGTCTCCTGGGTCAGAGATTCCTTACGGGTGGTCTTCCCAGTACAGACCAATGGAAAGGTGGCACTCAGTAACTTTGCCTTCTCTGCATCTTCTTAATTTTCCTTTTGTTATTGATGTATTTAAAGACATTCTTCTTGTTGTTCTTGACATCCTTGTCCAGGTTTAATTCTAGATAGGCCTTGCCCTTCCTTGTCTCATTTCTACTAACATTGACAAAATGAGCTAATACAGTGCAAAAAACCAGCAAGCATGGTTTACCCCTGGCCTTCCCTGGGTTTGTGCTGGTACAACTATGGGGCAAGTTGAGTATCCTCAGGAAGGTTAGATTTAAAGTGGCATTTGGCATAAGATATCTTGCCTGGCAGGCACAAACTGTCAATGTGCATATGAAAATGTTTTTACTACCTGGCTAATACCCAAGTTAGGTTTCCGTTTGGTGAACTAATGTTTTCAAAAAGCTAAGATGGAGTCTGTGGTTTTAAATACTCAATGAAAGGAGAGAAAATCCTGGGATGAGAGTTCAAAGTAACATGTCTAGATGGAGGTCTGTTTTCATATTTGAATGACTTAGAACATATTATTAAAATTAATAATAGAATAACTTCCTAACAGCTAACTACTCACATGAGCTAAAGGGAGAATATGTAAAGTGGAGTGGTTTCTTTTAGTGGATATCTGTGTAGGAGATAGATACTAATACATTTCAGATTAAAAAGTGTATGAATTAATTATCTTTGAATACCTATGTTATAAATGAGTCAAAATTCATAAGAAATTAAATGATATCAAGATTGGTTTTGAATGTAAGATATATTAGATTGTACATAGAATGTATTAGATTGTACCTATATCCAAATACATTGTGTTTGGAATGTGCCTTGGCATGTTTCCTGGCATCTTGCTCAGAGTTACAAAATACTTCTCCCGAGGGTAAAATTTGCATCTGAAGCAAGGGCAGACCTTACAGGAGAAGCAATCATGCACCCATCATCAGGAAGCCAGATATCCATCTGGCACATCAATCTACTCCAAATCCACTCTGCCCTTTGGAGGATCCTTTTCCATCTGAAAGGAGTAACAGATATGATCTGTTCCTCCTTGGACCATGCTGATGAACGGACCTCTTACCTAAGACTCTTCATTTTAATCACACAAGGGAATTCCTGGAAACATCAACATCTGAACGGACCCCTTACCAGAAACACTAGAAGAGTTACTGGAAATATCAACCAAAACACAAAGAGAGTTCCTGGACACATCAACATCTGAACTGACCCCTGATCTCTGGACCAGAGGACCATAGAAGACAAGATGAATATGAAAAAGACAAAGGATTCTCTAGCCTAAGGCAGGAAAAACAGTATAAAAACCGGACTCAGAAACCTCGAAGGTGTGCAATACCTACCCGAACTGCTGGTGTTCAGGGCTGTGTATGTGTCACTCAGAGTCAAGAACCTAGGCTTGGCTCTGCCGTTTTATAGTGGCTATTCAAAATTGTCAATTTGATCATAAAATAAATTCTGTTTGTTTTTATATTAATAATTTGGCTCACGCAATTTATTAATTCGATTTAATTGGCAGTTTCATTTATAATACCTAGTCTTTAGGAAGTGCAAGAAATATGTGTTAAGTATTGTTGCAATAAGTTCAGAAAATCAGTGATAAGAAAGAGGTGTTAATGGTGAACTGGCTCAAGACTGCCATACCTGTTGAGCACACAAATCCTGCAAAAAGTGTGAGATTGCTGTATGATTTTAGCTAGACCATGTGTGCTTAATTGGCTCCAGTACAGGAAAATTTAAAGACTGTGCGCTAAGCTGCATAGAAAGGATGACATTTAAAATGGCTGTATTTCTTGGAGACACTATTAACTGATGTTCATGGAGTATTTAAGTCAAGGCACATGTGGAAAAGAAATCAGTTTTAATTTGCAGGAGAGATTATTCAGCCTGTTAGGCCCTGCGCCTGTGAAACACTGCTCTGTTATTTTTCCCTGGGGAGCAGCTGAGTGGACTTGTCACTGCTTTGCAAAGCCTCTCCCACCCTCTTATGCCAGACACAACCTGTGGTAACATACAGCATCTCATTTATCCAACCATAACAGAATAGGAGCCATTTCAGCTGCCTGGACTGTGAGTAGAGTTGGAACTGAGAGGGCTGGAGAAGGCATCACATCTCTGCTCAGGCCCAGCATGCTTTTCTTGGGTGCAGCAACCTGTGTGGGATTTTAAGTACGCTGGAGATTGTTCTTATGTAAGTGTACACTAACAAGGCATGCTCAGGAGAATTGGAATCAGTAGGAAAAGTGACTGCCTACCCCTCATCTTGTTTTTGGAGGCTTTTTATTGCACTATAAATATATCTACTAATTTATTCCTAATGTTGAGGCAGACTTGTGGTTGAATAAGTCCTGTGTAACTATACGCAGTTCATCAGAAGTTCTGGTTTTAGGAGGTGAGAATCTGACTTTTAGATATTTGAGTAAATAAAATTTGCTTTCTTTTGAGTGCTTAGATTTTCAGTCTGGAAGGTTTAACTACCTGTTTAGGAGATAAACGCTACCACTGACTGCTTTGTTCATTCATCTCCAGAGGTTTCTGTGTTTACCTCAGTGGTATAAGAAATAGAAAGGAATTCCTTGGTCCTGGAGCTCAGTCCCTTTGTAGTTTCTTCTGGCTCTGTTCTCAAGGTGTGCACAGCTTTCTGATTTGAATAAATCTATTATTGAATGCAGAAGAAACTTACTTTCAAATAAATTGATGCCTAAAGCCTTGACACTGAAAAATGAACCCTTGCTTAATAATTTCTTCCATATCATAGTATCTTAACTCTTATCAGAGACTTGGCCCTGGCAGATTACCAATACACATGTCCTTAGTCCAGTTTGCTATTATCTGATAATGACAGTGGAAGTAATAAGCAATGAGCAATGACATATATAAATATAGCTTGTGAGGGTTTTGGAGGATTTGAAAAAGAAACTCTGTGGCCAAGCTCTGTCAAACTGTACATGGTGCAGCAACTCCAGAGTGAGAGGACACACTCCTGAGTGATTAAAGCTCTGAATAGCAGGATTCTTAGTAATATTCAGGGAGAAGTGCCTTACATTAAAAAAGCAAATGTGCAACTGCTTATGTGAGTGGAATATGCTTGAAAGCCATATGCTTTTATTATGATCAAGTCTTGCATTAAAAAAAAAAGCCACAAAGGACCTTTTACTGTACTGTGATAATTGCTCATATATACAGATACAGTAAAAATCAAGCTGTCTCCAATGGAGACTCATTGTGAGAAAATCTGGGCTGAGTTTTTCTCTAATTGGTGAAGGGCAATCTGGGAAGAGAAAGCGAAAGCAGTATACTATAAAGTTACTGATTACGGTTCAATGCCTGCCGTACTGGTGATGCCATATAGACAAAAATTCACATGTTCCTGCTCTGAAGGGTACATTAAACCTCAGAGGGGATTTGGGGTTTTCAGTAATTGGGACCTTCAACATTATGTATAACACAGCAAAGGATGAAAAATTAGAGATGAAACAATAGGATAAAACTTTCATTGCAAAATAAGAAGATTTAAGATACATATGAAATCACAGAAAAGCAGAATGGGGAGAGACTCACTGGGTCATTGATTTCACTCCCTGTCCCGCTCCTGACAAGCCTCCTGTAAAAGTTGTTCTTAAAAGTCATCAGTGTGTCCAGGCAACCAATTCCAGTGTTTGCTATCATCCAGGGGATGTCCTCCATGCCTAACGTGGTTTTGAATCCTTGTTGCTAATATCTAAAGCCATTACTTCTTAATTTATTCAATATGAAGAACAGTGAAAACCTGTCTCCTGTTTCTCCTCATTTTCATCTTATATTTAGTCTCAGATAAAATGTTTAAATTGTGGGTTTGAACTGCTGCTTTTTCTATGAACTGCCTCTCGTAAGTTCAGGTATTTTCTGAAGTGTGATCCCCCAGGCTGGACACCAGTAGTCTTATGAAGGCTGTATAGAGAGGAGTTTAAAAGATTACTTCATCTGTCCTATGCACAGTACCACTGGTCATATTTTGCAGTAAAGTGTTTCTGTGTCACAACAGGGTGAGAGGCTGGCTCAGGTTTAGTATTCAACCACTATGACCTAATGAAGCTTTTGTAAATGTCAGCTGACATGTTGTTCTCCTCTAGTGCTTTGGCAGCAAATTGTAGGACTTTGACTAAGTATGACCATCTACATATCCTTTGTGCATTTTACTCGTTTTTTTTTTTTTTTTATTTTTTCTTTCCAGTCTGTTTCCTCAATTTATCAGAATAGTTATGAATCATATCTTGAAGGACATGAAGAAAGAGTGAACGAGCCTAATGAGATACACTGGAAAAGTTGGTATTAAAAGCAGTGAAACTGCTACCCATGCCTGGAGATTCATGGCCAGGATATTGCTGTTGAATTGTGAAAAAGACAATCATGCTGAAAATAAACAGCATTAAAGATTGTCTTAAAAAGGATAATTTCAGTACAATCATTGAGGCCGTTCATAAAGTATTTTTCAGTTCATATGGCAAGTATCAGCATGCCTGAATGTGAGGAAACTTCCTTGGAAAGTAACAAAGCAGAAAATGAGTAAAGTGATTGCAAGTATTCTGTATACTTGGAACACATTTCTTCTCAGTAAAGAATTCTTCTGTATTTCTTGGCAGGTGCAAAAATGTATTAAGAAATACAGCCTTAATAGTACCTGAATACAGGTACTTTTGCCTAATAGGTCATTGTATGTGTCTTGTCTTCAGTTTTCTATAAGATATTCTACATTGGTAGGATTCTGTGAAAGCTATGCAAATGCCTTGGAAGCCATTAAATGTTGAAAGACCTCCTAAGTCCTTATATTTGAAATGTGATAGTAAAGCAGTCTTATGTTAGAGATTACAGAAATAGGAGCTCTGATAGTATGAGACACAAACTAACAGACATTTAGAAAGATGTCAAAACAGGAAACATTTCTAATTTCTAGAATATGGACAAGTCATCCACAAATCAGAGTGAAGCCAGGATTATATCTCGGGAGATGCACACTAGAAAAAACAGAATAACTGGACTAAAAAGGTGATGCAGCATTGGAAGAAGTTTCCCAGAGAGGCTATGGACTCTGTCTTTGGAGGGTACAAGAGCCAGTTAGACAAAGCCATACCTGATCTGATCTGGTGTTGATTATACTCCTGACTCAAGCAGGAATATTCAAAAACAGTGTTCAAGTTACTCAAGTATGCTCAAAAGATGGAACCAAGGTCCAAAATAGTCTGTGGAAGATAACTAGGGCCAGAACACAGCAAATGGTGAAGTTTTGTGGGGAGTGAAAAGCAGTTTTGGCCAGTTGAGTTTTGTTCCTTGCCTGGATTACGAGTTTAGTAATTTATTTGTTTTTAAAATTTGAGATTACTTTATAGATACCCATATCAGGTCATACTTTTCTTTTGAGCTGTTTACTGGAAGTCTTATCTGCCTATCAAATCCTGTTTTTTTTGTGAAGGTAGCCTGGATTACTGTGTTGGTTGAACTCCCTTTGGATAGGGCAGTGCATCAGGGAAATGAAGCTGGGCTGAAAGCTAGTTGGAGCACTTATCACTAATGGTGAGGCATGCTGGGGCTGTTCCTTGCGGCTCTGCACTGAAACAGTGGGTGAGCTAAACTGCGCTACAGTTGTGCTGTAACACCCAGCAGGGAAAAGGAGAGACTGCCACACAAAACTTTTGGGGATTTCTGTGGATGTCAGCCCACCTCTCAGTGAACATGTAACACATTTCACATGTACTCTTCACCCCATTTACTGCTGTTTTGGTGCCAGTGACCTTCACAATAACCTGTTTCAAGTCACAGAAGACACACTACATGCTGTGAACCTCACCACTGTGTCTTATGGTGCCATGATGATCAAAAGAACAGTGTGGGAAGGAGGGTTAATGGCAAAACTTAGTGTAACTGTTGAAATAAAGGGTCAATCATCTCCCTCCAAATTGCTCATGGCAACTTTCTTACATTCTGGAAAAAGCAACTTTGTGACGTGTAACAGTTCGGTTGTGCTGGTTTTGACAAAGCACTCAGCCAGTTGGCATTTTTCTGAGAAACACACAAGTCAGTGTATCCTCTCAGCTCATGATAAAAAAAAAAAAAAATAAAGAGCAGTTGTGTCATATTTTCATGCAGTATGTTGCCCTGGATGCCTTATGGATGGTAAGGCTAACATATTAGAATATGGTGATGCCTAGATCTTGTCATTTAAAATGGTTTTATTAAATCTTACGGCAACAGAATCTGCTTTCTCCATGTATAATCAAAAAAAGATATTTCTGTTTATAATAAAAGAAATACATGTTCTCATTTAATATATTGTCCAGCTATGCTGAAAAATATAGGTGTAAATATCACTTGTTCTGCTCTGGTGGGTCACATTAACTTGGTTTGTCATCCTCTGATTATAAATGTCAAAGGAAATCCTGGACAGCATCCAAGTGTGACATCTCTATATCCTGATGACTTGGACAGAAATTTCAATCCAGCTACAGCTGTATGTTTAGGGTATCAAACAGATGATTTGCATCTAATGAATAGTGTGCAAGGACATATATAATTACTCAATCTCTGTGTCATAAAGGAATACATGTGATCCTTTTTGGAACTGGATATGCCCGAGTGCATGCAAACATTCATGATATCTGTAACTACGGTGATCATTTTATTGAAAGAAACCTTTTGTCATCTGGCAGTCTCTGAAGTGCAGCAGTATGGTACATTAAGTGTGTAAAAATGAAAACCATCTTCTTTGAGGATAAATTGAATCTTCCACAAGAAAATATAGTGCCCAGACTTTCCAGAAGCTTAGGAAAGGTTTGTTCCTATTTTTAAAAGAAGAAGGTTAAAGTGAGGAGCACAAGATAATGTGTTAATCATACTGTCAGCTTTCTCACAATCTTTACATCAGATGGGGTTGTGAATAATAAGCTGTTCAAGTGAGCTTATACAGCTACTTTTCTGTTTCATTTAGAACTAGGAATTCTATTACTCTGGAGGAAAAAGAAACCAAAACAAGTGCAAATATGTCTTTATAGTCAGGCTACAAAGAGTGAGTGCCAAATCCCAGATGCAAGCCATTGTGCAGTAAGGGGGTTGCCAGTGTTTCAGGTGTTCATAGTTGAGCTATAAAGACAACACACCTTTTAGAAGGAAGTATGTGCCTATCTTTTTTACATGACTTATTAAATTAGTCTGAACAAAGTCTCAGTCTTACAGCAGTACATTGGATGATTCTGAGGAGTATAATTTCAATGCAGAAAGAAATTTTTCTGTTAAAAATCTTCAGAGAGAAAATCTGGATGTGGGGTTCCTTTTTTGTGTCCAAACAAAAACTCATCTGTAAAGTTTATGTTAGCAGTTGTTTCAGAGTTTTTGTGTTATTTTGTTGTAAGCAAAAGATAGGTAAATATTAATGCCAAATCACAAGTGCAAAAAGTGAGTAGTGTATTTAGTTTATTTGCATATTTTAAAGCAGCAAATGAGCTGCCGAGTCAATACTAGAGTTGAGGACCCTTTTGACTTCCATTTTCATGAGACTGCATTTAGCAAACAAATCCAAACAAATCTCTCCACACTGTACTTTTTCTGTAATTTTAAAAAAGTTGTTTATAATTTTTACCTAATATCAATGTTATTGAAAAATGCTGAATCTTTTTTTTTTTTTTACTTTTAAAAGCATTTAATGTACAACCAGTGTGATTATTGCTAGGATTGGCGTAAGCATACATAGCGTTATGACATTCACAGAGCTGGTGGTCCGTAGTCCTCATCTAAATTGCTGGAAAAACTAGTTTTCTTGTGTTTAATAAGTTTGGGTTTTGTTTTTATTTTCGAATCACTCTGAAGATCATTCAAAACCAAAAGCCTTGGGATTTTTCTAAATTTTAGGACAGGTGGATAACAGGGTATTGACTCCTACTGTAGGGATGGGCTCCAAATGGGAGCTTGAGATGTCTATTATTTTAGCCCATATTTTGATCTGGCATACTAGAATATGTTTTGTTCTAACGTCAGAACAACTCTATACCTTCATGCTGATAAAATGCTGCATACACATGGGGCCAATACTTTTATCAATACGAATTTCTGATCTATAATGCATGGCTGGCACCTCAGCGTTAGCTCCAGTCTTAATTTGCTTCTGAAATCAGTTTTGCTCTATGTAAGGAATAACGTGCTGCCATGGTGATAAACTGTGAGCTCCCCTTTATGAAATGTTAATAACTCCCTGTTTTCTGCCAAATTCATGCTCATCCACGTGGTGCCAATTACAGTGAGGTGAAAACAGATGTATATAAAAACTTAGGCATACAGTCAGTTTTTGTCCTTGGGCATGAATAATTAGTATGAACAAGAACAATCATTAATATAGTAAATTTTGTCTGTGGATGTGTCTTCATATATGGAAAATATGCTCCAAATAAATAGCACTGTGTTGAAAGTAGTACATAAAAATACAGAGCCTGCATTTTTTTTCCCAAAAGCATTTTCTTTGATTTTTCATGTGGCTCATTTTCAATAAGTGTATCATGACTGCGACAAACACAAGAAAAGCAAGTTTGGTGAGAGCTCAGTCTGTCTCCTAGCTCATTGTGTTCTATCATGCATCCTTCTTATTAGATTGTCTGGTATTTGCAGCCTTCTACTCTATCTTTGCTATTGATGGAGGTATGGTTTCGCAGCAGGGTTTTATGACCATATTATCCTTACTGAACCAGTAACTGAGTAAACTGGATTTCTAGAAGGCCTGCCCCTACCACTCAATACTTGGCAGGCAGGTTGATTGTTGAGAAATCTCGGGTAAAGGACTCTGTTCTTTGTAAGGGCCGGACACATTGATCCCAGAACATATATGGCAGCTTTTTGTGTACTGGTTATCTAGTGGTAAACAGAAAAATGGGTAAATCTGTCTGTCCAGTGTTCTGGACAAGATACATAAAGGAGGACAAAATTTATATTGTTCAAATTAGGAAGCGGATAAACATCACCAACTTGTGTTGCACCCTCCAAACACAACTGGATATACTTATGTCCCAAGCCTAACTGGAAAATGAGATCAAAAAGCATATGAAAAGACATGTATATTTTTTAAACAAGCTCTAAGTGATTAGTTCTAGATAAGAGACTTTAAAATCTCTCATTAAGACTTAAAATTTCTGATTTTCTATTGTCTGTTCAAACTGTTGGACTTTTTATCTCTCTGACATTCAAGTTGGAAGAAAGGATAGCATGCAGATATAATATTAAAAGGCCCTAATAACATTTCAAAAGAAAAAAAATGAGGCCAGCAGATTCATTTATAATAGTGCCCCAATTAGTGGTAAGATCTGTCACCCATATAAAGAGTCTGTGCACAGCCACAAAGAAATGTAATTCAGCCACACAAAGGGTATGTAGAGGTTCCAATTCACTCTTCAGGGTTGTTTGGCACTGTGCAACAATTAAAGACCAGCCCTTGGCAAAGAATTTTTGAGCAGATTAAGAACCAATATATTTCTCAAGGTATTTTGAATAGCTTTTTAAGCTGCTGTATTCATAGTGGGTTGACATAAGTACTATGGGTGTTTACTTGTCTTGTTCCTGCAGTAGATGAGGAAGGATACGCTGTAAGTGCCAGTAGCCCTATGATGTTGCCTTCCCTCATTTTTCTGTGCTGTCTAAAATGCGCATGATTTATCCAGAACTCTGCACTGCATTGAAGTCCACCAGAGAGAGAATCTGCAATTCAACAAGTCTACCCTTCCAAAGCAGGAAAACAGATTTTCCCTAATTTTTTTTTTTTTTTTTTGTGATGTTCTATCAGGAAACCCTTTACCAGTATTAATTTAGCAAGTGTTCTACTTCCATGAATATTTCTGGTGAATAAGGTGGCATTTATCTTGCAAATTAGTTTAATGTGCATTATGAAGTTCCTTTAGGCCAAAACACTCATGAAAATATTTTGTTAAACTCCCCAATCTAACAAAGTTTACATTTGTTTTGTACAGAGATTAAATATTGTATTTGAGTGTTCCCATTGAGGTCACTTTAAAACTTGTGTTTTACTAGCATTTGGTGTTATACACCTTCAAAAATGGAAATGAAAACCATCACTGATTTCACTCAATTTCAGTGTCAATAGATCAGGAAGGAGAAAACAATACCCTTCTATCCTCCCTTACAAGTTTCTCCTTCACAGTAGTGCTCCCCTTCCCAGTGCAATCAGTAACACATGCGAAATTACCTTCTCTGCATGCATTGCATACTCATATTAAGCTTCGTTATCAGGCTGTTTTCATTAGTGCATTTGTTCCAGTGCCCTCCCTTGTTGCTTCCCTGTTCCCCCATCATTGAGCACATGAGAAACAAACATATTGGGATTTACCTTATAAATACTGATCCAACACTATCCGTAGGACTGGCTGGGGTGTCATTACTTGACTTTCGGAAGCTGTTCTGACTTTCAGAATGAAAAACGGAGTCCTCCAAGGAGCTTCCTTTTTTCAGCATTTTAATGGAGCTAACTGCAGACTTAGGTAAGTTCAATTCTAGAGCTATCCTTGAAACACACAGCTTTTCACTGCTGTAGGAAGTGCTGTCTTGGTGTGACTCCAGCTCGAACTAAGTTTAAAAATCAGTTAATGAGTAACGCAGTGTTGTGACATCATAAGGGAGTTTTCTTTTTTATCTGCAGCACTTCATAAGTTTACTTGAGAACAAAACTCATCCGATCTAGGCGAACTGTGTCTTTGAAATTTCATTATAAATAACAATGTAAATGTAAAACAGGAACTCTATTTCAAATGATACTTTGTTTTCAGGTTTCTAACTAAAACTGTAACATGGTATATCATAAATTCTTTGTGAATTGTCTACCTAAGTATCCAAGTCTGAATAACATACTTGTATACGCACTTTATTATTATATTGCACTTCTCTTTTGTCCACATGTGTGCATGTAGCTGCTATGAAGTCAAATCATTGCAGTTCAATTTAAATACAGGTAGTATTTTAATTCTCAATGCACAGGTACCCAACTGGACAAAACCAGTTTGTCTAACCATTTTTTTCTATAGGAATTGGCAAACATTAACTACAAACTTATATGGGTTTCTGTTTGTTGAAGATTACTATAATGATTAGGTTAGTCAATGAAACAATCATCAATCTTTCCTTATATTGCAAATCCTCTCATAGACTGATTTAGTACCCAAGGCATTTAGAAATTGTGTTAAACTTCATCTCAGACACGTATGGTAATGAAGATTTGTCTGAGACTAACCGAAGATGTTTAATGTAAAGCACTTTTTCTGTTCTCAGCACCTATGAACAGCTTGTGAAATAGTACAAATCCATTTGGACTGTTCACAGGTTTTATTTGTAAACGCAAAGACATCTAAGCAAACTCATGTCTTTCTCTATTTTTAAATTTCTTTTGTTTGAGTTTCTTTGCGTAACTAAATATCTAGTTTTTTTTCAATATAAATTTTGGTTTTGATCAGTGTTAAGCAAATTGTAATGAAATCTATAAATGTGGGAGACAGTAACTATTGAAATACAAGATTAACATAATAGCTAAGGAAGGTAAAGATGAAATAGCTACTTCCTTGGAGTTGAAGATTCCAAATTAATGTGAGAAGACTTTAAAGAAAATAGGCAGAAAATGAATAAAATACATGCTTTTCATCATTTTGAGTACTCCCAATGAAACTTGTGCTTAAGGTGCTGTATTTAAGCTACTTGGTATCTGAATTAATGCCTCCTTGAGTCACTATGCTGTACTATGCTACCTAAGCCTTTTTGTTACTCTGCGCTTGATCCTGTGTGATCATGGGCTACAAACCCAGGGCTGCCTAAGTAGAAAAAAAATATCTGTACTTTATTATTCTTCCATAAAACAAGTGCTATAACCTTCAACAAATACAGAAACTTTTTCCTTCTCTGGTCACAAGAAGAATATGACCTGGCTCTGTTGTGTTGTTCACATCTATTCACTTAGGATAGGAAGTCTTTATTCTTTTCAAAGAAAGAAACATTCTTAAAACTGTTTAGAAAACTTAAGTGACACAGTGAGCTTGTAAATCATTAATATGATGTATTTATTTTTGAAAACAATCTATTTGTACAGTAAAATGTAATGCAACCCCTTTATTAAAAGTCAGAATGGCAACTGTGTTCTTTCTGTATGTTAAAGAGCAAGTACAGTGAGAGGGCAATTGAATTTTTCCCCAAATGGGTAATTGCAGAAACATTCTTAGCAAGGAACAACTGTGACATGATTCCTTCCTTCAATTCTATGCATCTTTGCTGTTGTTCTACAAAGCAGTCGAGTTTTGCAGTTTTGTGCAGGGTACTGTTCCTGCTTCTAAACTACTATTTTCCATCCCATATCACCATAGTAAGTGATAATTTCCAGTCTGCAATTATGACTGCTTGCATATGCCTGTACTGATAGGTTTCTAGATTTGCCATGGTAGTGCAGTGCTAACCAGGTCAAGTACTAGGCAGCAGAGTTAAGTGCTCGTGCCTACACAGCTGGTGTTATTGAGCTAGTTTAGGTTAGCTCAGGCCTGACTACACAGAATCACAGAATCATTTAAATCAAGTCTGTCTGTAAATCTAACACTGCCAGTTCCACCTCAGGAGCTTTGTTGTAGTGACAACTGGTGTTATGTAGGGTCATGTGAAGAAAAACAGTTTTTTGTCACAGTGCCCTGAGACTCACCGCTCCTGCTTATTAAGAGGTCTTATGTGTCTCAAATGTTACAGCAGTAACTGCCTGATCGATGAAAAGAAGAGGAGCAGGCTGACAAGATGCACTTCTAGAGGGAACAGAGAGGTAGTGGTAGCAGTGCTGTTACCATATGCTCACGAAATGATTTTCTTTCCTTATTTTCAGGACCATACAAACTGAGTTTACTATTGATTTCTAGTGTCTCTGCACAACTGTGATCTTGAGCTGTGCTGGAGATCCTTTTAGGACTGGAAAATAGTAGGTGGTTGGTTACAGTTAGGAGGCCAAAAGAGCTGACCTGATGGTGCCTGTATAAATGATAAGACTTGAATTCATGCAATTTTTATTCCAAGTGGATCTAAGCTGTATTATCATCTTTGGGATTGCCCTATTTTGATGCAAGGATATAAAAAGATTGTAGTTTATACCACTAGGCAAATTTTAAAAGCATTGATTACTCCCTGTCTTTCTGATTCCTGGTGTCCATAAACATTTTCAGGGAAGGTTTAGATGCTTGCAGAAATGTCACCAGTAGAGATGTGGGGCAGATACAGAACTACTTTTCATAGCTGCTATGACAGACCTCTTAGCAGTAGTTAACAGACACCAGTATCTTTTCTCTTTCTGATGTGATGGATCAGGTGTGGGAAGAAGTTGATACTCCTGGTGATGTGGCTATCTGCTGTACACGGACTTCTCCCCAGAGAATTGTTCTTCCTGTTCTGAAGAAACTAGTAGCTCAGTGCCTTGTAGGCTTTTTTTTCACTCTGTCTCTTGTTGTCTCGTAAAGTGAAAACAACTTTTCCCCTTTATTTCTTGAGTTCCTCTTCCTTTAATCTACTTTTCTTGTACTCCATATGCATATTTGGCCAAGTGTATCCTTATTTTTCTCAATTATCAAGCTATGCCCTTTAATTCTGACCTTTGTCACTGACACTCTGTTATCACTTATCTGCTAGACTATATCTTGTGGAGTCTAGGACTGTTGCAGTTGTTTCTGACAGGCAGGCAGAGGGGGAAAAGTGGCTGGTGTCCTTGAACCTCATACGATTTCATTTTCAGTCTGCAGCAGTTGTCACTAAAAGTTTGGAACTTGTCTGGAAAAATGTCTTTTCTTTTTCTTTTTTTTTTTTTTATTCTTGTGACTACAGTGATTTTTTTTCTTTCTTTCTTTTTTTTTTTCTTTTTTTTTCTTTCACAATAAAGTGCATTACTCCAGGAAAAGAAAGGATAGATTATTTTTGCTTTCTCAATCCCTGGAGTATTTATTCTGAAGATACAGATACTCAGAAATATATTAACAATGCCAGTGGTTACACCCATTTTAAGTCCTTTTGTCTTTGCTAAATGTTCTCATGTTATCATATTGGGACAAAAAAGTGGTGAAATCTGGGTATTCAGAGCAAGAGATTTCATTTATGCTAGGAAGGCCTTTGTGCCTTGTGATAGGTGACTGCTAAGAAACTGCCTAAATATTGCAAGTTGAAGTGATGATACAGGGAGATGTTGGGCAAAGTATGAAAAGAGATGTCAGGAACTATATTTTGAGCAAAGCATTCAGTTTTATTACCATCCAGGAATGAACCACGTGAACAATAAACCAGCTGCTGTACTTGTGGCTGAAGGTCCAACTAGTGACTTGAGATAATAGTAAATGTCATTATGTACAATCTTACAGGAGTTTATATCTTGGCTGCAGTGTGGCCATATAACCTTGCAGATTTTTTAGTAAGGAGCAGGGAGTGGCCATTTTATCAGTTTGTTCTGAGTCTCAGAATTTACTGGCCTGTAAACTGTGCTGCATAATTGGTCTGTTATGATCCCTAGAATAATTGGGAGGTGAGTTCTTGCTTTATGGGTTTAGCACGCATAAATTTTGTTTTTTGAGGTATATGCAGAAGCAGCTGCTCTGATTCTGAACCAACACTGTCTTTCATGGTTAGGACTCTCTCAATGTTTTCTTTTCCTGCTTGGACCAAGTCTGTGCAAAAACTAGTATTTTTTTTTCTCTGAATTGGACACGTGAAAAGTCCACCTTTCTACAAATAATTCCGGAAGGACATAGGTGTCACGTGTTGTTCAGTCTAAAATCAGTTTGGACATATTTAGATAAATTTTATATCTAGTTTTTGATATTGTGGTCCTTTTTCTGATCTTAGATTTTTTGGTTTTCCTCTTGAAGTGGCATTTGATCTGTTCTACTCTATGCTTGATTTGCAATAGTGAGATACACTCAGTTGGGCTGTTTCTGCTTGAAGTTACACAAATGCAGTGTTGAGTATGTGGGGTGCTATGGGCAGATATGTAGGATTGCTGTGCCTCCTCCTGTGCTGCTCTGAATGCTGCGTGGGACTAGAACTCATGTGTAGAATCACAGACAAATTTGTGGAGCAAAGGGCAGAAAACTGGTCAGGTAGAGTGAAAGAGGTAGATAAATATGTAACAGAAGAATTACACCTAGAGGTACATAGAAATGAAATGAATTGTGTGGTGTCCACGTTTGTGGAAGCCAGTGACTATTTTCAGTAATCCTGTGGGAACATGCTCTTAAAAACTATGTCTTTTTTGCTCCCTCGCATGGTGGTACCTCAATAAATGCTGTTTGTTTAGTCCAGTGTATGAACTTCCAGTTCCCTTCTTCATCCTGGAAAGCCCTTATGCTTAACTTTTGGAGGTGCATATTTGTGTTTGGAAGCCTCTACTTCCAGTCAGGAAAAGCTTTTTTAAGAAACAAACCCTCACCCAATGAACTTGGAAGAAAGCCATCGGGGTGGAGAAGACAGTCTAACGTGATGGGGTTATGAAAAGCAACTTTACCTTGGAAGATGAGACTTTGCAAAATTTTCATTTAACGTAAGGATACACTGAGGTCTAAAAATCCTTGGGCACCTGAGGCTGATAAGGAAATATAAGACAAAAAGTGTCTGAGAGGAAAAAACCCTGAGTTTGTTGCCCTGTGTGAGTGAGAGGATTGGGTTTCTTATTAAGAAGAAAAAAAATACTTCATTTGGTTGACTGAAAGACCAGTGCTATTAATAAAGAATGGATCTTTGTACGGTATGCTGTAAAAAGTTAAATAAATTCAGCTTTGTAAATGGCTGTGTTTCCCATTTTCTAAATGATATCTTGAGTCTTGCAGTACTGTAAGTCCTTGCACTAAAAAATGTGAATTGATCTATTCTCTTCAGAACTGTAATACTAATACTAATATCTTTATTTACACAGCTGAATCTGATGAGTTTGTCCAGGTCATGTTTTCAGACTTTCTGTATTAATGATGAAGATTATGGACAGGCCTGGAGTAAAATGTTGCTAGGAATGAGAAGTAACAATATTTTACCAAACTGGTGGCTACTGGCCTGACAGGAAGAAATAAATTCAGTGAATGGTGCTGTGAAATGTTGGAAATTTCTCCTTATCCATACTACTGTCATCTTTATGGTGAGCCAGCTGCCTCCTGGCTAGACCTCTGCTTTATTAAACATCTCATTTGGTAAATGAGGTATTGGTATGTACTGTGTAAAATACCACTGCTGACTGTATAGTGACACCCTGTCTCAAGAGGTGCGTGGGCAAAGTCATTAGTGAATAAAATAGGAAACTCCAGCAATGTTCATCTAAAGTAGCAGCGCCAAGAAACTGCACGAGACCATAACAACATCAATGAGATAGCAGCTGATAATACAGCTGTCAGCAAACCAACAACAGCGTGGTAATGGGAAGCCAACATGGTCAGCTTTAATATGTCAGTGTAGCAAACAATTAAGACAGGAATGGCATTTGAGGTATTATACAAAGCCCCACCTAAATGAACAGAAGCTTCATCAGCATTCTGATCCAATTACTGTCAGACAACCCTGTATGACGACACTGAACTTAATTTGCAGGTAGGAACCATGGAAAACCCTCACTGGATAGAAACTTGCCTACAGTAATCGATTAAGACAATCTGAACAACTCATGGATTTGGTTGCTTTGATTTTCTTAGGAATTGATTAGATTGGTCCATGAGGAAGGTAAACACATCCATGAAATTTAAGCACTTCAAACCTGCTTTTCTGTTCTTTATAAGAAAGGTGGTGGTTTACTGCTTTCGTGTAGTCCCAAGTAGAATTTGCCTCCACTTGTTTATATGGTCCATTCCCACCTCTTACCATATATTTTTATTTAACAAAACAATAAGAGGAAGGGTTAGAGATACAACATTAATCTTATGTGATTGTGCAGTAGAGTGCTTCCTGAATGTAAAATAAAAACGACATGTTTTGCTTAAAAGAAACTTTTTCCTTTGGAATGCCTTTTCAGAGGTAAATTTCTATCCCAACTATACAGAAATGGTTTTATCTGCTGCCTTTCTCTATGCAACTGTGTTAAAAGCAAAAGACTTTTTGCCCAGGCATGACTATTACAAGGAACCTTGCCAGTGGAAAAGAAAAACTAAAGCTTTAGGTGTATTTCTTTCCCCTTGAAGCTATTCTATTTAGCATGATTTAAATTTACATAGGCCTCATACCCTTCCTGCGAAGGGCACAGAAGAGCACAGAGCTACACTCTTCAGAAACAAAATCCCTTTTCGCAACGTGGATATTATTTTATTTGGTTTTGCTTTAGCTTTTCCATTGATTGGCTTAATTTCTTTCATTTCAAGTGATTTGTTATATATACTTGTCCTGTGTAGAACATTTTCTGAGGCATTTGCAAATTAAGTGATTTCATCTGTCCCTTTTATCACCACAGGCACAGTTGCAATAACACAGTTTATCTCTTGCTCTTGTGACTGTGCAGTTGTGGGAGTAGAACTGGGTCTGCTTCTCTTCTAGTGTGAGAGAAGGTAGTGAATTACCTGAACTGAGGGTGATGATGAAGGCTGCTGCTGAAAAGTACAGACTTGGTGAGCTGAAATCTGTCATCTCAGGAAGTATTTAAAAGACCTATAGATGTGGCATTTGAAGACATGGTTTAGTGGTGTGCTTGGCAGTGCTGGACTCAGTGGTCTTAGAGGTCTTTTCCAGCCTAAATGATTCTGTCATTGGTAGCTGTAGAGCCCATCTGCTGGTGCTGTGTGTCTGGCTGTGGTAGGGGTCCAGAAAAGGAAGGAGTCTGCAGCACTCTTCTGCAGAGTGATGGGATCCATGGGTGGAGACATGTATTTTTCTTTTTTCTTTTAAAAATATTTTTTCTTCTCTGAGGCTAATAGGCATACAACCTGCAGCCTAATGGGAAGATTTATTTTAAAGTATACATCAATTAAAACTGATTGTTGTACCAGTATTTGCCATTGAAGAGAGTTTGCACCACATCAGCTACTTATAAAGAAATTGCAATTAAGCAGGGATAGGTTATAACAATAGAGCCTCATTAGTCTAAAATACCTCTGTGCATGTTCTAATGAGGAGCTTAACACATTGTACAAACAGCACCTAATGAAGTTAATGCCACCCTTGAGAATTGAGTAACAGTATACCTGTTTTTAGAATTACATTAAGTGAAACTTGAAGATGTGAGGGTATTTGGGGAAGGTTAAAAGAACTCGACTGATTTCAATCTAGTCTCTGTTACCAATTAACGCTGAGTGTTTAAAAAGCCTGTTCAGGCAGCCCATGTCATTCAAATAAGTGAGGTAGGGAGAACCTTCAGAATTTCAGCTCTTTAATTTGACCAGCAATACAGGACTGTGTCCTTAAAAACTTTTCTACTTTAGATGAATTACATAAAACTACAGTTTGGATCAGTTTGCAGTTGATAGTATTGCTTAAATGAGCTGAACCGTGTTACTTTTATTCTGTCCATGTCTGCATGAATTCCTCAGACGCTGGTAACTGGGCTTAGATTTTTAGCAACCTTTTTTACAAATTTGTTTTAATATTCTTATGGCAGATTTTCCTATCCCTTGAATGAGGACGAACAAATTTAAAACAGATTAGTGCAGCAAAGTTGACAACTTTGTATCAGTATTAGTATATCTAGAAATTTGTATCAGTAATTAGTATATCTAGAAACATGTTTGAAAATATAAGGAAACATTTTAAAAAATGTTTACTAGATCTGACGTTATACAACAACTATTTTTTACTTTTCAGTGTTAATTTATTATTAAAAATTAGAGGAATTGAAATTTTCATCAGATCATTACTCTCTAGTATGATGTATTCTGTAGTGAACAATAAAATATGTTGTAAGCTACCTGGTAAGCTAGCAGCATAAGAAATTGTTGATGTGTGCAGAACAATCTTTTATGCTGAAACCTATGTTTTGTAGGGCAGTTTGCTATGCCAAGCTGTCAATTTGTTATTGGTAGTATAGAAGTACCCTAAGTGAACAAAGGCTGTTTATACTTAAACAGGAGACATAGCTCAGTGTTCCAGTAAAACTGGAAACAATACTTGAAGGCTTTTAATATCTTTCACTTCACTAATGTTGTTTTTAATTACTAGCAATTAAAAATTATAATAAATATCGCCTATTAATTTGCTGAATAATGTAATCTGGTAGTAAGTTAGTAATGTTAATGAAGGACAGAAAATATCAGAAATATTTTATTTTCTCACTTGCTAGTTTTCTGGTGACCTTTACAATTTTTGTCAGTTTTATATCCAAAAGATTAAATGAAACCTCTGCAGTCATGCTTTGATTCAATTTTGGTTTATAATCAGAATTGTTGCAGAGTTTAAGAAGTGTGTATATTATGCCTGCTGTTGTAAGGCTATATTAATCCTGTGTGATAGAACCTTAGAATCACAACAGTTGGAAAAGACCTCCAAGATCATCAGGTCCAACCTGTGGCTGAACACCACCATGACAAGTAAACCATGGCACTGAGGGCCTCGTCCAGTCTTTTCTTGAACACCTCCAGTGAGTGACCCCACTGCCTCCCTGGTCAGTCCATTCCAATGCTTAATAACCCTTCTAGTGAAAAACTTCGTCCTGATGTCCATCCTGAACCTTCCCTGGCACAGCTTGAGGATATAGCCTCTTGTCGTGTCTCTAAAATGATGTTCTTAAAAACAATGTTGAAAGTCACTGTTTTGTACTAGGTTCTAGGAGTGTGATGGTATGTTTGCCTGTATAACAGCAGTTTTCATCAGCAGATTTGATTTCAGTGGATTGTTACTCTGGCAAATTTGTTATTTGCCTAACATATTGAAGCTAACTTTGGGTTTCAGCCTTGTTTCTGAGCTTTCCATGAGAAGCCAGGAAAGGTAGGTTGTAATGTGATTCTTCCATGACCATCTGCAACTGCTATCTTGAATTCTTCTCTGCAAACTTTATTTAGGCCTCCAGCAATAAGAAACCTATTTTCTAAATTCTATTGTGTCTGCTAATAAAGACACCTCCACTGTCTTTCATTATAACTCTTATTCTTCTGATGCAGTCTGCTGTATGTTAATGGCTTAGTGCTTTACACAATTTGTCTCTGCCCCTTCAGTAAAATTTCCCTGTGACTCGACCCATTATTCCTCACCTCCTAATCCTACATGTATAAATTTTTGCATGTGTGTGCACATATCTTTCTTTTTCCAGGGTAAAATTACCATATTTTGTGGATAAGCTGACATTTTTACACTAAAATATCCTGAAAATACTTTGTATTTCCCCCCTGCCCCTCTCTGATATGCCCTCAAGGTTTGTAGAAGTGCATAGGCTGTTACTTTGAAATGAAGATAAAATGGAATAAGCCATTTGGAAAAACTAAACATTCCCTTTGTGTGCAGTGAACTTATGACATTTATCAGTGAGTAAACTGGAAAAGGTTCAGAAAACAAAAGGTCATGTTCTGTTTCCTACAATCTAGGTTTTGTATTTTATTTAATCTGCAATGTAAATTATTTTCAAATGTGACTGTTTTGTAGAATTAATAAAATGAGAAGTCTCTTCCAGGCTATAATTAAATATATGGTTGAATAATACACATTATCACTAGAGCAGACTAAGCATTGGATTATTTTAGAGAACAACAGTTAAAAAAGAGAGAACATATCTCTAAGCCCCCTAGGCCAAAGTTTAGTTTTCTGATCTAATGTTGCCTCAAGAAAGAGATGTGGTGGAGGCCAGTACCATTCACACGAGTGATGAGGAGAAGGCTGATAAAAAATATCTTCTGAAACCTTATGCTGTTATCTTTTTTTTTTTTTTTTTTTTTTTTTTTATAAAAATCTCTGCCCTCAGAGGGTCATTTCCAGGTCCTGTTTTTTTAATCTTTTTCGAAGACAAAAGTACTAAATATGTGGGTGAACAGTACCATCTAGTGGTCCCTGCCACCCTGGTGGCCTGTGCTGGGGGCGTTTGCCTTTCCCTTCCCGCGGAGCCGCAGTCAGAGACCCATACCCGCACTTCTCTTGCTGGTGGTGCAGCTGCCAGTTCCCACGTGCTTGGGATGGGACCTAAAGCAAATGATAGGCTGCAGATCCTGCAGGCAGTTTGGAAAGCATCATGCAGAAATTTAGTGCGTGACTTTTCTACAGCTTGGGGTGAGTTCAGGATCTTTAAGAATTCATTGATTGGTTTAATTGCTCTGAAAATTATTCTGATAACATTTCAGTTGAAAGCATCCTTTACAAATGTTGCCCATTTGAGAATGCTCTTGATTATCTCTGCAGTGTATTTATGAATAGTTAACAGAGCTCTTCAGCAATGGTCTTTCTTTCTAAGAAAACTTTTCCTACTGTGAGTCGTTCACCCTTCTGACTTTCATAAAATGTCTTAAATGTAGATTATTTTTGCAAGAATTTAAGTTAGACCTACTTTAAGTGGTTGAGCCAAGAATGATGGAAAAATCAAGGAAGTTGATATCTGAAAGCAGCCAGATGTCAAAACAGGTGCTTAATAATTTATTTTTTGTGAGTTGTTAGTTTTAGTCCAAAATCAGGAAATTTATAAATGCATGTTTCATAATTTTTTGCTTTCTAGAAAAAATATGTTTATTATGTGGCTTTTTACTCGTTGTTGTCTATGTTATGTGTCAATATTGCATTTTCTACGATTGAGATTACAGTACAACAGATAACATGTGTCCACCAGGTATGAGTATTTGTGAGATCCTGATACAGAACCTATCTATATGTTATTTTGTGATGGGGATGTTTGTGGTTTGTTATTTATAAGGGAGGCTATAAAAGTTAAGGTGAAGAATTAATAGAATCAGAATCATAGGAAAGTTGGAAGGGGCCTTAAAGACCATTTATTTCCAACCCTCATATCACAGGCAAGGGTATCATCCACTAGATCAGATTGCTCAGGGCACCATTCCAACATGGTCTTGAATTCTTCCAGGGATAGGGCATTCACTTCTTCTCTAGGCAACCTGTTCCAGTGTCTTGCCACCCCCACAGTAAAGAATTTCTTACTAATACCTAACCTAAACCTACTTGCTTTCACCTTAAACCTATGCTCCTTTGTAACATCGTTGATGCCCTTGTAAAAGTCTCTCTGCAGCTTTCTCATAGGCTCCCTTCAGGTTCTGGAAGGCTGCAATAAGATCTCCCTAGAGCCTTCTCTTCACCAGAGAGAACAATCTCTACTCTCTCAGCCTTTCCTCAAATGACAGCTGCTCCAACCCTTTAATAATTTTCCTGGCCTTCCTCTGGACTTGTTCCAACAGGTCCACATTCTTCTTGTGCTGGGACCCCAGAACTGGATGCATTGTTCCAGGTGGGGCCTCACCAGAGCAGAGCAGAGGGGCAGAATCCCCTCCCTCCCCTGCTGGCCACGCTGCTTTGGATGCAGCCCAGGAAACATTTGGCTTTCTGGGCTGTGGGTGGGTGCTCATGGCTGGGTCATGTCCAGCCTCTCGTCCACCAGCACCCCTCAGTCCTTCTTGGCAGGACTGCTCTTCATCTGTTCATTCCCAGCATATCCTCCAGGTCTAAGGGTATTTCTCATAATCCAATTAATATGGAAGAGCTTTAAAATATTACATGTTTGGTGTGTTAAATCACGTATCTGAAATTAATTATGGAAAGTTACACAGAATAGGTCCTAACCTGATCTGCTTTTGAAATGCAGAATTGAATATGTTCTGAATATGGTTGGGAAAAAGGTGTAATCAGAGGAGGTTTAGCTCTGGAATTTTGAAAGGAGCACTGGTTTTGTGTATGCTAGGGAATTTATGCTTAGTCATAAACCTTTCATGATAACTATATAATCCATAACTTGTCTTCTTTCTGTAATACATTGGTTAACATGATGAAAGCTAATCCAAACTGCCTAATGTATGATGTGAGCTTGCAAATGCAGATAGTGCAATAGTCTGTCAGTGCATCAAACTTGGTTTTAAGTCTGTTGCCAAGATTGTGCTTTGATTGCCTGTTGATAACAGTCCTTCATTTGCCAGGATGGTAAACAGAAATATGATGAGGACACTGAAGCTTCCTTATGTAATTGAGAGATCTCTGGGAATAATTCAGGAATCTGACTTTTGCTTTCCCCCCCGTAGTGGTATACCTGATAGTGTGAAGCTCTTAACCTGTTTCCCATTAAATGTCTGTCTCAGATTTCTTCATATGCGCAGCTACCCTTAGTCTGGATATTGCTTCCTTCCTTTGTAGCTCCCCTTAGTACTAAGAGACAAAGAAGTATGATAGTGGTAGAACATGTTGACAGACTGAACCACTGGATGTAAACCTGCAGAACAATCTTTCAGCAATATTCAGCTGGGAACACAGACCTTGCATAGCTAAGTGAAACATCACTTGAAGCTGGAGAAATAGAAGTGACACAGTGTTGTGGTTTCATCTCAGCCAGCCACCAACCTCAGGCAGCCACTTGCTCCTGCCTCATCAGAGGAGAGAGAATCAGAAAGGTAAAAGTGAGAAAAATTGCGGGTTGAAATAAAGGTAGTTTAATAGGGAAAAAAAATCCATGCACACAAGCAAAGCAAAAAATAAAAATACTTCACTGCTTCCCCTTTCAGGCAGGTGTTCAGCCATCTCCAGGAGAGCAGGGCTCCATCATGTGTAATACTTGCTTGGACAGACAAATGGCATCACTCCAAATGTTCCCTCCTTTCTGCTTCTTCCCCCCAGATTTATGTACTGACCATGATGTCACATGGTCTGGAATACCCCTTTGGTCACTTGGGGTCACCTGTCCCAGCTGTGCCTCCTCCCAGCCTCCCAAGCACCCCCAACACCCTCACCAGTGTGGCAGCACAAACAGCAGAAAAGGCCTTGCCTCTGTGTAAGCCCTGCTCAGCAATAACAAAATATCTCTGTATTATCAACCATGTGTTAGCACAAATCCAAAACACAGCCCCATGCCAGCCACTGCGAAGGAAAGGAAATTAGCTCTACCCCTAGAGTTTCTAGCTGAAACCAGCAGACACAAAAAGCTGGTGTGGAAATACATACCGTGCTGGTTAGTATTAGCAAGAAATGCTACTCATGGAGTACTTGAAAATTATATGTGGAAGTAAGTACCTCTTAAATTCTGAAAATTCAGAGCAAACTTTTAATTAGAATTATTTGGAGGGAGGGGGAAAGGGAGGAAGTGTACGTGTGATTTTCTTGTTTGGTTTTTGCATGTTCAAAAGAACTCCTCACCCCTTGGCTAAAAAAGACCCCAAACTTACTCTTTTGGACCAAATGTATCTGAACAACATTTTATAAATTACACTTTCTCAAAGGAGATGGATAGAAGAGGGGTCAGAAATATCAATTTTGCCATAAAACGTGCTGAAGTGTTCTGCTTTACCTTTTTTCACCTACATCTGTTTCTGAACTCATGACTTCTGAAGGCTTCTGACTTTATTTCCTAATATAGAGACTGAATTTTTCTGCCCAATTTCTCTAAGCAGTGAGTAGCTCTGTCTCGTGCATGCAGATAGTCACAAAGTTCATAGTAAGGATTTTGTATAACTAGATTGCTAATTGCCTGTATTTGCATCCTATTTAACATTTTGTGCTTTTTTCTTGTAAGAACAAGCTTTGCGGTCTTGAGAAAGAGTACTGCAGAAATTAAAACAAAGATTGAATGTGCTTTAGCTCTGTTTCATCATAAATGATAAATTTAATGATTTAGTTATATAGATACAGGATCAAGTATCTTTTTAGTGGACATTTTGTGTCTTGGCATGATTTCTTTGACCTCGATGCAGCTAGAGTGTTGAGGCTGGAAGAAACTTTGCTTCAAATTTTCCAAATCTGACTATTAGTATATTATTTTCCTCTGTTAAATTGTATCTTTATTCATATAGGTTTCCTTCTTCAAGCAGCTTTTCAGCTTGTAAGAAGTTGCAGTCCTTTTGCAAATGAAGAAGAGAATATCTAGTACCCTCTTGATTTTTTTTCCTGAGGAAAGTAGTTCTTCAGATATTTCAGTGTTAAAAGTAAAGTCTCACCCAATGCATCTTTCATTGTTGTTGTTATGGTAACAACTGGATATGCTCGTGCACACTAGGAAAGACTTGGAGGTGTTTTGATTTTCTATTATGTTTGATTTTATTGTATGAAGCCTTTGTGTGCAGGAAGGCAGAAGGGTGTCAGCACACTTCTGTCAGCAAGAACACCATTGGCAGGAAGGAACTATTAATTTTGGTAATGCTACCAATGTTACTTATTCAATGGACTTCATTGTAATAAATACAAAACTCTTCCCTCATCTGCCAGTCAATCAAAATGCAGACAATTGTGTGCTCTTGGCAAATTGGCCTTTCAGCTTCTCCCAAATAATGGAAATTAAATCCAAAGTGTGCAGATGGTGATATGTAATCTCCAAGGCCTGTTATGAAGCTAGATAAAACTGCTAGCTGAACATGCCTGTGTTTACTTATTCTCAGAGGAGCTTCAGCTGATATATGAAATTCATGGTGCCTTGCTTTTATTCCAGGGTTCAGAATATTTAGTCTTTAAAAGGTTAAAGAGTATGTTGGTGAAATGTGCAAGGAGTGCAGTGAAGAAAGCAAAGCTGTCCTGACCTGTGTTGCTTATATTGAGGGTACACAGCAAAGGCTGCACTGAGTCCTATGTTGCTTTTTAATTTTGGGCTATGCAGTATCAAAAATGCATGCCTGCCCTGCGAGGCTTCAGCTTTTATTTTTAATATCTCATTTAGTCTCTGTATAGTTGTTTTGGTTCTTTGGATAAAAAATGTGCTATTGCTGTACTAAAAAGAGCAATAGTCTCTTCAATTTCATATATAGAGTTAGAAATGCCATTCTAAACTGAGCTAATGGCTGGCTACACCTGTGAAATGTTTCTGTGTCTGAAAATACAGCTACTACTGACAAAGAAAAGGTGAAGAATTTGAAAGAAGGTTTTTTAAAAGTCTATACAAATGTTTGGTTTGTGTAATTGAAATACATTTTTTTTCAATCAAATAGTTCTCTACCTTGGATGATCAGGAATGGGCTTTCATTTTCATTTGAAATTAAGGTGCAAAGAGCTGAGGCTTGCTAGCAAAGTACTGTTCTCATTCTTGAATCTTCATATTTTAGGATATATTTTCAATAAAATAAAAGAAAGCAGAAGGAGAACACATTATAAGTGCACGCCCTAAACCACAGGAACAATCTGTAAATTTCCAGGTTGACCTAATCAGATGCCTAAATGCTGTAACTTTGAGTATGTAAGTTTAGGTAAGTTCACAGAGCGGAGGCCTGTCCTTGTAAACATGCAGAGGAAACAGCTGTTACAAAAAGATGCTGAGATACTGAAAGTCTGATAGGCCCCATGTTTTGGTGTACTGTTGGGAAAACGTGGGAGCAAGAGGTTGGGCCATTTTGTGCACCAGTTACAGGGCTATACTTTTGCCACATCAGAACTGCAAATTCCAGACGCTCCACCTTGTGCCTTAGGTGATGCAGGATTAAAAGAAGGCTGGCATCTGTGTAGGGGTACTGAGAGAAGATTAGCTCATTTGGTCTGAACATGGTGCTGATAACACTAGAGGTTTGTGGGTTCAATCCCTGTATGGGCCACTTACTTATGAGCTGGACTTGATGACCCTTGTGGGGTCCCTTTCAACTTAAAATATTCTGTGAATCTGTATGTCAGACAGGAGTGTCCATGCTTGTTCCTGGGGAATCCACAAATGTGTGTGTATGAATCTAGGAAGGGGGATGTGTGGATGTCTGTGTGGAAAGGTAAAATGATCAGCATCACCAGAGCACTCCTCTGACCAAAGGAGATGGATTCTCTCGGTACTTTGGTCATCGGTACATGTTTGGAAATGCTTTTCCTCCTTGAGGGATGCTAGACCAGCATTACAGGGGGCTTTCTTGTCCTGTCCTGGAGGGACAGGAGAAGCTGAGTCTTTTGGCTGAAAGTACTCATCTTGAGCAGAAGTAGATTATGATTTCCATGAAGATGGCTCCCATTCAAACTGTCTTGTCAGGGTTAGAGCAGAATGATTCCAAGCCATAGGCATTTCCCTGGGCAGCTGGGCTTGGTCCTGCCAAACAGCAGATGCCAAGGAATTGGCACTGGCTGGCTGCAAGGTCCGAGGGGAAGTTCTCAAATGTCACCGTGATGCTCCATGGTGGTGACATTGCAGCCTAGAGCCCGTGTCCTGGCATGCAGCAGCAGCAAGAGGGGAAGATGACAAATAGCAGTTCTCACTTTTCATTTCCAGAGCTGCAGGTATTTGGACTCAGGAGTCGAGCAGAAAATCCAACTGTTGTGAAATGCTGTAGGCAATGGCAGGGCAGTGCAGAGTCTGTAGGAGATGTTAGCCAGGGACAAAGAGGGAAGACTGCAGCATTCGGTCTCAAGTGGCCCACTGTGCAGGTTAGCCATCTGCGTACCTTTCCCCCATGCAGGAGTGTCCTTGTAATTTCTGCTGAAGTGGAGGCGGTGGAGCTTCTGCTTGAGAGCCTCTTGAGCCAGAGTGGTGATGGACAGATCTGGGGCTTCAGCCAGTGGCCAGCCTGCTGGGAATGTGGGGTGGCTCCTAGCCTGGACATCGGAATTCATGCTGCACGTGCAAGTCAGGCTAGGAGGGGCATCTTGTATTTGGGCATGACGTGGCCCTGGAATGGCCAGAGCAGGGGCTGCTGCCAGAATGGACAGCCATGGGAAACAATGTGTGCCCAAAGGGAGGCAGGACAGCCCCAGAGGCTTGCAAAGCTGCTGTGCCCTGGCTGCAGGCGTAGAAAGGTGGGAAGACCCAGCTATCATGTGCAGTGTGTCCAGTTAATTCTGCTTGAGCCTTAAAAGAGTACAAAAGGAAAACATTCCTTTTGTACTGCGATGCTTCTAGATTTCAGCAGGCTCTCCATGTCTGTTCTGTAGGAGCAACTGGAATTAAACCACTAAGTGCATTTTGCAAGCAATACAAATGAGAGGCATGCAATGTCTGCCTCCAATTTCTTTGCGTGGGATCCTATGCTTTCATTTTATATTTGGAATTCAGGAAGCAAGTCGACAAAATCTGTGATGTCTCAAACATTTAAAATTAAGCACTCCCTACAGGAGAACTCAATTTGTGAATGTTTTAATTTTGGACCATTCACACATGCAGAAACATACACACACCTGCACACACTTTGCCACAATCCTGAAGTTTTTTCTGACAGTGTGTTTTTTACTGACAACTGCTACTTCATGAGCAAGTCCTAATGCTGTATTGAAACTTATTACTTCATAACCATAATTTAATTTTAATAACCATATTAAGCCTCAGTACCTCTGAACTGATCTGCCAATGACTTGCATCTGCATTATTTCATTATTTTCTGCGCAGTGTCTGTTTTGCTACATAGTATTTTCAAACCTTTTTTCCCAAATTAACACTGTAACAACAGACTCTTGATTCAATAAAGTGACTGTAAAACTTTATTTTTGTGCTCGTTTTTTGGAACGGAGTCTAAAGACACCACAAGAAATTGAAGATGAAAAGTTGGGTTCCAAAATGGGAGAGTTACAGTTTGTTGCAAAAATATGAAGGAGTCATTCTCTTGCATTTATGAAGCACCGGTTGAATTAGTCTTGAGCATGATATTCAAGTGCTTTTAAAACTGCAGGTGCACTAAACCTGAGACAGAAAAAGGCCTGTCAGTGTTCAGCATGTGTGGTATCTCTTTATTGAGTAGCACAATACTTGATTCGCAGGTACTGAAAAATGAAAGACATTGAAGAGTAGTAGCTCTGCTGTCTTGCTTTCTAGGGAGGCAGTGCTCTTCTGAGGAGAGGTTTGTGTCTCTTCTTGAGTGTTTGCAGTCAATGCCTTGACTGCTGCTACACTGGAGCTGCAGATCACAGGCATCTGAGGAATGAGTGTTGTGAAAGCTTGCTTTCTGTACCTTAGAAGTGTCTGAAATCAAAACTGCATAAACCATCTTATTTCTAAATAATTACTGCATACTGCACATGGTAGTGTGCTAAGACAAGAAAAAAATAATTAAAAAAAAAAAAAGATATTGGAAAATTAAATCATGTTTGACCCTGCAAATACAAGTAGTAAATGATATTGCAGGTTTCCAGGAAGAACAACACTACTGCACTACATGCTGCAGTGACATGGAATGTCTGAGGGGCTTCCTACCCTGTAATGGCTTTCAGTTACAAGAAAGGATCTGTTCTGTAGAGTCAGCTCTGTACGTAAACATAGGAACCTGAAGAATTTGGTGTTCTTTGCAAAAATTATTAAACTTAGAGGATATGATTTTACTGATCAGAGGGAGCTGCAGCAAGATTTAAGGAGCTGATTTCATTTGCAAGATGTATTCAACAAATGAAAGATATTAAATGATAACTCTGAAAAACCATGTATGCTTCGGAAAACAGCTAAAATATAAAACTTGGCAGATAATGGGTGTGATCCATTTCTGAAGGTAGATAGTGCCTGAAACAGTAGAGATGACTTAAGAATTTGGAATACTACAGTGAAAGAAACTGTAGTGTATGAACATGTGGAGATCCAAACTGTTGTCCACAAAAAAATTTTATCGGCCCTTACAGTTAGTAGAAGGAGGGACACACCTTTACTTATAGGATGGAAAAAGCTTACATCAGTACTTATGTTTGCAAACCTTAGCAGAGTTTGCCTAGTACGGACAAAGATCAGGAACTACAACACAACTGTCATAAAGTTACTCTTTAAGTGTAACAGGAATTCCTCAAGCTTAACATAGTGTGTAAAGTACTGACTTGTTATCATTTTTGTGGTTTGTTTGGGGTTTTAGTTGGTTGGTTTTTGTTTTAATATCAGCTGTGCATTGTCTACTGTCCTGACAGAACAGTAGTTTTAGAACACTGTGGGAATCCACTGACACAAAAGAAAAGTTTGTTTGTTTCCAGAGAACAATTTTATGTCCTGTGAGCCACACAGGATTTAACTCTTATGGGCAAATAGGGAATTGGGACAGATGTTACATGAAAAAACCCTGAGCAAGACAACACCTGTTATTAGATAAATATGTAAAAGTGCCTGACAACTTTCAGAGAACACTCGTAAGACAGAGCTTGGGAACATCTGCCAAGAAGAAATCAGCCAGGGCAGTAACAGAAATAAAAGTACAAAAGCTAAAAGCTAGGTGGCTTCTCTTAAAAAAACCCAAACAACAAACAAAACCAAACCAAACCCCTCCCAAAACCAGCAGGAAATCCCAGTAACTGGAATGGATTTTCCAAGAGAGAATATTGCAAGAGTGTGGGAGAAGGGCTAATTATATGTGGAAAAAAACTTATTCAGTTTCCATTTCCTATAAAGGAGAAATAACTGTGAGAAGAGAGCTTAATTATGAATATTTAATTTAGGAAACTTCTTTGAACTTCCAGGATAGACTGTAAGGGTAGAGGAGAAAGGACAGAAACACTCACACAACACATTCTGTTGTGAAACATTTTTTGTGAAGAAGGATGTTTTGCTTAAAAAACAACTAAATCCTTGCAAGGTGCAACTTGATTTGACTTGAGCATAAGAATAGAATCTGAAAGATCTGGAGTCCCTTGCAATCATGCCACATTGAAATATTTCCCTCTGGCAGCATTAATACTGTTCACTGTAATAATGCCCTCAATTGTTCCAGTATTATTGATGAATTTGGTAAGTTTGAATATATGCATTTGAAATATGCAGTTTGGGGCTGGGAGACAAATGCCGGGGAACTGTTCATTTCATAGTTTCTGACATGCAACATAGAAGCTTATGCTATAAAGTAGCATAACGGGGTGGGTGGATTATTCCCAAGCACTCTTAAAAGATGATTCGGAAATACTACAATTTCCTGCATCTTCATGTGTAAGTAAATGGACAGTCTCTCAGAGGGTGCTCTTCCTGCTGTATTTTGAACAGTCAGTATGCTTGCACAGTGTACTGAAGACTAATGCTGTTAACAAGAAAATAATAATAAACATTTGGAATATGAGATCAAACTTTTCAATGGTTTGTGGAGATTGAATGGTATGGAGACAGGAGTATTTGATGACTGATGTAGAGAAGAGAGGTCTTAAAACTAAGACAGATGAAATGTGTCCTTGAGAATTTAATTTCCGTTGCACAAAGTGTTACTGAAATTTTTATAGGTCACCGAAGCCAAACTCCTGCAAATAAACCAAACAGAACACCCCAAAAATCAGAGCTCCAAGCCAGACCCCTCATTAACTATTTGCATATTTACTATTTACTTCTAACCCTGAGCATCCCAGTTCACATACATGTTGAGATTTCACAACTAAATTTTAGTAAATGGAAATTCTGTCCTGAAAACTTGAAAAATCACATTTTACTGACTTGAAACAGTCATCACAATGTTGACTTTGACTGCCATGCTTTCATTTGTCATCAGTAAAAGCAAAGGAATCATAATGGTCCTTTACCTTGTGGAGTATTTGGAGGAGCACACTAAGTGTGATGGGTGACAAACACTTGACTTTCACACAGAAGTTAGTAGGTCACAGCATCACAGAATATTCTCTTGAAAGGGACCTGTGAGGATCATCATGTCCCACTTTTGGCCCATATGGGGACTGAACCCACAACCTTTGTGTTTTTAGCACCAGAGTCTAACAAGCTGAGCTGATGTCAGGGTCAATATTCAGAATAAAGTGTGAGGAATATACTAAAATGTGAGTCTTCATTGAGTAGTAAGAGCAACATTATAGTGCTGAGTACCTTCTATTCAATAAGCATCAGCATCTCAGCCCACTCCAATGACTGTCTTGTAGAAAGAAATTTGATTGTGTAATTGATGTACTGCAGTGTGCAAGGTGGAAAAAACTTGTCCACATGAGCCTCTTTGCTTCTATCACAACTGATAGAAACAAAAACCTGAACTGGAAGAATATTTTCTTTTTTCCAGATCTCAAATCCTCCCTGGTGAAGTCTTAGATAAGGGGATCCAGCCCTTTCCTCTATTGTGGGCGTTTTTGCCTAAAGGTGCTATAAGAGGCTCTTCTAGAAGACAGAGGAACACCTTGAAGACTGCAGTAGTGTCGTCTGGGATAGGAAAAGTGTGTGCACTCAGTGTGCCACAAGGAAGATAACCCAAATTCTGTGTGCAAATTAGAAACCTATTATTCTTGCTTGCAAGAGATAGGAGAGATAGCGAAATAGGGCGGAGGTGGTGATATTTCTCTTTGCCCAACCTGCCTGTAAGAATGTCATATTAGCCCATAGTCTTCAAAACTTATGCATAAGTTATAGAAAAGTTTCTAGACAATATATCTTGCTGTGTTATTTCTCTAAATGTGAAAAGGCAGCAGTAAAGATAGCTGAAGAAAGGGGACATGTGGTGATAGCAAGGAGGAAATCTGGGTTTCTAACACGGATTTGTGTTGCCTCTGGAGCACTCCAGGTGCTGTCACCTATTAGGACTATTAGCTACACTGATGCTACAGCTGGTTTTGAGCATATTTTTTTCACAGGTTTTAATTCCTTCTGAGATTACAATTCAGTGAATGAGAACCATATATAAGCAGGATAATTCTGACATCTACTCAACAGTTTATTCTGCACTCTAGAAAAATCAAAGTATTTTGCAAGACAAGGAGTATCTTAAAACATTCTTAAGGATGAAGGAAACGGGCACCATGCAATTCAGTTTTCTTTAACATACTGCTAACCCCTACTGGTAAGAAAAATTTAGTTTTACTGTTGCCTGTGGCTCAGAAGCTGTGATATTAGGTTGTTTACGGTGTCATGTTTCACATGCTTTAATATCTACTTATCACTTTGAAATCATAGCCTAAAATGCAGTGAGGGATTTTACTGTAACTAAAAATAACTTCACATGAAATTTTTGAGAACCTATGACAGCTGAGAAGTCCAAGGGAAAAATTCTGATATATAGTTAATACAAAATGGAGTTATGATTCCTTAAAAAACACCAAAGCTGTAATTGTCCAACCAATCTTCCCTTAAAATCTGTATGAAAGCAAATAGTCTTAGAGCAAGGATGAGTAATGTTAACCACATTGTCTACATAAATACATAAGAACTCAATGGACTTCTTTTCTGAAAATTGTATTGCTTTCAGTTAAAAGAAAGGAATATAAACACTGAATTCCAGCTTGATTCTCACCATTATTACAAGAATTTGGGCCTAGAGCTCAGCTTTCTTATGAGAAAAGGGTTTCAGTTTTCCCTGTGTTGTTTCTGCTCTTTTAGTTGTTCAGCCAGCTTCATATTACCTCAGTTGGAGAGCAAAATGTTTTGGGTATAGAGTGCTTTTTTAAAAAAATATTTGGTCTGCTTGACTTAGAGAAGAGTGAAGCTGGAATTTCCCCCAGATCACAGTGTAATTATGCCACCTACTGCTGCATTTCTGGTATCACATTTGAATAGTCTGCCTAAGTGAGAAATACCACCATGGGCAATACATAGAGATAATTTTAGCAGAGATAATGGCTTGGCATGAGAAAGCATTGTTGTGCTTGAAGTGATGTGTTACTTTAGGTGAGACACTGAACACTGATCAGGTGTCTTCCGTTCCTTTAATTCCACCTTCCAGTGGCAAACTCGAACAAATACTAACATGGAACTAGATCATGTTTTTCTTCCTTTTCATTATTCTGTTCCTGAAAGCAGGGGTCATGTCTGATTTGCAAAGAATATGTACCATAAATTGGCAATCTTCTGAGATTAAAGGTTAAGAAAACACAGTTTAGATGTAGAACACACTGTGAATCAGAAAGGAAAAGAGGGCTGCCTGCGGTATAAGACATCTTGACTGTTGTGGTGCTTTTGACCCTTACTGGGTACCAGATTCCCACCAAGCAGCTCTCTTACTCACCTCCTCAGCTGTACAAGGCAGAAAAAAAAGTAATAAAAGGCTTGTGGGTGAAGCTAATAACAGGGAGATATTCAGCAATTACAGTCACAGGTAAAAGCGACTTGACTTGAGGAAATTAATATAAATTCTTGCCAAGCAAATCAGTAGAGTAATGAGAAATAAAAACTAAATTGTAAAACACCTATCTCACAATCCTCTCATCTTCCTGGGCTTAATTTTAAGCTCAGTTCTCTCTACCTCTTCCCTTCCAGTGGTGCAGAGGGACAGGGAATGGAGACTGCAGTTCATCACAGCTGTATCTGCTGCTGCTTCCTCTGCTGCGGGAGGGCTCCTCACACTTTTCTGCTTCTCTAGTGTGGGGTCCCTCCTATAGGAGAACCTGTGAACCTCCATGAACATTTCCAATGTGGATTCTTCCTGCAGGCTGCAGTTCTTCATGAACTGCTCCAGTGTGGGTCCCTTTTCACTTCAGGAACAGACTGCTCCACTGGGTCACAAGTCCTGCCAGCAAACCTGCTACAGCACAGGCTCCTGTCTTCATGGGACCCCAGGTCCTGCCAGGACCCTGCTCCAATGCAGGTTTCTTGTGGGGTCACAGCCTTAGCCATCTAACTGCTCTGACTTGGGCTCCTCCAGGGGCTGCAGGTGGATCTCTGCCCCACCATGAAGCTCCATGAGCTGCAGGGGCACAGTGTGACTCACTGCAGTCAGCACCACGGGCTGCAGGGGAATCTGCTCTGGCACCTGGAGCACCTTCTGCCCCTCCTGCACTGACCTCGGTGGCTGCAAGGTTGTTTCTCTCACGTGTTCTCAATCATGTTTCCCAGCTGCTATTGAGGAGCAGTTTTTATCTCTTTTTCACTATATTATTCCAGTGGTGCTACCATTGCAGCTGTTGGACTTGGACTTGGACTTGGACTTGGACTTGGCCTGTGGTGGTTTGTCTTATAGCAAGCTGGCGCTGGTTCTGTTGGATGTGTGTGGAGCACCCTGTAGAGTCCTGCTATCAAAACCTTGCCATGCCAACCAAACACAAATGTAATTAAAATAATTCACATAACACTTTCTCTAGGACAGCTGCTCACCTCTACCCCCGACTCCAATTCTTTTTATTTGATTATTTTGTTTTGGCTTTAATTAGAGGATCAATGTGATACTGCTTCTACCTGTCTGCCATAGAGAAGTGCCCTGTCTGCTGTCAAACTGAAATGGCTCTAGTCTTCCATTTCTAAAAGTCTTGGATATTAAGACTTTTTTTGTGGGCATGTAAAGTAGAGCTTTAAACCTTTAGGATCATTATTTCCTGTTGACAATGGCATCAGTTTATTCTGATGCACATTTGGGTTCTTTTGGCCACTTTCTTCTTTAACCTTCTAAACTGAGCAACTTGAATTTCAAGTCTTTGATCATTATTGCCTTTTCCAGCTAGTTCATGTCTTTCTTGAATGAGTGCCCAGAATGGGGCATGACTCTCTTGCTGCGGGCAACTCAGCCACTTAAATGAGTGAAGAAGTTCACATGGTTTATAAAACCTATTCCAGTTATGCATTTGCCCTTGGATCACAAAATACACTGGTTAACTCTTAGACCTCTTTCTGCAGAGCAGCTGTGCATGGAGTAATGTGTTTTCTTGTCTGTGAATGGACTACCTCTAAATGTAGAGCTTTGCGTTTGCTGTTACTGAGGAGTGCCTAACCTCTGTTGCAGTAAGTGAGAATTCAGTAAATTATGATTCGGAATTCTAACTCTGGTCTTTATCGATATTACCTGTAATAAATTTGGTAACCACACCCGTTGTTTCTTTCATGCAAGTTGGTTGTTGTAATGAGGGAATCCTTACATGTATAAGACAGTGATGAACTTGGAAGGAAAGATGAAGTGATATTTCTTTAGATGTTCAGAGATGATTTATTCCTCCAGCTGCATGGCTGGAGTTCCCAGGCAGACCCAGACATGGGACCCTGCTCTCTTCCCGGGGCCAGGCACACCCAAACCACCCAATCAGGAACAGTTATGGAGCACACATGACATAGGAGCAGGGACAGGGACAGACCCGTACTCTGCAGGGTCTCTCCCCCCGGGACCCCAGGGAGAAGCACCTCCACAATTCACCCTTTCTTTTTAAATAAAGAACATTGGAAACAGTTGGATAAACAACAAAACAATTTCAAAGGAAAGGAAGCCACTATCTTGAGTCCCCAAATGTCCAAACAGATTTTCTTTGGAACATCAGAAGGGAGACAGGACTTGAGCATGTTTCAGATGGAAACTGAGTCAGGAGGGGGTTTTTCCTTTCTGTACCTGTTGGAATCTTAGAAAATGATGGTTAATTTCTTCCCATCCCTCCTTTTCATTCCCCCATCGGCAGTTGGTAAAGAAATGCTGAAGAGTTTTGAGCTTGACTCTTGTAAAACCTCACGCCATACATACCCTGATCCAGCTCATCATCGACCTCCTGATAATACTTTTACTATTAGCTTGTCCTACTTGTTGCTTTCTCTTAACTTTCTTTCTTAATTCTCACAAGAAAAAAATCTGAAATGACTTTATACTCAAAGCTTACAGTTAAGATAATAACACTTATTTTACTCTCCATTCAGGAGAATCTATGCCCTGAAAGGAAGAGAAGTGCATATAATTTGGTGCTATTTGCACTTTGGTAGTGCTTGAGCTTTCTTGTTCTTTTCTAGAATTCAGAGCTAAATTCATAGGGCTCAGAGTCCTAAGTTCTACCCTTTCTTTTCCCCTGTTTAAAAGTTGTCACCTGGTGGTTTTTCTGTCCTCAGATTTCAAAGCTTGTCCAGATCTTTTATGAAATCTGAAGCATAACTACTGACTGTTCTTGAGATGCTTCCTTTGGCCTTTTGCAAACACTTGTTTTAGGACTGTAAGGTGGGCCTGTAAACTGCCCACTGCTGGCAAGGAGGCAGGTTCCTCTCCTCTGCTCTCAGCTTGAGTATGCTTTTAGATTGGCTCCACCACTCATTGGAGTCACTGGCCACAGTCTATGCTAATAGTGTATTTCAGCAGCACTGCCAGCTTCAAAACATCCAACATGCTCTTTGCCCTGCTGGAGTTTTTACCTTTCTGTCACTTGGACTGGTCATGTTAAACATTGATCGCATCCTGAGTGAAGAAGGAGACAGAAAACCTGGTATTGAATGTGTCATGCACTGAGAACTGCAAAGCAGTGCATCCTCCTCACTGAGTATGAAGCCAGCTCTTTTTGTGCTTGTCTTCTTACTGAATTACTTACCAAATAAGTTGAATTTCTCCTTAAATCTTCAAAGATTGGTCTTTCTACATCTCCTTCTCATTTTTTTTAATTACTAGTGATAATAAAGAATAATTTAGGCTAATTTCTACTTTGAGTTCTCTTTTTGAAATAACTGAAAAACTGAAATAACCAAGTCAGTGTTTTTGAAACCTTACTTATCTTTCCACTGAACTGTGATAGTTTGCACCCATGCCCTTTAAAGGTCACCAGCTCTCCTCATTGCCTTCTCTTTTCTGGGCATCCATCCCACTAGACCTCAGCAACCATGGTTCTAAGGTTGTAGAAGTCTGCTTACCTGAAGGCTATTGATTTTTCCCATGTTTTTCTTCGTAAGAAGTAGAAATGTTATTTTTATTTTTATCCTCATCCAAATTGCTTTCTACCTTTATTGTCTGTCATTTCCAAAGAGAGTTTCTGTGTCATATTTGTATTTAAATGGTCCCCCCCTTTTTTTGGGAAGAACTAGCCTATATCCTACTCTATTCTACTGTTAAACATGGAAATTGCACATTATCATTTTATTTGTGCCTGGGTGACACTGCTAGTGCTCACAGAAAGCACTGTGAATTCTGACCCAGCCAAACCGATATTAAATTTGTTCTGTGTCATCTTTCTTGTTTTCTGCTTGTGTTATTTAGCATTTTTCAGTTACTTGGCCTGTTACCTAATTTGGATGTAAAAGCAGGTATGCACATTTGTGATAGTATAAAGCTACACTTTTTATTGGTTATTTTTCTGAAAAAAAGATTTATTATTCTAGATTTCACATCTAGCAGATATCAGGTCATAATCTATATAGTAATGTTCTATATTATTGTGTTTATTCTCCACATAATATGAATAGAATTGTCTTTTCATTCTTTCAGGGCCCAATGTCAGCTCTCTTTGTAACAGAGTACAAAAGAATATTGCACTGGAAAAGGGGAAATATATGACTGAATTATTTCCTTGTGTTTGTAAAAAGTGTTTAAAGGATGCCTATCTTGTTATTACTATGCAGGTAAGAAGGACAGAAAAATAGGTAGTCATGTTTCTTGCAAATTCCACACAAAAAATGAAAAAGAAATAATGGAATATTCAAGTCTTCACTTCTTCATGATTTTGAATTCAGCTACTGGCATCAAGTCCAAGAGCATAATTTGCAGGGTTTGGAATGCCCAGAGATCTTCCAGACCAAGATGTGGTAAACCTGTCCTTATGGCAGGAAAAGTCACAGTGAAGATATAGGGCTGGAAAAAAGTATTAAAATAGGAGAGTCCCTCTGATCTTGCTATCAACTATATGGCAAACCAATCGATATAAGTTAACGACAGCACTGTCTTTTAATATAATCAGGATATATACAGATATATTTATGTGTATATAAAAATATACATGTCTATACTCACTACATTAAAGGGTGGTCCTGCCTTTGATTTATATCAGCCACTTTACCCTTTATACGCAGGATCTGGATACAAAGCTATCTTAAGAAACCCCACAGGTGTAAGAATTCGGAGAGAATTCTTATTTCATAGAAACATGTCCTTCTAATAACTTTCTTGTTTTGAAAATATTTTAATTTCTTGCAAAACCTTAGGAATATCTTTACATAGAAATGTTGTAAGCATAAACATATTGAAATCTATAATCTTATTCTCCTGTGCAACAATAGAAGAAAGGTGGGAAGAGAAGACTCAAGGAATAGACATAGGAGTATTATGTGCATTATGCATGGATATGTTTGTGCATTATATTCATATTTGTGTCAAGGGGTGCTTCTGGGAACTATAATCTCAACCCTCCATAAAATACAGGAAGAAATCTGTGAATTGCTAGAGCAGCGAAGTGTGTGCTCATGTTAATATGTTTAATTCATACTAAGTTGAATGATAGCTTTTGTAAAGACATAACTAGAAAAAATGTCAGGACAAACACTGAGGAAAAAGCAAAAGCACAGGAAAAAGGTTGACTGAAGTGCTGATGTATGTTTTTCTTCAGCTGTGTATTGGCTTTTCCCCTACCTTCTGAAATACTGTGTTTTGTCATCTCTGCTGACTGCCAAGATATAAATTAAGGAAAGTAGGGAAAACATTGTTGAACCTATCAATAAGCTGTCAGTGGCTTCAGCAGATGTAGGGATTAATCTTTTCCCCATTCATCTAGATCAAATAAAACTCTAATATATTTTCTAGTAATCATGAAGGATGCCTGGAAACTCACTGCATATCCAGACATGAGCAGATTTTTTTTAACTTGCTAGAAACTTTTTTTTTAGTAAAAGATCTTTGAGTTGCTGTTACCAAGGGTTACCTATGTGAGTTTATTTCAGTTCTTGTTTGTTTCTCTACTTGTTCATTTTGCTTCATTTCAGCAAGCAAGTAGTAGCTGAAAGTGTTATGGTGGTGCAGTTGGGATAACATGAGCTTGCTTTCTTTTAACACTTAGCCTACATGACAGTTGTCTCTCAATCTGTTCACTCTTAATCACCTGCTTCATACAGAGAAACAGCAGAAAATTACATACTGCTTCGTACATGAGCATGCATGGGTGTGAAACCTACATTCTCACTTCTAACATGCAGCCACTTTTTGTCTTTGAGCAAAAGCAACCTGTTGAACTTCTATGATTCTTTCTTCTGCTTCATTTATTTGCCAATTCCTCTCTGTAATTAAACTAATATATATGTGTTTTGAGTTTTTCTGCTTGTTCAGACTCTTTATTTCAAAATAGCTAGGGATATATCTCTTTCCCTCCCTCATATTTTTAAAATAGCCATTGAGAGTGTTTACACATAGATATGTTTGTCTGTATCTGTCAATGAGAATTGAATTGCAGAGCAGGTTTCTCACTTCAAAAGACAGTAGATACAATAAGGCGATAGGTTTATGGACCTTTTGCTCAGGCAATGGTTTCTTACACCATCACACTAGTGCTAGACGGCTAGCAAATTTGAATTCAATTTTTGCTTGATCTTTTAATCAAACTGTTGTCCAATTTAGAGGAAATTAATACAATTGTTCTGTGAACTGAAAACAATTTACAAGTCCACAAGCTGGTGAAATTGTGAGTCAAGTCTTAAACTGCATAAGGAGAAGATTGTTGCTTTTTCTTTTAATTCACATCCAGCTTGTCAGTTAAATAGAAATAAATCTTTTCTGCTACCCTAAAGTTTAAATTTTTGGTGTTTCTGTGTTGACAAAATTGGGTTCACAGCAGTGAAAGCAGTTCTGGGTTAACAGAACATTTTAGAGCTGGTCACCAGTAAGTTGCCCTGGGCTCTACCCCTCTCCTAAGAGGGATTTGCCTTGAAGGAAAAGGCATTTCTGTTTCTGAAGCATTCAGATGAAACTGTTTCAGTTTAGACTGTGATTGAAGCTTGAAAATTAAAATGTCCAACCTTCCTAAGTTTATAGGCCACATGTCAAAACTACCCATTTGCCAAGGACTGGTGACACAGGAACAATAGGTTACTCAAAGCTATTTTTAGCTGCAACTCTGGGACCACCTCACAAGAGGGAGACAGCAGTACTTGCTCCCTTTCCTGGTGGGCCTTTCTTTCTCATATACTGCCCAGAGATCAGAATTGGGTGTGTTGGTGCCAGTCCTGGGAGCCTGGTTTTCTTACTTCTGAGGCTGCATTTGCCCAGCTGTGATTGTCCTTTGGTTCTGTTAAGTAGTTGTCCTTCTTCACATCATTTCTGGTGTTCTGGCAGAAGGAGAGTAAAATGGGGAAACTTGGGATAATACAGACTGAAGTTACCCATTGTTTAAGTATTGATGTTAGTGGAAGCTAATGTGGAAAAAAAAAGAGTAAAACCCACTCTAATAGAGTTCTAGGTGTTTTGTTCTTTGTTTTTTTATTGTAATGGATTGTATTAAGACATTTTTTGACCTACTATTGCAAGCATTCTGGAATGTAACTCAGGTCACTACTTTCTTATCAAGCCCTGTATAACCATACCCTGGTTTGTGTAGGAGAGCGTTAGCATGAAGTTCAAAGAGTACGTGAGATGTTGCAGCTTTGGTGAGCAGTTGCACACTCATGTGCTGTGTTGATGATCTACAGTGTGAATCCTGTGTGACAGCACGGAGTTACAATGTTTGTGCTTAATTTCTCTACCTGCTGCTGAAGAAGAGAATACGAGTTGTTCGCTACATCCAGATACCCTTATTGCATCTTCCTTCTGAAAGCTGCCACTAAAAAACATGGACAGCTTGGGACAGCAGTGCTTGTAAGGCTGTGGTCCACAGATGCTGAAAGTGGCCCTGTGTGACTTTTCAGCTCACAAGTAGGAGGCTTTGATCAATGAAAAAGACTGAAATACACATGGAATCAAATTCATGAATCAAAATGGCTTGAATTTTGGCCTTTGTTCTTTATGCAGTGCATCATTTTTTGGTATTGATGCCTTTTCCTGGTGTTAAAATCAAGAGTCAAACATACTTAGCAGGGGAAAAAGGGATTTTATCTTGGTATTTTTTTTAAGGATCCTTAGGTGTACTACATCCAGGTCGAATGTGCCAAAATGCACACCTCAATGCACACCACCAAAAGATCTGGTATAACATTATAGGTCTTACTAATTAACATATCTATCAAAGATTCTCCAATGAGAGGCTTGAATGCGCCCCCCCTCCCTAAGGAACCTTCCCCTGGGTGGTTCTCTCTTAGTTTACAGAATGTGTTCTGGAGAGGACCTTGGGGTCTGAGGCACACTGATCCCCACCTACAAAGCTTCTAAAATGTTCAGTCTCCCAGCTTGACAAACAAGTCCAAGAATATAGGCTAAAAACCACTAAGAATACAGAAATTGTAAAAAGGGATAAAGAGGGGCATAAAAGAAAAAGCAAAAAATCTTCATGGCATCAGTATAAGGGGTAGTTTGTTGGTGTCCAGGGTAAGAGAAGAGATGACCAAGTAGATAGAGTGATTGCTCCATCATGAGTTATCTTTCAGTTAGTTATTTATGATCATTGGGCTTTCTTGTTCACTTTGATAAAGTTATAGCTGAGCATTTTTGGTTTTGTGCCTGTCATGGGAAAAGTGGAAATGGAAATATAGTTTAGATTTCCCTGTTTTCTGGATAGATGCTGATTATTTTTTCTCTGGTGTTGGTTATTTTAAGTATCTGAATCTGTCTTTGGTGCTGAAAGTCAGCTAGTGACAGGACTAAATCATGAGAAGTCAAACAAATATTCTGTAAAATCTCTTAGCCCTTAGACCTTTAAATAGAGAGTGACTGGTGTCCCTTTACTAGTTTTTCACTTGTCTGTTCTGCCTTTGGTATTACTGAAAAGCAGTTTGCCCAAACACCTGCATATCAGCTAATGAATCACAGAGTGCCTCATCTGATCATGCACAGAGACAAAGCCACCCTGGTTCTTGCTGGCATGGTAGAGATGAAGAGAGAATAAGGTAGTAAATGCACTGTAAGAGCTAATGGACCTTGTTTGATCTTGGAAGAAAGTGTTCTTTTAATTAAGATAAACCTATTGGATTTTTAGAGAGTTAGTTTAAATAAAATTGCTCTTTTGTCTCATGAATGGGCAAAAAAATGGAGTAAACAGCCTTTGTTTCTTCTTTCACAAAAGAATAGAGATGGTTTTTGTAATCTGATAAAAACAGTGTGAAATTCAAGCAGTAGGAAAGTGAGATGCTACAATTCATGCACAATCTTCTTTCTGTTGTTCTCTCTCATGATAAAGGGGGCCAGACTGCAGGAAAATTTGAATAAGCACTAAGAGAGAAGGCTTGGCCATGCAAATTAGATGCTATGTTATTCTAAAATTATTTGAGCAGTGTGGACTGTAGACAATTAGTTCTTCATCTAAAACAGCCTCATGACCTTTAATGGCTAGGATTTGAATATTATAATCTGGATTTACTTAACAAGATAATTAAATATTTAAAGTCAGTTCATTTAGAGGATAGAATGGATTATCTCTCAACATTTGCAGATTTCTGCCCTTCTATTTGTATGCATGGCTGAACGTTCTCAAATTTTTTGTTACAGCTCTCTTTCAAATTTCATACCTTAGCTTTTGCCATGACAATTAGGACTGCAAAGAGCTTTTTGTTGTCCTAGAACTGAGGGAAAAGAAATTAAGAAATGCTGAATAAGTTGAAATGGGTTTAGTACTCATTGCACTGTAGAAAAGTACTCATAAAAGTTAATTAAGCTCAGGAAACAGACAGCAAGATAATTAAGATTAGGCCTAATTTTTCACGGCAGGAATTCTGTGATGTTTTCCAAGGGACATCATGTAGAGAAACTCCAGGCTTTCAGTCAGATTCTCAAAAGATTATTACAGATGATGTTAAACAGCAAGACAGAAAAATATGATGAGGCATATGTTTTCTTTTACATTGCTTTCAAAGTAAAATTCTGCCATAAACATAAACAAGGACTAAATACACAGTTTATTATTACTGCCAGTGAGGTATCTAAGTGAATCTGTTGCTGGAAGCCAATAACTATTAACACAAAAAACCTGGATTCATTTGTTGCTTCTTCTACCAGACTAAAGTCCGCCATGCAGTACTGCAGTTTATTGTGTTCAAGAAAAGTATGAGAAGGGTCTTTTGTTTAAATCAGGCACCGTGATCACTTTCCTCCCACTGTGCACTTTAGACATAATCTGTAGTATTCCATGCACTGGCAGTGTAGTTTCCTATTACTGTTAGATAAAGCAAATCCATACAAAACCTAATTACCATCTTATCCACTTCAAATTTTTATTACTAGCTACATTAGAAATCTTAGAAATGAAAATGAGGAATAAATTACATGGAACTATGGGTTCTGATTTGTTTTTTTTTTAATGCTTCTACTAATTGGGTGTGGAGCAAATTAGTCTCATTTCTTATTAAGCTCAAATCAATTGTTTAGACACCAGTGCTGTATTCTGCATGCCTGGGCTCATGCACACAGTAATAACTTTCTTTATTCTGGGTAATCGATCCCTGGAAATATTTTATAGTTCCTTTAATATTTTCCATGCAGTAACATTTGATTATATGGATTCTATATTTTCTTGTGTAATCAAGGTTTTGGGTTTTGGTGTTTTTTGTGTTTATATGCCCTTCCTAGGGAAAGAAGTAAGTTGATAGAAAGTGTGGGGATTTTTTGTTGATTTTTAAAAAAATACCTAGATTATCTAAAGCTGTTTATAATAATAAAAAAATATTTTCCCCCATATCTGCTCAGAGAGTAACGAAGAAGTATAAATAAACATATGTAAAATTCCTTTTTAAAATAAGGTGGAATACATAACAGGTTTAAGAAATTGTAAGGTGGTGATGAAAAATGAGTAGGTTTAATACCTGGTGCATGCATGTCAAATAGACAAAAAAAACTGAACAACCCTCAGGCAGATTAAATCCTCCCTGTGATGACAGTATTGTGTAATGACTGTAGATTACAATCAAATAATCTAACACATCTACATGTGCATCTCACATCTCAAGTATGATAGGAGAGGCAGTTTCCTTATACTACTGTGACAGTTTATGCTCCTGGATTCATGGTTACATGTAACTTTTACCTGTTATCCTAAAAATATTTCTAGTTGTCAATCTTTAGGGAAACCCTTAAAAACATGACTGCAATGATTTCTTGAAGGAAGCAAGTGTTTTTTTGGCCAAGGACATCCACCTTACCTTTCCATAAAGGGGGCTTATAATAAAGATGGGGACAGGCTTTTTAATAGGGCCTGTAGCAATAGGACAAAGAGAAATTTTTTTAAACTAAAAGAGTTTAAAGTTCAAATTACATGTAAGGAAAACATTTTTACAAAGAGACAAAACATTTCTTAATGAACCCAAACCTTAATTAATTTTAACTTGTAAAATAAAACGCTCTACCAGAAAACTCTCTAAAATTAATTTGGTGTTTCAAAAGTCAGGGCCATCATTTTTATAGAATTAACTACATGCTTCTGATAAAACAAAATAAGTAGACTTAAATATTAAAAAAGGAACTGAAACTACTGCTGGATGAGCTTCTCCATGAAACAAAGTCTTCATATGCTGACATCTGTGCACAGAACAAAACAAGCCTCTGTTTTTAGTGCTTTGAAATCCTGCTGAAAGTATTGGATCCTTTTTTTTCACTAATTTCTGCCATATTTAAAGTTCACTCTTTTTATTGTCCCTCCTTCCCTTGGACTGGTTATAAGTAGACTGGTTTGGAAGGTGCAGTGTTATTCTTTGTAGCAGCTGTGTTGAAAGCCAAAACATATTTGCCTTCAAAGAGGAGGTGGATTTGATTAACCTTATGAGTCCATTTGACTAGGACTGTTCTATATTCTCTCATTCTGTGATTCAGGAGCAGTGCTCCTAAGGCAAATGTACTCACTGCTGAAGTGTAAAATGAGTGTGCAATCCTAGCTGAACAGTGCTGGATTTCCTGTATATCCTTCAAATGCTATTTTAAGGTCCTTTGTACATGCATACTATATGCTCTTATTGTCAGGTTGTTGATAATTGTAATTTCTCTCTTCTTCTCTTTACACAACAGAACACAACTAGATGCAGCAACTGTACCTTGCTTACATTTCTTCTATTTTCTCATGATAGTAAAACTTGAAACTTGTGTTGTCATCCCCATCCTCATTCTTTTAAACTCAATAATTAAACTCACCTCTCTATTTGGCAACTAACCTTTTCTCCTCTGAATTGGAAAGCTTTCCCTCATATTTTAGCACTGAATGAAGCATTGGGGTTTGTGGGTGATTTGAAGATTTGAAGTTGGAGCGTTTTTTTAATGACGTTTTTTATTCCCTGTTGGTGTCTTTTGATGTTGGTTTCTTTTTTTTTTTTTTTTTTTTGTGAATATGTAGTACTTACAAGGATGTCTTTATTGATGTTGGCTACTTACTAGTGCAGATGCTTTTTCTAGGTTGCTGATTCTCAGTGTATTTCATGGACGCATATGTTCATAGTGAGTGGATAGATTTATGGTTTTGGAAAAATATGTACTCACTCACTTAACCCAAAACCTAAACAAATTAAACCTCATGAAGTTTTTTGTTTCACATATGCAGTTCTTTTCCAGAACATAATTTATCTTCAGAAGATGTATTTTCCCTCACAGAATCCCTGGAAGGTTGTGTGTCACCATTTCAGCACACACTGTATCACAGAATCACAGAATGGGTCAGGTTCTAAGAGACCACAGTGGGTTGTGTGGTCCAGTGTCCTCCTCAAGCAGGGCCACCCCAGAGCACATGGCACAGGATTGTGTCCAGATGGTTCCTATATTTCTCTGGTGAGAGGGAGTCCACAACAGCTCTGGGCAGTATGTTTGACTCAGATTTTGTGTCCTGCTGCACACATCCAGGTTTGTGTCTTGGCATTGATTGTTTTATTGAGACTTTGTAAATCAGATTTCCTGTGTAGTTATTTCTTTCAAGGCTGGCTTGACATATTTATTTGCTTCATGCAGCTGTTAAAAGGTTAAAATTCTAGCTGCTGACTCAAAAGCTTTGGATTTTGGCTGGCTGTGGTGCTGTGATAGAGTGATATGACTGAGTTCCTGGCTATGGGGTATAAACATGCTGCTAGCAAACAGCCGTCCGCTGTCAAAACCACTCAGTTTCTGAAGTGTTGCAAAGTGTTGTCTTGGGTTTATGCAGAACATCTGCAGGTCACAGTCTTCCTCAAAATTTGAATGAAGCCTCTGTTGTGGTGTCTGCAGTGCTTTTGCTGTGGTGGGGATAAAGGTGGTCACGATCACCCTTGCTCTCAGAGGCTGCTACCCTCATAGCAGAAACAGGGAACACATATGTTCATCGAAGCTGTGTCTTTGCCTCCAAGGCAGTGATATATGGTTAATATAATTTGTTTGTGCTGGGACCATATCACCTGGTGTTGCCCTGCTCCTGCCCCAAGACTGAGTCAACATGAATCAGTTTCTGAATGCTCTGGGTGCCTATGTACACTCCTTCAAATCACACTGGAATCAGATCAGCAGTATTTTATCATAGCATGCTGGGTAGATCCCTACTGACTTCATATTTTGACTTAATAGGTTGCAAGTTAAAATGTTTGGTAATGTATTTAATGGCTGAGAAGCAGATTTGTATTTCTGTTTTACTCATTTGCTGTGCTATTCTGGTGTGTAGAGCCTTAACAAGTCAATGAAGTACTCCCTTTCCCTCTCCCCAAAACTGGCAATGCTCTCAATTTCCAAGAAACACTTAGTTTTTGCTGCTTTTCTTTTGTTTCCTGGATGTGTCACAACTGTATGCTGAATATCTTTCGTCATGTTTGACAAATGTCTGTAGTAGACTCGACTTGAGAGTCAAATCCAGCCAGGGCTGGTTGTCTACCTCTAATTAGCTTAAAATAATTTCACGAAGGATTCTTTATCGCAAAAATTTCAATGCTTTAATGCACAGGGATAGTTCTTGCACTTGATGATCTTGGATAGTTCAGAACATTCAGCAGCTGATCTTTTTTTAGAACATTAGATGCTAATAGTCTTAGAATATTAGTTTGTATTTAATCTTCCTTTTTTTTTTTTCTTCTTTTTATTTTAATTAGTTTAGTTTTGTTTTGGTTTTGTTCTCTCTGAAGCCATGGAACTAGTTCAGTTCATTTGCTTTATCTCTGCTTTCTGTTTTCCTGGGTGGTGCAGATCCACTTGGCCTGCTGCAGAACTGCTTTATATCCAAAATGGTAGTTTTAGGTAAAAAGCGTAGTTTTCACCTCTGGCACTGCTTACTAGGCAAACCTTGGGAAGCGACAACTATGAATTTTCAGAAAATTACTAGAGGATTTCTTTGGAGCACTATTTTGTGACTAGAATCTGTCCTAAAAATGGGTGTTCTTAACCTTTCAAATGCTGATTAATCTGTCCATGACTCTCATTGCCTTTTTTTTGAGTATTTATTTGGTGCAAATGACTTAATAGAAGTTACCCATAATACCTTCTTTTTCCATTTGATCTTTCCATTATTCTCATATCACAAAAAGAATCAGTGATCTCCATGCTGTATTTCTTAGTGTTTTTATCTGGTTTAGTGTGCTTATGGGCAGAAGGCTCTGGTCCTGTAAATCTGTCATAATAATCTGTACCACCTTTGCAGTGAATATCCCCAGGGATACTACGGGCCCTGGCAGAATGTGCTTAGTGCTGGTGGCTTTGCCTGAGTGTTCGTTTATGCATTGTATGGTTTATGTCCTTGTCCTGCCTGAAATTTTAGCATTCTTTTTCCTCACCAGAATTTTGCGTAGGATTTGCACTATCCTAATTCTACGTATGTAAGACTGAATAATTTTATATTTTTTTCCCTCCTCCATAGCTCTTTTTTTAGCTTCATAGTTTTATTCATGCCCCCCTGACTGCTTGGCATTCAGTTGTCTTTGCATCTGATACTAGTCTGAGTTCTAAAAACCATTTCTTTGCTATTTTGCATTGCATTACAGTCATAAAGTGCAGAAACTTTCCTCTTACATGCTGTTTTGCTTTCAGAGTGTGTGATTTTTTTCCTTTACTGCAAGCTTTAGCACACTGACACAGCTACCATGTGGCCCAGTAGGCATGGCATTTTTCATTTTCTTTACACTGGCTCAAGACATTAATTTTGTTTGTCTCTCTAGTTTTGCATTTATGCATTTCTTTTTACATAGCTTCTACTTTATTTTTTGTGTTCTCTCTATGATTAATGCATATCCTCTGCTTATGTGTTTCATGCTATAAAGAAATATCTTTCACCTTGTTTTGGAATAAAAAGTGTTGGTAACCTAATAGTCTGTGTATTTCTTCCACGTCTGAGACAGATATTGTAATTATGAATATCTTTTAGTTTGCTTTCACTTCCTTTTCCCAGTTCAATGGAGTTTTGACGTTGCTTTAATCTGCAGTATTTCCAACTGCTTAATCCATAGGCCCTTTAAATTTGTTTTCCTGGTAAAAAGACTCTGCAACCCAGTTGCGTTCTTCTCTTGCTTCTTGTCTCAACACCCTCCCAATTTTAAAAATATGCAGGGTCATTTCTAGTTTGTGAAATCTTGCTCAGCCTTCAAACTTAAATGAAAATCTATCAGAAATATTGTAACAATTGAGACTTTATTACTTTTCTTTCTCCCTCAATTTTTTTCTGTAAAATCTTTACTTAATGCCTCCTGTTGCAAAACTCTTCATTTTAACACGTGGAACTTATGCTGCCAGAAAATTTCAGCGCTGCTTTTTTTTTCTCTTTCCTATCACAGGCACTAAATTATTGTTAGGATTATATTTGTGGGTCAAGATAGAGACCTCAAATGTCACTAACTTCCTCCAAAATGGAAAAAATTCTGGTTTACTTGCATGTCTAGCAGAGAAACAATATAGCCTAATGATGCTCTTGAGGCCTATTTTTAGGCAGAAAAACAAGTGTTATGGAGAAAGAAGCTGATATAGGTTTCAACTTCGGTATTAAATTCCTGAAATGAGAAGACTGTTTCAGTAAGTGTATGAACTTCCCTGAGAATTTATTTGCATGTATTTGTGTTTAAAAATCAGTTTACTTGAAAGCTCTCTAATGTATAATTAAAATAAAGATGAGGGAGTACATAAAGATCAGGAAGAAGTGTAAATTCAATCAGTGTCAACACCCTTTTGTCTGGAGTTCAATAAACAATTTATATTATGTACATTATACCATCAACTAATTGTTTGGTTTCCAGCCTGGAGTTAAAAGTTGGAAGGAGCTCCACTGCTATCAAGGTAATTTCCTCTTTTGTGGTTGTATTTTTTAATCTTGAAGCAAAAATATGGAAATTTAAGTAATTGTTTTTATGAGTGAAGATGTACAAGAATATGTCTTTTCTCTAGGTCATTGAGAAAATGTTACTCCTTGCTGTGGCCCACTTATTATGCATGATCATAACTCTTGTTAGTTAACCAATTGTAATTTTTCTGTTATTTTTTTTTTATGAATGCCTAACATTCCTAACATTAGTGTTAGTAAAATGATGACTTCAATGAATGTGGGATTTATTTAAGAAAAAAGAGTGTTATGTTGATACTTATCACAGAAAACATTTAAGATCATGAGTCTCATTAAAAAGTTATTCTACTTCTGAACTATATAAAACCATACTATCATCATAAAGTTTCCATATTTAAATATTGACAGTGTGACTTTTCTTTTAAATAAATCTCCCCCTGCTGCATCTCTTTAGTTTTTTGCAGTTGTTTCCGCTATGTGAAAATGTAACCAGGAGTGTGTTTTCTCTGAGATGTTGTCTTTTATGCAAATGACACCAGAAATTTCAGGCTGAAGCATGAATGTCTGCTGATTTATCTCCTGCTGTGATGATTTATTAAATTGCAAAATGAAATGTGTAATTGCAAATGAAAGCGACTCCATTAGAATAATAATTAAAACCTAAAATCTATATTCTCATCAGAGCTGGACAATTTCTTCTCCTGAAGTCTAATAAAACAAATCCACATTTACTTCCTTGCTGGCTGGCACTCTGCACATGAAGAAAGAGTAATGTTTGTTCTGCATATATGTGTGTGTATTTTACCACCCCACATGTACATTAAGGTAGTTGTATGTGCTAATAATTCAGGTTAGATGTGGATCCTGAAAACAGTTGTGCTTATACTCAACATGGCTCCCATACCTGAACTAAGCAGGGTGACATGTGTTTATGCTTGGTGAATTTGTGCCTAAATGTTTTGTGTAACTCAGTTCTAGTTGAGCAGAACTCAACTGTGTGTAAAAGAAAGCACAGTGTGAGTTCAAAGTGATGTATCTGACATGCTCTGACTATATATATCGTATAAAGATGAAGGCAACCCAATTATGTAGGCTGAAGCTGCCAACACTGCAGTGGCCAACAGTGCTTTGATGGATACAGATTTGGATAAAGTGAAGGTTCCTCTTGTTGAAGCTCATTCCAGGTGCCTTGAGATCAGAGCTCTTGGTACTTAAATCTCTGTGCTTTGCACTAGAAAACTTCTGAGTACTGGTGTCTGCACATTTTCACATGGTAAATATGACGCTAAAACATTAAGAAACCATTTTTTTTCCTGGGAGAATAAGAAAAAGTGCAACAACCTCAGTTTTCATTCCATTCTTTATAAGAACACGTCAGTTTCTTGCATAACAGAAACCAAGTTGTCACTAACCTTGGTAAGAACAACCCAAGCTTTCTCAAATTAATTTTTCTTATAACTAAATCCAAAATGTGGAACATAGGCAGTTGTAGTTTGACAAAGCCATGGTTCTTATTTAATAAATATATTGATTGTCGCAGTGGAAATTGCTTTTCCTTTGGGTGAGTTATGTACTATACTTCCACACTGGTGCCATAGTAATCAGACACTTTCAGAACAGCTTTTCAGGCAGTAGGGCAAAATGAAATGCTAGGAACTGCTGGATACAGAACTCTGAAAATCTGTTATATGAATAGAACATGAATATAATTTGTTTTTGCCTACTAAAACCCCGTAGATACCACAGAAGGGAATGATCTTATGCCCTTTTCCGTGTATTTGTGATTTGGTCTTATTTTTTTGCACTGCCATGAACATTTGCATTTATGTGTAAAGAAGCTGTCCTAATCACCAACTGTAATAGGACATGGGACATAGCTTTTTCACACTAACACATACCACACATGAGTGCACAAACCCAGTGATGTGTTTTATGTTATCACCTGGACAAAATTAAGAGATATGACTAGGTAATGTGACAATGTATTAAAAATCTGTCTGTAAGATCAAGTATTACATCCTTTAAAAAATCAAAACCAGATAATTTAATAACCCTGTAGGAGAGAGACTCAAATGGCCAGATGAATCTGTAAACAAATACAAAGGTAAACAAAAGGTTAGAGCAATGGTGCCATAGTTGGGTTTTGGTTACTCAGACCATGGGACTTGCTGGTTCAATGGGGCTGATGAGGTCCATTTAACAAAGGAGGGAAAAGTTACATTTAGTAGGCAGCTTGCTGGATTAGTGAGGGGGGCTTTAAACTAGATTTGTCGGGGGAGGGCATCTATCCATCACAACACTGCCAGTCGGATGCTGACATCTGTAATGTGTGCCCAGAAAAGTGCAAAGGCATTCCAGATACTCCAGCCAGCAAGCTGGTTTTATCCAGAGCCTGGGGCCCAACTCAGACCCCTATACACAAACACATGAGGTACGGGGAGCAAACAAGAGGAACCGAGGCATGCCTGTGTGGGTCTATCATTGGCATAATGGAGGTGGGATAGCTCCTACGACTAGAGCATTGGAATGGAAGGTTCTAGGTGTTTTAGGAAAGACATGCTAGGGAGCTGAGGAAGGGGTGTAGCCCCCATATCGATGACCAGCTGGAGAGTATGGAACTCTGCCTGGGGAAGGATGAGGGGCCAGCTGAGAGCTTGTGGGTCGAGAGTAAGGAGACGGCAGGGACAGGGGATGCTATAGTGTGGATCTGCTGCAGACAATCTGATCAGGAGGATGGTGTGGATGAAGTGCTCCACAGGCAGACAGGAGTGGCTTCACGTTCACAAGCCCTGATCCTCACGGAGGATTTCAACCCCCTGGATATCTGCTGAAGGGACAGCACAGCAGGGCACAAGCAATCCTGAAAGTTCCTGGGATGTGTCAATGACAACTTCCTCAGACAAATGATTGAGGAGCCAACAAGGAGAGGTGCCATGCTGAGCCTTGTGCTTACCAATGGGGTGGAGCTGGTGGGGAATTCAGTGCTCCAAGGCAGACTTGAGTGCACTGACCACAAGATGGTGGAATTTGAGATACTCAGAGCAGTGAGGAGGACACAGAGAAAGCTCACTGCCTGGGACTTCAGGAGAGCAGATTTTAATCTCTTCCAGGACCTGCTTGGTAGAGTCCCATGACATAAAGCCCTGGAGGGCAGAGGGACCCAATAATGCTGGCAGAATTTCAAGGATCACCTCTTCTGAGCTCAGGATTTATAAAGCCCAGTAAGGAGGAAATCTGGAAGAAGTGCCAAGAGGTCTCCATGGACAGATAAGGAGCTGCTGAGCAAACAGAACAAAACCAAGGAACTTTCAGGAAGTGGAAACAAGGACAGGAGGAACACAGGGAAATCATGCAGGAAAACTAGGGACTATTACTAAGTTAGCAGTGATAGGACAAGGAGTAATGAGTACAAATGGAAAGAGGGAAAATTTAGGCTGGGTATTAGGAAGACATTTTTTACTGTGAGTGTGGTGATGCACTGGAAGAGGTTGCCTAGTGAACTTGTGGACGCCCATCCCTGGCAGTGCTCAAAGCCAAGTTGTATAAACCTTTAAGCAACCTGATCTAGTGGGAGGTGTCCCTGCCCTTGGCATGGGGGTTGGAGTTATGCAATCTTTAAGGTCATTCCAGCACCTTAACATTCTGTGATTCTATGATTTTGATCAGAATTTCGTGTGTTTACCAAGATTCTGTGCACCTCAGAAGTCATTACAACTTCCAGTGAAGAGTGAATATGAATTGCAGACATTTATTGCAGGTTGAAGAAGCAATTAAACAGAAAGATGGAATATTAGGAGACCTCTGGATACCCATGAGTATTATAGGTGTGATTTCATGCATAATTTTAAACTGAAGTATTATACCTTCCAATAATAGGATGTCTAAGGAAGATCTTAGAAGAAATACAGGCAGAAAGATAATCTTTGTGTGCTGATGAAGCAATGCTGATTTAGCATGGATTCATGAGCAGATACTAAATATAACCAGGTTTTATGCAAATCAAAGCCCTGGTGCAGCACTCCAATAACAATTGAAAAGAACTTGTTCTCCTCCAAATAACACTTAATTCCAAATGCAGTTCTCTTATCAAACCAGCTGAGGTTTACATTGTACATGGAAAAGCTGTCAAACAAGAACACTGCATTACATTTCCAGCTACCATGTTACTTTTGCCTATTATTACCTTTAGTAAAAAAGAAGTCACTGTGATTTATATAATTTCATTTGAATGAATAAAGCATTTGTATTGGGAGACAAATACAGGTCACTTATGAGAATACTGAGCATGGTATGCTGCTGAGGAATCACAAAATTGACAGGAAATATTAATTATAGCTTGCTACTAAGAATTTTTAAATAACATTGCCTTAAGCTGATTCTCTGCTATGACATCAGTATTGTAGTTAAAGAGCCGTACAACTTCCGTGAAAAGAAAGTCGGTGTGTCATAACTGGGATGTTTTGGGGAGTCCATCATCTTGATTTGAATTTTTTTGGCAATTATAAATAAAAATTTACCTTGAATGAAAAGAATGAAAAATGGTCAATGTCCTTTTGGCAAAGGATAGCCTATTTTCCTAATGGTTTTTAAACCTATTCTTTGACTAGAAGATGTCATTTTGACAGTGAAATTTTTATTTGATGAAATAAAAGGAAAGTAAATATTTAGTGTCTAAAAATCCAGTGATCAGAAGAGAAGTAACACCTGAACAAATTCACCCAAGTAATAGATACACTAAGTCTAAATCTCCTAGGTGTTTTACAGCAAATAATTCAAGTGTAGTCACTATGGATATGCCTACAGCACCCCAGCTTTAGTAATGATGAAATGTCATCTATTTTTAACAGAAAGGTGCATTAAAGGAAAGGCACTGTTAGAAAATATATCCTGGATGACATTCATGGCACCAGTGAACTGCATTAAGGGAGTGCAGTAATTAAAAATTCACTTCAGAGGAACTTATTATTCCTTAATTCACAGTTATTCCATCTATCAAGGGTCTCCTGAACCCAGGCATTATGAAAACATGATGCCTCCATTACTTGCTAAATTCCTAACTTAAATCTTCAAAGGACTTATAAAACTTTCCTACACCATGCAGATAAAAATAATGAAAAGAAAGACTTACGAATCATTTAGAATTAAAATAACTAAGCCACAGTAGATACTTTCAAAATTTTAGCAGCTGTGCCAGTATATAAAGAAATTCCTCATTAACTCATAACTTGTGTGCCAGGCTTTACAAATCTAATATGTTTAAATACTTCCTGGTAGGTGGATATTACAGGCTTTTTTTTTGTTTGTTTGTTTGGTTTGGTTTTAGTTTTGTTTTGTTATTACAGGCTTTTTTTGGTTTTTCTGTTTTGTTTTGTTTTGTTTCATTTTTCTTTTGAATTGTAAACTTCCAGCATGGAAAGTATCCCATGCCAGGGAACTGGGTGTTGGACTGATATTTTCATAAACTCATCTAATTTAATCACATAATCTTTTGTGACTAGAAACAGTCAATTTAGGAACTATCATTCTATATGTTTTTTAAACTACTACCTTTTGCTTGCATTGAACATAATGAGGAAGGCTGCTTGTAGAAGACTGCACACAAACCTTGTGGTACTAAATCACTAGGCAGTAAAAAGGCAGGTGGTCATGGCCTTTCATAGCTGATCCAGAAGGCCTGATCTCCTCCTCTTCCCAGTCAAAAAAACCCCTGGAAATGGTGAAGATGATTGTCTTAAGTAAGTGTAGTGGATAACATGACATGAAGAATTACAAAGATGTTCAGGCTTCAGTCTGTGGGAAGAAATGGTTCTCCCAAAGTTTTACTCATTTAGAGATCCCAGAATAATGAAAGCTTTTAAGCCTAACAAGTTCTTTAGTCTCCCTTTGACTAGGCTAAGTTGTGTTTATGGCTATCTAGTCTCAAGAAATCTCACTACCTCTGTGTTAGTATTATTAGCATTAAGTTGGACAGGCAGAACTGAGTATAAGTCAAGGCAGCTGATGTACTTTGCTAACAGTGAAAGATGCCTGTAAAAAGGAAAGATTTGAACCTAGATCTGCAGTGATCTTAGAGATCTAAGTTATTAGGCAGGGAAAATGGTTTGCTTTAGTAATTATTTTAAATTGAATGGATTAATGTATGTTTAATGATTTTGGTGTATTAATCATTATTCCAATGCTGTTATCCTGTTCTTTACCCCACATTTCTTGGAATCATCTGTCATATACTATGATCTAGTATCCTAGTTGCATAGGGGATGCCTTAAGAATCTCAGTTGATGAGTCAGCAGCAGCTTTGGTATGTCCTGGGAACCTGTTACTGGGAGATTCAAGTGCAGTGACCTAAATCCGCTTTTTGTTTGTTTTGCCACTCTGTATTTTTGTAGTGCTAGCTTGAACAAAAAAAATAATTTCACAACTTCTTTTTTTCTCTCTGGAATCATCCCACAAAAGCAACCCTTGAGGCTCAGATCAGCATGCAGCTCCCTTATCTAAGAGAGGAATGCCCTGTGTGTGCAGTGGTTCAAACAAGCTGGCCAGTGGCCCAGTCCTGCCTTTATATTGTTACTCTTCATTTTCATTCTTCTTCTCAAGGTCCACAAACATGTCAGAAAAGACATGTGGCAGTGAAATACTAGGATTTTCCTCAGCGGTTCTCTGAGTGACCATTTAACACAAAGTGTAACAACATGGTGACAGGAGCCTTTTACTTGCTACAAGAAATGAAGCAGCTGCAAGGAATATCTACACTTACATGGAAATGTCTATGTTTGAACAGGCTGTTAAAACACATCTTTCACACTAATTCAGATTACTATTTTGTCTATGACTCTTGCAGTTCTAGTTCACTATTGTTTTATTAAAGGTGCATTGAAGGTCAACTGCCACTAACTATACTGTTAAATATTGATTTAACAATTTGAATTAATGTAATTTTCTGTTGTTCTCCCTACTAAATGTACAGCAGCACTTCAGTGCCCCAGTCAATAAGATCAATAGCACTCATGTGAAGTTTAGGCTATGGCTGTCTCTGGTTTGTTCCCCGCTTCTCCTTGCTCTCTTCTCATGGGGTCAGACAGATTTTAGTAAATGCAAAATCTATGTTCCTGCTAATAGGCTGTGGGACCTCTCTAGCTGGATGCATTCTTTGCACAGTAATTACTCTGAAGCCGGATATTTCATACCTTGTACTATTTTTTTTAAAATCACTCTATTATTTCTTCTTTAACAAGAGAAAATAATTAAACAATAAAGGCATTTTTTGTGCTTTCTTCTAAGGTTTACTGAAAGCCCTTATTAAAGATTATTTATACAGGTAAAATTACATGCTTGGCAATTTTTAAATAGCAAGTCATTACTCAATAGCCGTTGCTAATCATGATATCAAGGCTAAGAGGTCAAATATCTAAAAAGATAAATATGACTAAATTAAGCATATGTTTAAACATTTGGTTAAATATTCAGAATTCGTGCATGAGCAACTTGGAAAGCTATGCCTTAATGAGAGTGAAAATATCTGGGCAGTTAAATGTTAAACACTTGGACAAAATAACACTTAAAATGTCAAGTGACTTGATATTGCACAGGAAAATATGTGTGACTGTTCCTACTCCATGGATGTACTAGCTGTCACAAGGGGAAGTCACTACTGGTATTCAGGTGGTAAAACAATGGTAAGTTTAGAATTGAGTATGTATGTTCTGAGTCAGCTTCTCTTTGAATAGTTTTCATGAAATGTTAGTAGCCTTATTTTCTTGATGTCTGTCACTTTTAAGCCAGGAATACAAGTGTGTGCACAAGTGGATGAAAAATATCTGTGAAACAGAAAGACATGTGAGAGCTAATGTCCTTTGACTAATTTTAAGAATAGAAGAGGTTATGTGTTAAATATGAAACTGATGTTTGTGCTTTCATTTAACAGAAGAATGGCAGTAGGTGCAATAATTGAAAAAAGAAAAAAAGTCTTGGCAAAAGAACCTCACCTCTGCTTTCCTTCCTTAATTCACAGTGAGGTCTAGATTGACATTATGATGATCTTGTGCTGCCAGACTTTTCCTTGCATTCTTTTCCGCATGCAGTGTTCTTCACACATGTTCACTCATATATAGAGGAGGTGTTACAGGATGCCCTGTTTCTCCTTGAACCATCAGTGACTGGGTGTGATAAAGATAAGGTTATACAGAAAGCCAGCAGGATTGACGCAGCTGCTGAAGCCTTGTGCTTTACAAGCACAACAAGAAAAGCAGTACACACCCTGACCCCTGCAATGTAAAGCTTAGATAATGTAATTAGAGAACAATAGTTCAGCCTGGGAAGGTAATAAATTAACCCAGCAAGCATGATACATAGAATCAAATTTTTTTTGTTCTGGCTCCAGATAACAAAATGAAGTGTATGGATCAAAGGTAAAAACTGCATGTCTTTCTGCACTGGCTCACCATCACTGAGGATATATTTTGAGAATCTGACTGTTCAAGGCTTTCCTTATATATTTCCATGTGGTTCTGCTTTCTGAAAACAGATGACATGAAATAAGACAGAGCGGCAAAATAGGAGATCAGTGAAAACAGTTAAGGTATGTCTATGAACTTGAGAAAGCCAAAGGATAATAATTTTATATTCTAATTTATGGTGTCAGCATTTTACATGTATCTTCTGACAATATGAAACTCTAAAGCTACATTTCTCTCAGAATGAAGACTAGTGTCTTTGTTAAAAAAGGAAGTTGCCTTTTGTACTTCTGTCCATTCTCTTTGATTTTGTGACATTTCAAAAAACCCTTTTAGCAGTATGGGATATAAGAGATTAAAAATGCCTCGGAGGATATTTGTTCTGAATTGTTTCTTTTCTTATTTGTTTTTCTAAATTGTTCTTAATGAAAGTAGAAACATCTTGTTCTTAACAAATAATTTTTCTCCTCTCCTATGTCTCTCCCCCGCTATTCCACATGCTGTAAAATGACTGAGAGACACAATGATTAAAAATTCTCATCATGCCCATCAGCCTCTGTGCCCTGCACTTTGTCATCTGGCAGCTGGGTATCAAAGTAGCCTCATCAATGTTCTTTAGAAACTAAGCAGGTTGGACATACAACTTACATGAAAAACAATTACACTGTGTTAGCTTGCTTTTGGCAAGAGTGTTCGGGCTCATCTTGGAGACAGGAAACAAAAGCAGCACTTCATCTTCATACATTTTAATTGAGGGGAGGTGTAGGTGTATGAGAGAGCTGTCTGGCAGGAGCTTTTCCCTACAATCTTTCTCTAACTAGTTCTCTCCTTTATAGAATGTGTCTGTCCTAGTGAGTGTTACTGATGTTGGCTGGAATCAAATGTATTTTCATATAACGCAGGTAGTCCTAATGATTGTCTCTCTAGAGTTTCTTTCAAATAATCTCTTTGATATTAATTTAAAACAAAAGTGTGTGCCTTGGTGACAAACTTCAGAACCAAAAAGAAAGAGGATTAAAAGAATTAATTTATGTTGTATAGATTCGTTTTCAACCAGACAATATTTTTTGTCATATTATCTGCACAGAACCTACTGTGGTATGTTTTTAAACACTTCTAAGTGCTCATTCTTAGATCTTTATAAGCAGCATTCATGAAAGTCTGTCTGATAAGAATACTAAACTGAATGCCATCTTTTTTCAAAACATCTATGCAAAACCCATCATACATTATTGTTTTCTAAAGTCCTTCAGGGTGTTTGAGAACAAATGTGTGATGGAATGTACTGACTTTGGAGAAATTGTTTTTTAGGGAATATCTAAGAGCAAGTTCAATGGTAATTATGCATTTTATTTTAGCAGGTTTTTTTGTCTGAATAAGGGCCATAATCTATCCTGCAGCACTTGCATTGAAGTTCTGAACAACATCAACAGGAAACTAAAAGTGTAAGTATTTGTCTTCCTTAAGAAAGGTCTATATTCTGAACTTTAATGCTAACCATAAACATCAAGAAATTCTCAGTGATATTAACCATGTGATTGAAACATAGTCTGACTTCCAGCTTGCCAGTATTGTGTGGCTTTGCATTTGAACCTTATAAATTTCTTTTGTATAATGAGGACAATATGTTTGCCTTAAAAATAAATGTATAATATTCCTCTACTTTTTTCATTAATTTTTTCCTTCAATAAATAAAACTATTAATTTGATGCCACAGTTATGAGAATATTTCTGTGTTTGTTTCCTAGACTTAGAGGAATCTGATTGTAGAAAAGCCTTTAAAATAATGTTTTCATGAATTCTAGATGTAATCTAGTCAGTTTTTATTGTAGGTTCAATCAGTGGTTAATAAGAATTTTTTAAAATTTGAACCAGGTATCTTGTCCATACAAAATTCCACTCCTTAACCATGAAATTCCTGAAAATAGGTTATATTTTAATGGGTAGAACAGAGATTTGCAGGTGTGGAGCCAACTCCATTCTTACTCCTGATATTTTTTCACATGAAAGAAAAAAAGAATTAAGGTGGTCTGGGATGGAAAAATTTTATATTATTTGTTTGTTTGTTTGTTTTTTCCAAGTCTGCCTATTTGAAATAATATTGCAGATATAGAAAGAGGTGCAAAGTTTATATTTTACATTGAGATTTGAATTAAGGACCCAGTACAGTGGCCCCTAAAATGAACAGCAAGCAATAAAACTTCACTGCATTTAAATATAAAAGTTTGCATTGTTTCCACAATCAACCACCCTCGAGGAAGGCAGCAACCTCGAGCTAGAGGTCCAGTTTCATGGTGCTTAGAATCTTTGGGTAACTGTGACTGGAGATAGATTCAGTATAGTGATTTTCTCTCTGCAACGTTCTTTGAGGAAGACAGTCTAAAAATCAGTAGTGTTCTGATCAAGGATGTGAAATTTGATCCCTTCTGCCTAAAAGAGGGATAAGGATTACCTAACTCACCACCTATGGTAGGCTGTTGATGGTTCCTGGGATGAGGTCTCATTTCAAGCTGTTCATCCTCTCCCAGCTTGCTTAACAGTATCTTTACCTGTGATGTCACTGACATACTTTTCACCATCCAGAAAATCTACCACAATGTATTTTGGGGTAAAGGTACAGTGAAGCTTCCCTGTTATGTATGGAATTCTTAAACAGCCATTGAAAATCTTGTATACTTCATTGAGTGATGAGAACTTTCATCTGGATGATCAGCTTGTCCCTTTCTCTATAGTGAGTAATTACATATTTAATTGTGAAGCAGAAAAGAAGCAGCCAGAGCCATTTTCAGAGTCCCAGCTAGAGTGCTCTGTGGTGTAGCTATTGTCCTTAGGAAGATGCAGCCTTGACTTCACTGTGAAAGAATTAACCACTTTGCTATTTTTTTTTATTTCATGGTTTTTAGTAATTTGGCAATGGAGACTTCTCTCTTTTTTCCCTTTTTTACAGCTGCTCACAACAGAACAATATACAAGTCAAGTGAAAAATTCATTTCTGTGGAAAAAACGCCAAATTTGTGTAGTATTTTGTAAAGGTGACAAAGTACTATGAAAATGGGCTAGAAGTAGGAAGGTAAATTATTTTGTGACCTATTCATAGTCACTGAGAAAGACAATAGTTGTTATGAATAAAAGCACATGAGAAATTTGTAAGAGCCAGCACAGGAGATGTTCAAACCACTGCAGCCCACACGGAATCCTGCACCTGAAATTCATTGCCATGGCCAGTACTGTAACTATAACAACATTCCTGGGTATTCCTGTGCGTTGACTGCCATGTGAAGACTTAGAGAACACATTCAGAGATCAGATTCCCTGGGCAACAGCAGCTGTATGGTTTTGTGTGTATACCTACAGGGCCTGATAAGGGTGGGGTGTTTTTAAGTGCTCCCCTACATGTTAATAGTAAATACACCTGACTAAAACTGAGTAAGAGCAGATCCTGGCTGATGTTGTAGCATGGTCCCTGCAAGCAGAAGCAATCCTGGCCCTGATCTGACAGAGGGCTGTGCAGCTCCTGTACTATGGCTGTGTCAGCCTGCCAGGGACAAATGCATTTTATTACTTGGTACTGAAGGAGGGCTGCTGTCTGGCAGACCCTCGCCTATCTGGTTCCAAAGCCATGCTAGGGAAGCTTTGGCTCTTGAGCCATATAAATATTGCTACCAGCAAGATTCAGTCCTCGCTATTGGTGGCCACATGTGCTTGGCAAGGTTGGTGGGGCTGTGCAATCCAAACTTGGTTTGCTTCAGAACTCCCCATATGGGGAAGGATGCAGCACTTCTGACTCTCATTCATTTCCAACAAACTAGTGGCAGATTCCTCTATTAGCTGACACAGAGAGGAGAGAAACAGTGTAAATGCAAGTCAAGTGCAACAGTTGAGTAATTAAAAGAAAACCCTTTTGAGATACTTATGGCAGGCATCTATGGCTAACCTTTCTATTTTGGTGCTGGTATGGAGGCCATATTCAAGGCTCCATAGCAAAAAGTCCAGAAGGTCATAATTTTTAAACTGTATTAATATGCTGAACATTTTACTGAGCTGAAAAACAAAAATACAGGAGGAAAACAATAAAATTACACAACATAGATAATGAGTAGAGCTGTAAAAATTTTAAATGGTTTTGACTGTTTTTACCAAAAGGGCAGCTGTTCAATAACTTAAGTGGATTATTTTGGGCTCAGTTCACTACCAAATACCAAGCTGCTGATCTTAAAAAAAGTCAAGAGGATTTAGCTGTCACACAGGTGTTGAAAGAGACGTCTTCTTTGTTTCAGAATGATGCAAAATTTAATCCTAGTATTGTAGTCTGCATTGACTATTCTTGAATTTTGAAGTAAGAACCAAGGAATTTAAATTGGCAGAAAGTCAAGAAAATTATATATGTAGGGCCTAAGGCATTAATTAAACACAATATTAAAAGCTGTTTAAAAGAACAGGTACTGAGAAGTGCTTTTGGATCAGGCAAGAGAGTGCCAAAGAGGTTCACACTAGGTAGTAGAGGCTGAAAAGTAAAGACTAAAGCAAATTAACTACATGTACAAACAGCAAAGATATTTCTTTTATCACTCCTTGAGTGTTTCCCAAGAAAAGATGCTGATGCTTTTATTGATTCTTGTTTTAGAGTGTCCATCAGATGTGCAAGACACAAGCAGGTCTTGGAAATTGTTTATCTTTAGGTTTGTACACCCATGGGAGTTTGTTGCTTGCACATAGACTTGTGATTATTGAAGGTCTAAGAGAAGATGCAAAAAAAGAAAAGGGGGATAGTATTACAATTGGTTTCCTCAGAAACTTTGCCTTGAGGAAAACAAATCAATGATAGCAATATTTTTCTTCATAGTCCAAAAATTCCAGTTCATTGTAGTATTCTAATAGCTCTAGAAATTCTCTATATAGCACGGCAGGTAACAACTGTTTTTCTTCTGCTGTATGACTGACACAAAAGTGTGTGATTGAGAAAAAAGGACGAGATCAGTCCTTCACAAAGCACCATCTCATATTTTGACTTTATTGATCCTTTTGTTGCTTTTAATACTTTCATGCTTAAATAATTTAACTAAGCTAATATGCTAGAACTCCAGTTTCTTTTCTCCCATTCCTGGAAATATCCCACAGTAAGCTTCTCCTAAATCTTCTTCTTCTTTTCATCTCTACTAATTTATTTTTTTTTTCCTTTTACAGGTTCAGCCTAGCACAAGGCAGGCATATAGATATTGCAAAGAAAAAGCTACAAAAATAGGTTACAAGAAAAAGCAGGCAGCTGACTTTAGAAGAAGGTTTCATGATTTTACGAATAAGCTCTTTTATTGCATTATGATTTTTTTGACTGCTGTTTCTCTGAAGGGTTTAAAGAAAACTCAAATGGGAACTGTCATAAATTCCCCTGCAAAGTGTCTCTTCAGAAAAGCATTTTATCAAGCCTTGCTCATGACAAATAGGAGAGAGCAAACTTTATGAATAACCAAATTCTCTGTGTCCCATGCAGCTATCAGTGCATATATTTCCATTCCAAATTTACTCTGCAGCTTTATGTAGCCTTACCCATGAATAGTTGTTGAAGTAGCTAGACAATGGTCCATGTTTCACAATCAAGGAATTTTTTTCCCTCTTGGCTTCTGAGAGGATAATTTCACTGCTTTGTCCCAGTTTACAATGTTTAAAAGAAAAGATTAATTGTCTTTCTCTGTTTCTTTCTCCTTTCATTTCAGAATTTCACCCCTGCCTCATGATATACTCCAGCACTGTCCATACCCTGGAGGCAAGGGCCTCCTGGTCTTCCATTTTATACTTAGATTACTTAGATTCAAAAGACTATTTCAACACAAATAAACATAATATTTTAAATATATGTTGTCTTACAGACTATAAACAGATATGCTTATATTTATATATATGCTTATAATAATTTCAAAACCTATGACATAGGCTTTCAAACTTGGGAATCATTATGTCAGTCTGAATTAGTTAAAACTGCTCCCAGTTTTAGTCTTGAATGGTTTTAGTGGTTGTCTGATGTTCTTCCTCTTTTTGTATTTGGGATTTCTGGAATCATGATTTTATTTTTTTTTTCCCCCCACACCTCTCTGAGGACCGTGTACATATTCTTAAAAAAAATTAGAATAAAATTGAAAATTGAGGTTCTTGACTAAGACATGAATTCTGTGATTAGGTCTTTAACATAAGGTAGTTACCATCAGACTCGCAGAATTAGTATACTGTGTTTCTGGGGCCAAAGATGTACAAACATCTGAACCTAGGGCTAGGGACAAACCTTCTTACTCCAAGAATTACTGAGTAGCCTGGAAAACTCCCTGAAGTGGAACCTAAATTAGTCCTGATCCAGCAGAAACAAGGCTTCAGAAGAAGCATGATTAAGCGAACAAATGAGGAAAATGGAATAAACCAATGATAGTCCTGCCTCTGCTAGCATTCAGCTGTACCTGACAAGACTGGTTTCTTACTGGCAGGGGCCTGGGATAGCACTGATGCCCAGTGCAAGGTACAGCATCTGCCTGAACTGGCTGCCTACCCTCAAAGTGCAGGTGGTAATACACTGTTCTTGTGTGACAGCATTGCTCCTGGCAAGTGACTTATGAAAGGTGGTTCTAGTAAGAGAGACTGGTGGAGGTGGTGGCTTTGGCCTACTGAACTGTTAGAATTTGGTGAACAGAAGGATGGTAGCATAGAGGTGTCCTTGCCTTTGCACTCCTTTGCCTCTTTTGGACCTCTCAAGCTCATCTTAATCAAACCTAAAAAGTGCAGGTTTTGACTTCCCCAGATTATAAAATCCAAATAGTTTTTTAAATTTTGCAAATCATCTTTTACCATCTTAATGAGTGAAATGGAACCCTCAAATTTATATGCTTCTGTTCTTCAGGCTGTCTAAATTTAAATCTATTATATCAAGTTCATTCCTAATAGAAACGGTTAGGGATATGATCAAAAGTCTTTTTAAGTTCAGCTTTTGTCCACTGTCATTGATCTGCAAATTTTTCTATCAGAAGATGTTTGAAATGCTTTTCGCATTGTCTGATTCCTGCTCACTCCTTTGTGAAAGCCTATTTGATTAAAAAGCATCTCACAATTTACCAAGTCTTCTGATCTTTTGGACTAGGTGCTGGTTAGTGTTTCTGTAATACATCCCTAAATGGGAGACTGAATGGTAAGATATCTGACTTCTCCATTTAGCAGATGTCAAAACAAAAAGCAATTTTTACTGTAACTAATAGCAAAGTGGTATGCTTGAGATTCAAGAGAATAAAAACGCTTCAAAATGTCTCTCCTGCCACCCCCTTCCTACGCTACAGAATTAAACATGCAGATATGACCTTGCTTGGTGTATGTGTTTGGGTGAGTTCTGAAATCAACATGAAATCATGGTGCATTAAATTTTTTGTACCAAGGATTTGGGTTCTTCTGCAGTATGAAGAACAGCTGTTGTCACCTTGTTAAAGGAAGGGAGTCTCTTAAATGGTATGGCCATCTCACACACTGTGACAGGCACAGATCCTCTTTCCACATGCATGCCTCTGCTGAAGCTGGTGATGCCTGAGCCACGCCCAGAACTCAGGGGAGTGTTGATACACCTCCATGGACAGTTTAACAGAATGTATGACTGTGGCTGCATTGCTTTTGTACTCAAGCTAACTCATTGTAGTGGGTTGAATCTGAGTTGACAGACAGATTTTTGGACCAATAATGCTTCTCACAATTTACACATTTAAACCTCATGGAAAGGCAGGAGTTCCTCTTGTTCCAGCCCGCCTGAGGGAGGTGGGGCGGCCTTGGAGCCTCCAGGCCCTGCCGGGCTGGGCCGAGGCCCTGGCCCCTTCCCCTCTCCCTGATGCTGCAGCACAGAGCCTGGGTTGCTGGGGGAGGAACCATCCCAGAGCCCAGGCAGCTAAACACAGCCATGGACTGGCACACAGCTAAAATCTTTCCAGAGTGAATTCTTGGGACTGGTGCATCCCCCCCGTTCTCCACATGGAGCTGGCGGGAGGTGTCAGGAGTCTCCTTTCTGCAGCCAGCACACTTCGGGCTGAACTGAAGAAAACACCATGCAGCCAGCAGCACAAAAACAGCAAGGCTTTCTTCACCATAAATCCTGAACAAGAACATTCTTCACCATAGAGGCTTCAGAGTCAGAGAGAGAGTGAGCCATAATGGTGACAGAGAAAGGGACGGTGCCGCGTTCCTCACGCGGAGCTTAAAAATACTTCTGGCATGCGGTGTTCGAACCTGTTTTGCCTCACAGCTACCTAGTTTTCCTTAATATTTTCTTATTTTTCCCCTTATGAAAATAACCAATTTTCATGTGCTTGGCGCTTAGCTGTGTCAAACCACGACACTCCTACTTGCTGAATCGTACTGTGCCATTGGCCGGTGTAAGTGCTGCTAACTGACATCTGTCTGTGCCACAGGACACTATGTGGGGTAACCTTCAGACTACCACATGAATTGCACCGATAAACCAGTCCTTGAGAAGTAAAGCTAGTGCTGTATGGATAGCCAAAGGAAACAAAAGCACAAAAAATGTCTGGCAATAAAGCTATATCCAGAAATGAAGAACACACATTTAATGCATTAGAACTAAGCATTGAAATTATTTCCTTAATACTATATTAGATTCTTACTCCCACAATTCAAAGACTGAATGTCATCTTTAAACAAAGATGACCCAAAGTGACTGGGGATGCTAACGCAGAACGAAATTCAATGGCGAGTCTTCTTGAGGTATCAATAGCTAGTCAATTGCTGATTATAAAGAAGACTTGATTTTTTGTTTTCTTGTTTTCTGTTAATTGGTGGTAGAAGCTTTTAAGAAAGTATCTGTTTGCTACATTTTTAGAGTGTTGGTACAATGAAGATCTCACTTGGACCTGTAGGTGTTAGTGTTAAGCACATTATACATGAGAGCATGAGGCCTAGAAATTTCAGCTTTAGTCTGTGGGACAAGAAGAGTTGCTAACTTCTCAGCAGTGCTTTGCATCATCTGCTTGTAGCTATGTAAGGACAAAAAATGATGGAATTTTTTGTTTTTCAGGTCAAAAACTCTGTAATGAAATACTGCTGAGCCTTTTTTACCCCAGTTTTAGCTGACTTGCTGTTGTAGTGCAGGGAATCCTTACAACAATATATAAGACAGCGATGGACTTGGAAGGAAGGATGAAGCGGTATTTTTGCAGATGTTCAGAGATGATTTTATTCCTCCAGCTGCATGGCTGGAGTTCCCAAGCAGACTCTCGGACCCTCCTCCCCCCTCAGCCCCAAGGCACCCAAACCACCCAATTAGAACAGGTATGGGGCACACATGACATGGGAGCAGGGACAGGGACGCACCTCCACAACTTGCTGCATGAGCTTTTTTCCTACGTCTCTAATGAATCTCATCATGTGTGTTTTGCATAAGTTTTCATTGGCACTACTAGTAGGGGCCCTATCTTGGTTGTACCAGCTTGGCACAGGTATATTGTTAGGTTAGCAATAATAAATTTCTATGGATGTGGGTGGCAACTAGTCAAGGTTTTGTAGAAGCTGTGATGTTCTGTACCAATGTGCCTTCCTTATGGTCATGTAGAGATGATATTTCTGTCCAGATACTGGGAAGCTTTCTAAAGCTCTATTCTAAGTAGGTGGTATGAGACACAGTAGAAGAACTACATAGTAGGTGTCTTTCTCATAAGTTAAAATTTCTAAGTAATTTAAAATTCTGTCTTTAAAAGCCCCTGTTTTTTCATCATCCTGTGTATTTGTTTCTTTTAAGTGTCTGTGTTGCCACCCCATCTCCTATGACTGACTGTCTTACAGATATTTGATATGAACCCATTCATCTTTATTTTTATGTTGCTTTTGCATTTATGATGTATGCACGTATGTGACTATGCCTTTTTATTTCCTTTTTGGTAGATAATCACTTGGATTTTCAAATGCACACAGATAAATAGTGAATGGAAAGGAATTGAGAAAGCTCCATACTCTGTACACACGAATGCCTCTGCTTGTTGAAAATAAATCTTGGAGGAATAAAATTCACTGTTCTCTCACATTTTTCCCATGAAAAATTCTGTGCATTGGAGCAGAATATACTTATTTTTGCACTACGTTAAAAGCAACACCTTGCTTCTCTTTTTGAAGGTGAAACACAGGGCAAATTACTGTCTGTGGGGGTCTGCTGAAGTCAACTACTCTGTGGGCTCAAAAGCTCCCTGTATTTGACTGTTTCTCTGATTTAATGCTGGCAGAGCCCTCTCTGAATGCGTGATGTAGAATTTAGTCTGGACCTAGTCACCAGTTTGCAGTTTGCCCTTTATGTTATACACCTGTCAAGTCTTCTGTGCTAGATTGATTTCTCCCTACACCAAAAGACCAGCAATGAGACCAAGTGCCAGTCAGTTTTCTCAATTAGATTCCTTTTAAATGCTTGCTTGCACTTCTTACAGTGTCATTTGAAGCTGAATCTTGTACCCGGTGAGGTGGATCTGCCATTTTTAAAGGCTTGTTTTTGCATTCTTATCTACTTGAACATATGTTTTTAAATGGTCTCCTCTTTTTCTAAAGCTATGTCAAAATGCTCAAACAAAGTATCAATAGGCTGTAAAGTCATGAAAGGAATTAAGAAATAGAGAGCTAGTTCCAGCATCATTTAAATGGTTGTGTTGCTGTTCTTCTGACATTATCCTGTCTGAGAGTGGCAGGACAGTGCATAGCACCTTCCATTATGTTTCATGGATCTAGGAATTATGGAAATTAAATATATGATTAAGAATTAAAGGGTAACATTGACATAATAGACATGTCTTCATTCCTTTCGGGAAGGCCTCTACTAGCACAAGGAGCACTGGCACTTACAGAGCCCCACTGGTCCCCTGTGCAAAGCCTTTGTGTTACCTTAAGAGAGTAAAAAGCATACATGTTCAGGCAGCTAAGACTTTTGTTTAGTGTTGCTCTACACTTTGCTATTTGACATGATCAGTCTCTCTCCCATTCATAATTTATTTTGAGAGGATTTTAGTGACCTTGAACATGAGATGAAATGTCACTTCCTCTGGGATCTGTACCTGAGATGTGTTGACTTTTAAAGGAAATCTTTACTCAGAGAATTCCCTGAGAATCTTAATGCTATCATATTAAAAAAAAAAACAAAACAAAAAACAAAAACAAAACCCCCCCAAAACAACAACCAAAAAACCCCCAAAAACCAAAAACCAAAAAAAACCCCAAACAGATAAAAAAACCAAAACACAACAAACCCCCCTAAAACCAAATAAAACCAAAAAACCCCCAGACCCAAGAATACCCATGTCTATTTTTTTTTTTTTAATTTTTTTTTTATTTTTTTCATGCAGCACACATCTTGGGATTTTTTCCATTGTTGTTCGCCTTCCTTTCTTGGTTTTAAGCTGGGATTACAAAGCTGAGAAGAAAAAAACAGAAGTATTGTGCCTGGCATGTGCCTGTGTCTCTGTAACACTGCTTCCAAATATCACAAACAATAAAGTTTGCTCTTCCTATTTCCAGCTTTTTGACTAAGTCCACAAATTACTGATTCAGAACATGCCTGAACAAATGGAATAATTGTATATACAAATGAATCAATAATTATATCCAAGGTATTTATTTCCCCTCTTTAGATCTGCTCATCAAAAAGCAGAAATGTCTAAATCTGAAGTTAATTTACTAACATAACTTTCCATAAGCTTCTGTTAGTGACTCTGTTTTCAGGAAAAACAGCAGTGCCTGGACATACACAAAAGCTGCTGTAGATAAAGGGTCAAAATGCAGCCAGATCAGCAAAGATCTACAGTTGCAGTGAAAAGAGCAAACATGAGTCTTCTCACTTTCTCCTGTGCCATAAAATGAGGAAAAAACCCATCCTATTATTGCCATAGCTGTCAAAGGCAAAGGAGCAGCAGACAGATGCTTTACATTTAGGTTTGGTGGTACCCAAAGTTGCCCTACAGCTCCCAAAAAAGCTGCTGTGTTACCTTAATATGGCCCATATTTCATCCCACAGAATGGAAACTAGAAATCTTTTGAGGAACTTCCCTTTCACAATATTATTCCTGCATAGGCTGCCTGTAGTATTCTGTGGCCCAGGCTAACCTGATATTTAGCAGCAGTGCACTTGGTCTCAGTGTCAGTTCTGGATTCTAATTTATCCTTTTGAATTACTTTTGTAATATGCTGTTGTAATTCTAAAACCAGTAAAATGACAATGCAACAAGAGCATCTTTTGTTCCTGCAGTAGCTTAACTTAAATTCCTCAGGGCTCTGAGAGAAGGTATCAAGCTTCTAAGGAAGGTCTACTTGTGATGTCTTTACATCATGAGGGTGAACAGCAAGTTCTCCACTTTCTTTTCAGTATATACATTTTCATATGATTTTAAATAAAAGTGAATTAAGATACTCTTTACAAGTACACCAGGGAGAATTTTTTTACACGGGATGGTGTAAATAGATATTTGTACCACACCATAAAAGAAACTCTCCATTTCCATCATTAGAAGGTTCTGTAACTTCAACTGGTTCATTTCTCCAGGCATGACTCTTGTTCCTTAGCTAGAATTTGTTAAAAAATAATTCTTTCTTTCCTATATTCCACAGCTGTGATCAGCTGGAAGTAACCAGAGAATCTCTGTTCTAAGCTCACTCTTACCCCAATCGTTTCTCTCTCCTTCACTGCACTCACCCATGCCCTTTTCAGTGTGTAGAATGATGATGACAGGTCCCTGCTGGTATCCTAGCTGGTTGTCTGTAGAGGAAAAAAACATATAAATGGTAGAAATATTTTTTCTTCAGAAGATTTTCATTTGCATTTGCATGAGCTTGATTATTTATGAGTTCTAGCTTGCCATCAAAATTAGCTGGAACTGCTGCAGTATTACTGGGACACAGCAGACATGAACCTAAAGCCTAATCTTACCTCAGAAATTAAAAGTCAAATGCTTTTTTGCATTACTGTACTTATTTTTGTCACTTATTATTAAAAGGAGTTTTCTATTGTATGCATACATCTGCCTACTTGTTATCACTTTTGTGTACTGTTCCGTGGATGTAACAAGTGATGCTACAGGCTTGACAAGCTGTTGATGTAGATCATTGACCCTTATTTCTAGTTGCTTATGTAGAGGCAAAAAAGTTAATGTCATGTTTTTATTTTTCTGTACAGTGGCCTAATAATACCATGTTATGAACTTTACCGACATGGATTCTTTTGGGATTAAAATAACCCCAAAAAGCAAACAATTTCTTTCCTTTCAGGTCTCTAGCAATCATTCTAGTGCAATAACATCAATTAATTATTTTTTTTTTAACTGGAATTCTTAAGACAGTGCTTTCTCTTTTCCATTCTTCCCTATGTCACTAAAACACTAACGCAAATTGTGTTTGTTAGTTTAAAACCAGCAGAACTTTTTCCACGGTTTACTTGGATGCACAGTGCAACAGATGCAGCTGGGGCTTCTCACAGTGTGAGATCACAGAGCAATTTTTTGTAGTACAGGATAAGAACTATACACAAGAAACTACCTTTTTAAAGGGACATTGCCCATTTTTCTGTCAGCCCTTCTCTTGCCTTCTGAGACTCAAAGGCGGTCAGTCATGGGTGAGAAAAGCAGCCATCTTGTCCAGTTTTCTTTTTGTAAACCACTGTCTAACATGCTCACAGAGTAATGAAAGCACTTCATCACCAGATGGCAATGTTGCATGAGCCTAACCCCTGCACCTCCTCACAGGGGTGTAGCAGGGCCAGTGGAAGGAAGTGGTACAATTTGTTTGGGAGAATGAGCAGCCATATTGTCAAAACTCTTTTATCTCCTTTAAAAGTACCTACAATGGAGGTCAAAAAGGATAATTTTCCACTTTGTCAAGTGCAAAGAAAATCTGGAAGGAAGTTCATATGAAATTCAGCTGAAGTAAAAAGATCAAGGACACCTTTCTTAAAGAAATATGTGCTTACACTTCTTTGTCCTTTTTTCTTTTTGCTATTGCTCTTTATAATAATTAAAAACCAGAGACATTTCCAAGGTTACACTAACTTTACACAAGAATACTGCCAATCGCAGTTCCCAGAAAGTATCTGTGAGAAGGGTGGTTTTTTTTTTTTTTTTTTTTTTTTTTTGTTTTGTTTTTTTTTTTTTTTTGTATGAATTGTTCCCGAGGCAGGTGACTGTATCTGTTGTGGCATGCATAGTTTTATTAAGCTTTTTTTCTTGATCTTGAAATGACTTTCTAATGTAATTCTGCTTACCCAGTGTTTTCCCCCAAAAATTTATTTGCGCAGAAATCATACTGTCAGAACATACTTTGCATTGAATGTTCTGTTGTGTTCTCAGCTATTCTAATCTGTATTTGTATTACACATAACAAACACACGTGATTCCAAAAGACTGCTCACTTATTCTGCTTAATGCATATATCTTAATGAATTTACTATTAAGATTATGGTCAAACGCCCTACTTCTAAAATTATAATTATTGAAGTGGAAATTTAGTTTATTGAAATAGGAGAACACATATTAGACAAAATCTAATTGGAAATACATATATAAAATTCAAGGTTTTCATAGTAAGAAACACAATTTGATAGAGGCACATTTAATTGAAGTGTACCCGCAAATGCACAAAATATTCCTTTATCTTTCCAGTAACCTTAAACTATTTCCATCCCATAGATGTAGATAGAATACTCATAATACTATTAAACTGTTTCATGTCCTTTTTAGCTATTTCTGAGTTGAAGAAACCCTGAAAAATATTAAATTCATGATTGTGTAGATCACTGATTAATAAACTGAATAGAGTATATTACTTTCTTGAAGTGAGTAGTAAGGCGTTTTGGCCCAATCAGTTTCTTCTTGCCCAAGATACTGAAAATAGGTGTCTTGTTGCCCTTGGGTATGCCTTTAATATAGCAGGTAATTCTGCCCATTGTTTTCCTATATTGACTCCAGAGGAAAACTAGGATGATTTAGTGGCTTCATTAAGCACTTAGACAGACAGAATGCATCAGGGCCTAAAGCTGTACTATCAAATTAGTTATCCTTGTTCTACGCTGTTTTCCTTCTTCTCCTTCTGTGGGAGGCAGGAAGAGAGAGTAGAGGCTGATTATCAGCCATATTTCCAGTGGTCCCCCACTGAGAGTTTGGGGCACCACCAGTGATGGATGTGTCTGCACCTTGAACTTCACATTTATCACCCAGGGTGAAACCATAAGACAAGGTTGGTAAGCAAATTGTCAGACATACTGCAGTAGTGGTAAAGTCCCCATGCAGTGGTTCCCTTTCTTTGTTGTCCTCAAGCAGGTCTTTTCTGATGGATACCGGTTGGATTGTCCTGGTTTTGCAACTTCTACCAGGTGCCAGTGAGTTTAGCCATATCTCTGCTGGTTTCTGCTTGCCTGGAACCACAGTGTCCTTTGCAAGGTTTCCTTCTGTCACAGAGGGAATCTCTTCACTGCCATGTCTGCTTGTACATCTTCAAGGGTTGTTTGGCAGCACCTGACATCATTCAGGCTAGAGAAGGAGGACTGAGATATTGGGAAACCTGATGTCAGATGAGATGCTTGGCAGAATACAAGTTACAACTATGACCAGAATGAGGGCTCGAGTGTGTATGGACTGCTTCAATTACATATCACTGGGAGAGTTGTGACTCGAATGTTACTCCCCTTCTGTTACACTCTTGGTAAGGAAGCTCTTTAGAAAGCAGAATGTCATTGTAACTGTAGTTTGACATCTTGTTGTAAAATAGTTGTTTATGTGTTGGAGCTGGATAAGCACTGCATGTGAGCAAACATGGCAAGATATTCCATTATTCGTGTTGCTCACTCAGGCTGAGTCACTTATCCAGACCACTGTACAGTAAGATGTCAGATTATTGTCACCGTGGCAACACTTTTCCTTCTACTTTCACACTGGTAATTTTGACAGAACGAGAAAGGCTACATGTGAAGATTGCACCTTTTAAAGCAGATTTGGAATGACAGGATAAATTATAACATTATTGTCTAATGGGTAAAAATTAAAATCTTTGCAATTTCAGGCTCCAGCAAAATTGCTTCTTTTCTGAGATATGGATATC
>JACBWW010000028.1:7191932-7308970 GCA_020086605.1 Lanius collurio | reverse complement strand
CTGAAAAACCTCTCCTATGAAGACAAACTGAAACAGATGGGGTTGTTCAGTGTGGAGAAGAAAAGGCTCCAGGGAGAGCTTACAGCACCTTCCACTATGAAAAGAAGGCTTACAAAAAATGGGGAGATTAGTTTTCACACAGGTATGTAACGGTAGGACAAGTGGGAAAGGTTTTAAACTAAAAGTGGAGAGATTTAGGTTCGATATTAGGAAGAAATTCTTCACAGTGAGAGTAGTGAGGCACTGGCACAGGTTACCCAGAGAAGCTGTGGATGCCCCATCCCTGGAACTGTTCAAGGCCAGGTTGGTGGGGCCCTGAGCAAGCTGATCTAGTGCGTGTGGCAGGGGATTGGAGCTAGGTGATCTCCAATATCCCTTCTATCCCAAACCATTCTATGGTTTGATGTTCAGTTGATGTCCCTTGCTTTTAACAAAGACGTACTTGACTAACTTGAATGTGTTCTTTTGGAAGATTTTTAAGAGGACTACTGATTTATTTACTGGGTGAACCTCAGCCAGCTGCAAAATATCTTCTAGTTACTGCTATCGACAGTAACTGCCAGAATTCATAAAGATTTATTTAGATTTTTCTGAACTGTAACAAACCCAGGAGCGGGATCAGTGAGACTATGTACAATGTGCCAAGACGTTAACCACTTCTAGACATTTTCTTTACAGGGCCTATCTGCTTATGAGTGACAGTGAGTAAATGCTCAAAAAACCAGCTATGCCTCATTAACACTTATTTCCCAAATAATCTCAGAGCAAAAGAAGTCTGCACTGTATTTTAGTCTGTTTTTAAAAGACAACTTGAAAACAGAGTGAGTGTGATGTGTTAGGATTATATCCCTTGTACTTTGGGGAATAAAACGCATCTGGGTTATTTCTCCCATTTGATGGAAAGGAAATATTAATGAGTAGGTCAGAGTCTCTGACAAATTGATTCCATTTAGCTGGCCTAACACAGATAGCACTTTAGCAAAGTGTTACATTAATAATCTATCCTTTTAGCCTTCCTGTTTTCTTGTGGTGGCAGGTGCCACAGTTTTTCTATTACTTTATACAAATGTAATTAAGGAATGGTTCAGTGAGTCAACTTCCTAAGCCAGACTTCGATGTTTTTTTCCGGCTGAGTCTGCTAAGTTCTTTAAGCAAGATCAGGATCTAGCTTCATGTGTCTCAACCTAGATGAAACTGCTCAGTGATGAAAGCAGAGAATTGCTATTTGTTTCCAGATGACTCTTCAGTAAAAAACTACCTAATAACTTGACAGATTTGGTTATCTAGGCATCTATATGAACATCTCTTGTAAATCACTGGTTTGACTTGACAGGAAATACAAGAAGACTTGTAACTGGATGGTAATAGAGAAAGCTATTTATGGATCCACAGTATTACTACAAATTACAGCCTCATCTATATTTTACTGCCTTTTTCTGGATCACATATTTAAATAAGTACATAGGAAGGCCCAGCTCTTGTGGTAGAAGGGAGTTCACAGAATACCATTCCAGCTGCAGGAAGAGTGATGTTAGGCAGCACACCTGAACTGCATGGTAATCCCAGCAGTCATTCTGTGCAAGAACCTCAACTCTGCAGGTCTCCTGAGAGCAAAGATGTTGTCATATTTCACCAGCCTCAGGGAGATGTTTTGTTCTGTATCCAGTTTACAGTATAAGCAAAACTCTAAGGACTCAGAACTGGATTGGGATCCTGTTTGCAAATTTCCTCTTAACCAGAAAGCAACATTTTTATTGGTCTTTGGGGACTACTAGAACTGGTATAAGGGCCAGGGTGTTAGAAATAAATATAAGGAAGTAATACAAAATTTCAAAATAGCCACAACAGGCAAAAGAAAGTACTACAGCTATGGAGAGAAACAGCATAGAGCGTCTGCAACGCAGAAAAAAGTGTTACTGCAGCTGAGAATAGTGACTGGTTGCTCTAATGCTCTTGACTCTAGATCCAGAGGTTTTACCTAGTATAGTGACAGAAACAACTGCAAAACTCAGTGACAGTCCCTTCTGTTCCTCCTTTGCTAGTTGATTTAACACTGATAGAATCTCCCTCTGAGGCATTATGTCATTAGATCAGGTACTGTCTGCTCATCTGCTGGAATTAAGAGTTTAAGCATCCTGAAATGCTGTGTGAGTTTATGTATTGAAAATTTATTTTTAAATTTAGGAGAAAGGGAAGAAGTTATAAATGTTATTGGGGATGAAAAGGCAAAAACATCAAAGCTAGGAATTACCAGTATTTGAGGCAACAGCAAGTAATCACGTAGTAGATAATCATGAAGGTTGTATCAAAATATATATGAACAAAGGAGTCAATTAAGTTTGCTTAAGCAACTTTGCACACTGTTTTTTTTTTCCTGAGTAGAGCACTGGGTTTTGAAACCTGAAGGATCTTTAAATGTAGGCAATCATAGCCAATATTACAATAATGCCTAATCTTACCATCCTGCTAAGGTACTAATTACTAGTGACACGGTATACCAATGATTTCTGCCGATGGAGTTTTGTTAAAGGATTGTTTCTTTTTTATCAATTTAAAATTTTCAGTCTTTAATTTTCTATTTATACCTCTTTATTATGAAGAATGTCATGCAGGAGCTGCTTGATGTATGTTTTTCTGTTGCAAATATGCTTTTATATACATCTATCTTATTTTGAATCTATACAGCTCCAACTTTCTCAGTTTCTCATGTGGCTTTATGAGCTGATATCCCTAGCAGGTAAACAGAGCTTTCTTCACAGTCTCTCTGCCTTTCTGGAAAACTTAAAATTATGTTCAACATTGAAAATTGATGAACTGGTCAGGATGTCACAGAAAAAACCTAAATCATGATAGATGCAGGAAAAAGAAAAAGACAGATGGAAGAATAGACAGGGCAATTTTCTCTATTTCTGAAAAAAGTGGGAGAAAGACATGGTTTACAATGGCAAAATATAACAGGCAGTGACAGGAAATATTAAATATTTAGCCACATAAATATCTCAGAGTTCTCACTGTATGTTCACATGCTTCTGTTCTTCCACCTGCCTTTCAGACTATATTGTGCAGATAATTTACAACTGGATGACAGTCACCTTTACTGTAGCAGTCCATGCTGGCACAATATTGAATGACATGAAGCTGTGTGGCTTCAGCTATTGTGGGATTTGGTGTGCAGAAGTATTGGCAAACATGCAGCCAGCAGGCTGAGCGAGATTATTACTCCCCTGTGTTCAGTCCTCATGAAACCATGACTGGAGTGCTGTGGAAGGAGTCTTTTGCAGGTCCTCCAGAAGGGATAGGGACTGGAGCTTGTGGTACATAGGGAAAGGCTGGGGAATCTGGGTTTGTTCGGGCTCAGAAAGGAGATTGAGGTGAGGCTGTATCACAACTTATGTTTATCAAAGAGGAGAAAACAGGGAAGATGTAATCAGACTTGGAGGTGAGGAGTGGTAGGAAAAGGAGTCAGAAGATGGAAAACAGTAAAATCTGACTATGTCAGAGGAAAATATTTCCCCATGGGGACAATTAAATACTGGAACAGATTGACTGGTAAGGCTTTGGGTTCTGTGTCCTGGGAGAGATTAAAATCCTGACTTGATGAAGTCCTGAGAAACCTGACTTAATTGACTTTACAAAGGGTTTGAGCTACCTGTATGCTCTTCAAATTCAATTATTTCAGACACTTGTGTGGGAGTAGATAGATGGATGCCAGTGGTCAAGAAAAAAAGATTTCATAAGATTTATGCTAAAAATCTAAACAGTTCAGCAGCTAAATTATTGATATCTACTTAAAACAGAATTGAATGGAAAATGTGCAAATAAAATATTAAAAAAAAATTGTCATATCAAAACCTTTTGCAGGAGCAACCAACATTTATTTGTAACATATTTTAAGATTCTTTTGTCAGCATGCATTCTTGCTATAAAATTTTTTTGTATTATCTAAAGATTTAATTCTTAATATTTAGGGCTTTTTCCAGTCCATTTTGAGGACATGCTAATCCGTATCCATGCCAAATGTAGTAAATAAATAATTTTGATAATATCCTGACTAAGATATTTTGTCTGTTAACTACTTTTTGTATGTGCAATCTTGCATGTCTCTGATGATTTTTCCCTCTGGAATCACCCAGTATATTCTGAAAGTACACCATAAAAATAACATAATCATGATGTTATCTGTTCTGTTACAAAGTATATGGAAATATTGTGTTTATTGTTAAATACAGCCTCAAGGACCTCATAACAGTGCCAAAAAAGTAAGTTGTTTTCAATTAAGGACATAGTCTCAGTGCTTGGTAAACACAGAAGATTATTTATGTATGAGCTTGATGTTGTGTAGCAGAAGCATCCAGTTCAGCTTTTGTTTGGATGTAACTAAAAGCAACAAAGACCAAGCACAACTATAAAAAAAAATGCCTAAAATAAACCTAGGTCATAGGTAGTTAGTTAATTTTGTATTGTTCCTACTGTATGGGTACACCTAATTATTCCATTAGAGTTTAAATAACAGAATTCAGCACAAATGTGTTTCTACTGAGCAGTAGAAGCACAATTTCTCTGGAACTGCAGCTGCTGTAGTTGAAGATTAGTCTCTTACTATCCCTTAGGGAGATGACTGTCTCTGCCAGCTGACTTAGTTTTTATACTGCCAGCGATTTATTAGATTGCTTTGCTCTTAAGTGTAATAATAGGCCTTATGCTTAGCAAGGTTTAGAGACTTCCAGTGCATTAATATTTTATGGCAATGACAGTCAAGACACATTTTGTTTACCTAACAAGACAAGCCAAGCTACAGCTGATGTGTACTGGAGATTAGATTTAACTGGTAGGAACTCTGCCAATTATGTCTTTAATGCTTTGAAGTGATTCTTATAATTGTAATCTAATCACTTACCTATTTGATGCATCAACATTTTGTTGCACTACTGTTTTGTGTGACTCGAGTGATATAGAAACTTTTTGTCGGTAGCCATTTTACTCACTCCTTTGGTATTCGATCAGATACAACCATATCTGGAGGCCAAGGAAACTCCTGCCTAGGATCCCATATAAAACTGCTTGGGGGATTCAGTTTACAATGAAATTGATTGAATGTTTCAATCTTGTGAACATAAACCCTGCTTGCTGTACTTATTCCGTATAATGGTCAAAACAGTACCCTGGTTTGTTGTCACTCAGTTTCAGTGACAGTGATAGCTTTTGCCAACCAAATAAATACTTCACGTGAAGGAGTCCTGTGCTGATTGCTTTTTGCTTCTTCTCAAAAAAGCAGATTTATCAGCTATTAGTGGTGGAAGACAGAGAGTGAAGATCAGTGGGTCAGGTGTCTGGCATTGATTCACTATCTGCAAAAAGCGCCAGGGACAGGATAGAGCATATTTACCAAGAAATTTCATATTGAAAGGTTTGATGCCTCAATTATTTAGGCTCAAGTATGTCAAAAGATGTCAAAAGGTTATTTAGGCTCAAGTATGTCAAAAGATGTTAGATGTAGGTTCAACAAATGCTGATATTAGCAGTTGTATGGTTTCATCTGCAAATGTGGTGCTTGCAGCAATGGGTAGAAAGAAGTCATGGAGGCAAAATTCAGCTTTTGTTATGAAATGTGCTGATCCATGGTTTTAAACAATTAACTTTTCTTTGCATTAGGTTTTAAATGGACTTTGTAATATTTGAGTTCACACAGTTATTCAAAACCATCTAAAAGAAATGTATTTTCTGTAGAAGCTCAAGGGAATTCACAGGCTAATAATTCACATTTATTTTTCTCCAACGTATCCATAAATATTATGAAATAGAGTAAGAAGTTGCAACAGTTCTATATTGTTTTTGAGATTAATATTTAATTGACTGATGATGTGTGTTGGGGGTTTTTTTGTTTGTTTTTTTGTTTGTTTTACTTGGGGTTTTATTTTTTTTATTATTATTATTATACCTATATTGAATATAATGACTTTTTATTTTAGTGGTCCAGAAACTAAGACCTGATCCTGGAGTATATATACTCATAATAATGTAGAGGGCAAATGAGACTTCCAGCCTGCAGCCCAGTGGCTGATGAGCTGAGCACTGCAGTTTCTCAAATGTAATGATTTACACAATGTGCAATGTGCTTCTGCCTCTTCCCAGATACCTTTGTAGGCGAAGCTGTAGTAAGCTGTGATCCTAACCCCGGAGAGTCCCAGTGGAATTGTCTGTGCACTGGTCAAGAGAAAATTGATCACATACAAACAGGCACACATGTGACACAGACAAAATAAGGGTGGGTGAGTGCACATGGAGGCATGAAACAAACATCAGGTAAAGTGAAAATAATTATAATAGTATCAGTATTAGTATTAGTAACAGTAGTAGTATTAGTAACAGCAATAGTAGTAGTAGTAATAATAATAACAACAACAATAATAGTAATAGTAGTAGTAATAGTAAGAGTAATAATTATTTTCTCTGCTAAAGTCATTCTTTTGTCTCAGTGAAGTTTGGCTTGAACATCGTATGTCCTTTTAGCATTCCTCTTGGGATGCACAAGTAGAGTAAGAGATATGATCAGTCACAGAAATAATTATGAAATCTGCCAATCATTCAGCAAGCCAAATGGCACAATTAAGAATAATCTCTTATATGACTAGCAGAGAGATCGTTCGAATTTTCATTTTCATAGCAAAAAAAGAGTAAACCCAAGAAGGTGCAGTAGGCTTCCAAAATTATGGTTGTAGGATCAAATTTTTAACTGTTTTGACAATGGGTGGTGGGGTTGAATAGTCCAGTTTTTCAACCCAATTTGTCCCATATTTGTGTGCACAGTTTGCTAAGGATGTTTAGATGTCTGTTCCCATGTGCTTTTGGCACTGTGAAGGTCTGTGGCCTGCAGGATGCTCAAATACAGCCTGTGGAAGTGCAATGTAGCACTGGGGAGGAAGCAAATCATGGGGTTTTCAGTGAATTTAAAGTCAGGATTATCTTGTCAGTGGTACTAGCCCAGGCAATTGTCATGGTTTTGTGTATGCTTATATTTTCCAGGGATGAATATGTATGAAGATGTGAATGTCAATTAGGTGTGGCCCTTAGGCTCTCGTCTAGATGCTGGTGTGAGCACTGATGGTGAAAGAAGCGTTATCCTGTGGGGAATACAAAACTGATTTTGGCCTGAGTGACTTCAGGAACATCACTGGGTGCAGCATTTACCCAGATTCAGCAAAAAGATGGTGAAAAGAGAAGGCATCAAATGACAGATAAAAAGCTTTTGCATCAGATGCTCCAGCTTGTGGTTTTTGTCTTTATGGAGTGTCTGTATCACACCATTTGATCTTCCCTGTACTGGTGGTCTCTCCATGTGTTCTTCAGGAATTTTCTAATGAGTCTGATTCTACAATAGGTTTATTTTAACAGGAGAGTGCACCTTGTGCATACTTAAGAAAATATGTGCTAATGTTTATTTGGCCAACAGTACAGATTTATTTCAGCCTACATTTATACACTTACTTCAGACATTCAGAGGAGCAAATTTTTGTTTACACAATACGAGTGGAAAGAATGTGTTATAAGTACTGGTGTCGATGGAGGAGCCTAGCTTTTACAAATTGTTCATCCTGAAAACACTCTGTAAAACTGTCCTGAAAACTTTTCTGTGTGTTCTGCCAAGCTGGTATAGGGAAGAATTCCATATTGTTTAGGTAATAATCTATTTAGACAAATATACACATATTAACAGCAAATCATATGTTAGCAGTAACCTTTAAAAACATTGAAAACTTCTGAACAGCATAATCTACAGGTGCCATTCTGAAAGACAATTACACTTTGAAAATTAACATCTCTTTTTATACAACCTCAACAGAAATACAGTAAATGATGAATTTGTGTTCAGTTGTTATGAAATCTAGTTTTGCATGAATATTATGAAAATCAGCAATTGAATTTATTTAATTTTAAAGTGGATTGAATAACTTTACAAGATATTTTCACTTAGACTGAAATATAATCTAAAGCAATAGTTTTCCTTCCATTCTAATTAGTTTATTTTCCTGACTACATCTAAGAATAAAATGAAAGCAGCTAAAGAATGAAATTATTCTGATAATTTCTTTTAAATTTAGATTTATATTGCTTGATACTTAACCACTGCTGTGCATGTACTTGTCAAAACATGAGGAATAATTAGTCCAAGTATATGTGACTATTGCTTGGAAATATTTGCAAACTGCATCATTTAAATATATGTATGATATGAATTGAAAGAGGGGAAAATAAAATCAATTACTCAGTTTTACAGAAAATAACATTCCCCTAGAGATCTGAAAAATAAGTCCATTCATTATAGAAGGAAACTTTTAAAAATGTATAACTTCATATAAGGTGTACCTTTCAAATCTACTACATGGCTAGAAAAACCAAAAGTCATGTCAGAAAAACTTTAAAAAGTTGTAACACCTATTTATTTTTCAGGAAAATTTCCAAAGTATACAGGAAATAGTAATCTTGCTCAGAGTATTTTAGTTTATTGCATTCTCTCTGCCTTGAAAATCATAGTAGAAATCTCCAAGGACTCCTATAAAGATGTATTACATCATAAAGCAAACTAAGGATAGTAACCCATGTTATTAAACTGTCAACATACATTATACAGCAATCTATCCGCAATCCAACTCAACTTAAAGCCTCACTCTTGGCAGAAAGTTTAAAACATAAGACTACTCTCTAATCATCTAAAGCCCAGGGTACTTTGGAAAAAATGTTGTAATAATCGCTCCACTACTCTATTACAGTATGTGTGAATTTCATTGGTTTAGTACTGGAAATGCTGAACCATTACAAGGAAGGATTCTGAAGGATTACCACTTAAAAGGTTTTATTAGTGATGCTGTAGATTTCTTATTTCGCAGAATGTTAATAAAGGTTTGCTATAACAGACATAATGAAAAATAAATTTTAAACCCAGTGCTTAAACCTTACTTAATTTCCACATTAATATTTAATAAGAAACCATATAAAATTACATTGATATAAAGTCTGCCTTCTCAACTAAAGAAAGGAGGACTATTGCTTTGAATGACGAAATAGTGAAGACTGGTGTTATTTGACAGGAATTATGATAACTAAAAATTACAGATCTGCTGATAACATATGTTGAGAGAAGATATTCCAGCTCTAAATATTAGTCTAAATCATCATTGTTAGTTTCCATTTTAGCATTACCAAGGAATCCTGAGGTTTCTTACAGGTATTCTTAACCCAGATTTTATTATGAGAGGTATGACATGTAAGGGTTACAGATACAGAATATCAAGACAATTTAACCAAGTATCTACCAAGGAGGGGTCAGCTTTGAAGTCTTTTTGAAGTCTTAGTGTCAAATCTTTTCTCTTCTTCTGCAATATGAAAGTGGTAGGCACTTTGGGATAAGTGGGGGTTGTAAGGGGCATCCACTTGGATGGAAAGATTTTGAGTTGATGGTCATAGATGCGAAGATAGAAGAAAGGTTATGCTAATATATTAATAAAGACTATTTTTATCTCTTCAAAACAAATAAATTTTGAAATCTTTTGCCATAAAATGCCATACACAATTATGTTATCAAGAAAAAATGTCAACCCTGTTGAAATAATTTCTCAGAGATATTTTATTTAACTTAAATATGTGTTTCTAAGTTGAAACAGTAGAATCTAAAGTAATTAAGCTGCTAGGTTGTTAGAGATGAGAAGTGGTCAGAAACATGAGTTAGGACAGGAATGTGGGAAATGGCAGGAATTTAAACTCTATCTCTGTTTTTCCAATACACCCACATTCCACATGTAATTAAACACTTCTGCTAGAAATTCAACAATTAAATAAATAAATAACAGAATTGACAAGAACTCTTAGCAACATTATGTGTCAGCAGTAGTGTAGTAAAAGTGAAATATTTGTAAAATTTGTTTTAAATATAAAGTTTCAGACCCACTGAACTGTCAAAAAATATCTTTAACTGTCTCACTCATAATGGCAAACTATCATTCAAACTACATGGCATAATACTCTTTTGAAACCATCATTTATCATTATAGCTACAATCAGCTATAGTCATTATTTTTGTATGGAAAATAAGTTAAGAACGCATTCTGTTTTCTTGGACATATTCTTGTCCAACAGTTCCCACAACAGGGAGCTTTATTAAGAACATGTGAAAACAATTGAGAAAAAAAATGTCTGATGTAAAATGTATTTACAGCTTTCCTGAGCTAGACTATAGTTGAGGGCTTTGTTGATAATGAGAAATTACAGTATGCAACACGACTCTGCCAAAGAAAACATCCACGCAGACCCTGTAATGTGCATATGAAGACTAACATTTCCTGAACATATAAATATTTGGACTGAGTTGCAGTTTGACACATTCTTTTCTGAGATCCTTTAGACTTCAGCCCAACAAATACTGGCTATTTTTCCCTTCCTAACCTGTGGTGTAAGGAAAGAAACAACTTGTCGACTCACAAGAGAAGCAATAAAAATCAGCAACACCCTCCAACCTCCTTCTTTTCCTACAGCCAGGGGCCCTTAATACTTGCTGGTGATCATCCTCACAGAACACCTCTTTAACAACTTATTAGTGTTTTAATGAGTAATAGTTAAAATAGAATCAAAATAGAATAGCAATTGTGCTACTTCTCTGTGTATATTTTATCCTTTAGCTGAGAGAACACTTCATCTCATTTTTTGCCTATTGGAAGATCTCATTTTGTGGGTGTGTAGTCCCTGTTTTGAATTAAGAGTGTAAAATAGGAATGCCATAGCTCATGCACCAGGCACCTGCATTTCTAACTGGCTCATCTGTAGGTCAGCTGACAGCATAGCCTTTAAATACCTTGCTATTAAGTGTCACAGCTTTTAGGGAAAGTTCCTCAGATTGGTTATTTAGAGCATTGCTGTTTATTCCATACAACAATTCTGCAATAAGATGAGGAATATATGGTGGCCAAGCGTCCAGTATTGAGGGGTTGGACAAAAAGAGATTTTCCTCCTTTCTTCAGGGCTTGAAGTTGAATGTGAAGGAATGAGTCTCCCAAGAAAATAATGTCACTCTAGCAAAGTTTAAAGCCAGAAGCAAAGCAAAGAAACATAAAGCAAAATACATTACTTTATATTTCAGCATTTCTCATCATCTTGATGAATTAGGTAATCATAACTCACAGAGGCTAGTGATTGGCTAAAGTGACAACTCCAACATGCATGGTTGTGGTCTTGCCTGCTTTTCTACTAATTGGAAAGTGGATTTGCAGAGAAACTACTCCACAGGGAGTGCAGCCCTTGTAGCATGCATATGTGCTTGTGCCTGCGAGAGCCATCTAGGGTGGGTCTAAGGAAAATTCATCTAATTATCCACAGGTGTGCAGAAGATCACTAAAGAGGGGTTTTAGTTCGTGGTCATGCTCCACTTCCACAGGCATTTGTCCAAAACTGAAAGCTTGCTAATGACCTGGGAAGAAAGTTAGACCTCAGAAAAGCTAAAACTGCTGAATTTGAAAGAATGAAATAGAAGAAGCATTAAATCAAGCATTAAAACAGTCAGGACATTGACTTCTCTTTGTTACTCCTGTATTTGGAATTGATGCTGTGTGGCTACTGAGGCAGAAAGACTTTCCATGGTGTTCTTTCCGAGTGTCTAGATTATCGTTGTATCACGAACCAAGAAATACTAAGCCACATCTCACATTCTGTGACCATACTTGAGTAAAAACTATTATAGTAAATAGTCAAGTGTTTTAAAAAATACTAAAGAAAAGGTGTATTTAATTTTTATTACAAACTCCATTTCCCTATTCCAGTGTGACAGCAGAATTTTACTTTGCAAAAATGTGAAAATCTATTCCTTATACCTTAATTTAATTTCCTCTGTGCTATGGGGATCATTTATATCAGAGCCATTTCTGGAGATGTTGCTGTAACTAGCTGTGCATGAGCAGTAACACGAGCATTAATGCGCTGGAATACTGGGCTACAAATACACATATCTGCTGAAATAAACTGTAGTCAAAAGACCCCAATATGCTCCTTTTTAACTGTATTCCAAGATGTTTGTGAGTTGCTCCTTGAAAAATTAACAGTCATGGTAAATCTAGCAATACAATGGTGGTGAGCTGTTAAATGTTGTGTTCTTAATTAACACACAATTTAGTGAGAGAGGCTATTTCCCACCTCTCCCATTTCTATGCTCCATTTGCAAAGGGGGGACAGGTCAGTCCAATACGCTTGTTCAGCCCTTAGAAATCAAATTTTACCAGTGGTATTTTAATGTGAGTATTAAATAGTGATGTCAATAGCATTAGTGAAAATATTAGTGAACACGGTAGCACATATGTAAGTGGTATTTACAGGCTCTGTAGGACCAAGGACTACATAGCAATCAAATGGCTAAGATTTGCATTGTATTTTTAAAGTAAATGCATTATACAAAGTGAACTTTTGATCCTTTGGAATTTAGTCGGTTGTCAAAAATCAATTTGAGCAAAATGTTGTGCCCATCATAAACACATATTCCTGTAGAATTTGTACTGTTCTTTGCCAACTAATTAAACCAAAAGCCATCTGGGGTACATAATTTTGTATTGTTCAGTTCTGTGGGAGACTAGCACTCAAACATAAAATTAGTGTGGGAGGTGTTTCCCACACTCATCTGCTCAGCTCATGAAGGACAAAAAGAGCCTTGCAGCTGTGAATGCACTATTTTATGTTTCTGAGCTAATTTTCCAAGATCTGAATTTACTGTAGTATGTTTCTTTACCCACAGAAATCAGATGGAAATGAATAGTTGTGTGGAAATTTCTATTTGGACTTCCTCTTTTTAGTTCTCTTCCATACAGTTTCTCGGTTGCTCACCCATACCCTTTAGTGCTATAGCATTATGGCTGTTCACAAATTGGTCATAACCTTTAATTGGGGCATGGATGCCAAATGAACAAGGATTTACATGTCCAGCTTCAGACATGACATAAGTCCTGACTTTCTTGCAGAAAGGTCTTGCTACAGTCATAATTTTCTTCTAATTTTTCCTCCCTGGTCTATACACATACCCTTATCTAATGTGCTCCCCTTTCTTCCTGTGCCATTAATTTCAGGGCAGATATACAGGGATGTGGGTGTGCTATTAAAATTGGTTATTTACCAGTTGTGGGAGAACCTCAAGGTCTACCTTTTATTTTTTTACTCCAGGCATTTTGGAAAAAACGGAGCTCAGTGATGTCTCATTTACTGGAGAATAGCTCCCTGTGCTACACAGCATGGCCTGGGAGAATTTCAGAAGTATAAAGTGGTTTTCAGAAACGCCACGCAGGGAGGAAGAAGCATTTCTGGCAGCATCCACATCAGAGATATCCCTTGATGTCTCCATATGGCCTAAGCCTCCTGTTTTTGGCAGGCTCTTTCCTCCCTCCACTGCTGCTTCTCAGTGACTGTGTGGACTCATTGCAACTATAAGCAAGTATGAAGTTCAAAACAAATGCCTATTAATACAATAAGCCAAAGGTATCTTTTATTATAAAAAGTTTTGAAAATTAACCAAAAAATAGCTAACAAAATTAGCAGCTGGTCATGTACCAGTTGTGACTAGAACAAAGAGCAAGAACAAATAGTTAATTCACTGAGACTGGGTGCAGCTCAAAGTAGACTTTGCTTAAGATGAAAATTTTCGAATTTTTTTTCCACCGTCATGTAATATTGGGACAAGTAATGCTCGTAGCCCCTGCAGAGACCAGAATATTCTTTTGCTCCATCATCTCAGGCAGAAATTGATTCATCCCAATGGTATGAATAAGTCAATTTCTGCCAGTGCTTACTGTGAGTGTTGCTACAGAGATGTGTAACAGTCTGGGATACTTCTGCAATCCTGGCTTTGCTTTTAAGCCCTGCAAAGTCTGTGTTCTGAAGCTGAAATCTTCGAGTCAAAGATAAGTGAAATAGGCTAATAATGAAAATATTTGAAAATATTTGAATATGGGGTAATCTGATCCTGAACAGGTTTTTCAAGATCTGGCTTAGCAGACCAGTACTGCTACTTCTGCTACTTAAAGTACGCCATATTTTTTTTCTCTAGTTTCTAACTCTCTGAAAAATGGAAGAAAAAATACACTAAGACATGACAGCAAACAACCAGCAGCAAGTGTGAGGAAGGACTGGCTTCTTTATTAGGGTAGCTATTTTGTTTTGTGGATATTTCCAGTGATATCAGAAGAGTATTTATTTTTGAAGTATTGCATAATCTGTGTTTTGCTTGTTTTGGTACTACACCTCCTATGCATAAGAATTCCCTGCAATACAGAACTTTGGGAAACAGAGTTTGTACTTGCTAGTAGTCATAATCAATTTGCCTCATCTTTACCCTGCTTTATGTCCTCTGCTCTGTTTATTTTTCATTCTGAACATTTGAAAACTGACTTCAGCAATTTCAACTTATTTTCTGTTTTGCATTATATTCAAAATGAGTTTCAGAATTTCTATCTGGACATATGCTCAAAAGTGTTAGTGTATTTCTGCTTCTGCAGGGATCAATATTAAACTTCCCATATGTTTCAGTGGTGCTGGATCATGCCTAATGTTACCAACATCAAAGATAATGGATTATAGTGAGCATTTGTATTTGTTGAAGTGTAACACATGTTATGTACAGTATGGACATTTTTGTAGCAATCAATTTACATTTAAGAGACCATCTTTAAATCTCTGGCTAGATGTTTATCAGCAAAAATATAACTTTATAACTAATTAATAGATCTGAAAAGCTATACAGAATCTTAGAATAATTAGTTTTTTTCTTTTTTGTCTTCTCTCATTTTAAATGCATGCACTAAATATTTCACAAACAAAAAAAAGCCAAATTTTAGGACCTTAAATCAACACCCATTGGAACTGATTGCAACTTAACAGACACTACTTCAGGATTTGCCCCATCTCTTCCACTAACGAACTGCCATTTTAATGTAGAGGATGAAAACAAAGGAAAAAAAAAACAGTTTATCAATTTCCTTATAATAACAATATTCGTTTAATAGTAAGTATTCTTTTCATTTTCCAGGTTTTTCATCAGTACCTAACTATCAAACATAGCTCACAAAACTGTTCATACTGCAGCTGAAATAATCAAGGATGCTGACACATAAACAAGGGAAATGTTAGTTTTTATGACATTTAAAACAAGAAGTAAACTCATTGACAAATGGGTTGGGACAAGAATGGTAAAGAGAGATATTTTATATCAGACCGAAAAATGATATGAAAAGTCATAAAATAGAAACTATATTGAAATTACTACATGACCTCTTCAAAAATTTGAAACTATTTTCAAAACATGTGACAATAAAATAAAACAAAATAGCAAGCAGTTATAAAGGCACTGTGCTTTTATTCAAAGAACTCTCCAGTAATCACTGTAGGAAAATTTTAATATATACAATGTTAATATTTCCCCCTTTGTTTACTGGATGATCTGAGTGTTAGTTATTAAGTTATTCAAAGGCAACTCAAGTTAAAATTTCATCTCAAAGTTGTGTGTTTCAAGACTAGCATCTGACAGTACTTTAAACAAAGATTGATATCTGGTATCTCATGTTTTGGGGAATGGAGAGTAGATGTTAAGCACTAGCATAATTAAAAATGTGGTTAAATTTCTATGTATTTATGGCTTGAGAATTTTTGAGAGGATTCTGATTAGCTGAGAAAAATGTTTAGAATGAGGACTTTTTAACATTTTTAACTTGAAATTACTTTTAAAATATTTTTACTAATATAGTCATGCCAAGCAGTGACAAATATAGCTACAACCATATGTATTATATATAATGTAAGTTTTGAATTATGAAACAGCACAGATGTGCCATAGGAAAAAAAGGATATTGATATCATCCTAGATAATTGTCAGTGATGTGCATACAGCCCTGGAAAAACTGGTACTTAACAGCTGTGCCCCTACTGAGAGTAAGGGCAGCTGTCAGGTCTGAGGCTTCCCTAGTGTAACATGCTGTGAAGAGGTGGGATGTGTAGCAGAGTGCAAAAGTTCTGTCGTGTTAATCTCTGTATGCAGGTCTAAGACGTCCAAACTGTTTCCAGTATGTCACAGAAAGCTGTTAGCAAAATGAATTTTGAAATTTTCCAAAATATTGTTTTTAGCAAAATGAGAAAAAACCTTGGTACTGATGAAAACCACCAGTTAAAAGACAAATGATGTGGCCTGTGTGTGGGGAAGAAACAGGAGGTCTTCCATGGGGGAAGGAGGAATAGTAGAGTTCTTTTCCATAAATCACTGCCTAAATAGTCTCATATAAAACAAAATGTAAGTAGTAGTTTGCAACTCTATTACACTACAGTTATAGTAAAATACATGTTAATGAAAATATTTTGAGGAAAATAAGGTGTCCTAAGGTTGCAGGTAGTGCTATAGTTGTTTGTTTGGTATGGCTGTTTTTGTTTTCCCTCCTTCCTTCACCATGCCAGACCACGCTTTGCCAAGAGCTACCACTCTGGTGATTTAATTTGAAGGAGGTTTTATCTAAGCAAACTGTGAGACAATTTCATCGCAAGCAGAAACTGCACCTTTTCTTGGCAGCCACAGTTTTCTTGAGCTATGCTACTCATCTTCTCATGTGTACTTGGACTTAAACAGCCCAGAGTTCTCCTGTCAGGAGCAGTTTTACATCCAGGTGAGCAGTTGTGTCTGCCAGCAGCCAGGAAGCCAATACAACGAGAGGGGGTGGGGAGGGCAGGCAGTGTTTGCTTACTGCGAGGGAGGAAGGGTAAGCGAGCTGTTGCCAGGCAATATGTTTCTGGATGACAGATCCTCTGCTTTGCTAAGTGACCAGAGTAATTCTTTTTGGCAAATCTGTGCAGTACTCTGTGGGTTGTCATTGGCCTACAAATAAAGAAATGTGTGTATAAATACACAAAATGTATTTGATCCTTATATAAAACTGGAGGTGTTGCAAGGATTAGTTATCTGGCACGCATACACCTTCCTTTGTCTTTCTGTTTTTTCTACTGTCTTTCTGAATTGGTTACCTTGGTGTGAATTAAGGTTGTTCTGATCCTCCTTTGAGGTCTTCTCCAGCTGCCATTGAGGCATTTCATCCATGCCATGTTTGTTGGCACTTCCAGTCAGAACGACAGAAAACCAATGAGCCAGTGCTGCTCTTGGATAAGCTGCAGCAGCAGCAGGTGTTAACAGTGTGAATTGATAACAGCCACTTAAAAACCCAGTGCCCTTGCCAGCTTTCTACCAAGCAGAATTGCACTGTGCTTGCTGCTGGCTGCAAGGAGTTCTCCCAATCAACACTGAAATGAGAGATGGAGATAAATAGCTCCGACCTTTACTGATAGTGTCTGAGTTAGATGAAGAAGCATAAAAATACACTTTCCAATTTTATGGTAGTGTTTTCTCCAGCCATTAAAACCTGGTTTGGACCCTGAAGATGAGGACTTTGCTTGCTCTGTAATTCTGCTGAAGGATCTGCAGGGCATGTCCTTTAAACCCTATGCCAGAGACATATACTCTTGTTCTCAGACTTCAGAGAGTTTGTGACATTTTTTGAGTTGGAAAGAATTCTGAAGGAAAAATTCTATAGTATTTCTCATAGTGATGATATTTTTCATCAGAAGAACTACAAGACATAATGTAAATGGATGTGCTTACTTATCTAAGGGTTGAATATATACTTAACTGTGACTATCACTTATAATGAAACCTTAAAAATCCCCTAAACATAGATTGTTTTTGCAGTCAGCTGCACAATTGATTTTTTTTCCTTGCACCTTTCTTTTTTTCATAAAGCTTTTTGAGAAATCTGAGAGTGATTTCAAGGTCTGATATTCAAAGCTCAGAGAAACTCAGCCATTCTACTTTCCTTGGTGGGGATATTTTTTAACACTTCATTTGAACTTGAAAATCAACCCAAATCTCAGGCAAAAAAAATCCCAAACATTAAAAGTGAAGAGAGGGTTTATATAAACATCTGTCAAGAAAAACAACTAATTTTACTCAGCCTGTGTATTTGCATTGCTGTGTGAGGTACTATTCTCTCATGCTGAGCTCCATCTCCCATCTTGCTTGTTTAAGCAGCCTATTGGCACTGCCAATCCAAAACCCCGCTGGAAAAAATCCCAAAGCAACCTGGGGCAACTTGCAAGTGACCTGGTCAGGGGAATGAGGTGAGAAAATGAGGCCAGGAAGGGCCAAGTCATGACCAGAGCGTCTGGGAGGAGCGCTGCCACAGGACATCAGCCTTGTACCATTTATCACAAGGTGCGATCCTTGCAGACAGGGTGGCAGAGAATGGGTAGACAGGCTTCTTTCTCTCGACTGAAGTTCATTCTTGGTCATTTAGGTTGATGCTGTTTGCAGTTCCCCTTGCTAAGGGGTGAAAATCAATCCCGAATATCTTAAATGACGATAGGAAGATGCAGCACACTGTAATTACCTTTGAAGCATGTACTTTTTCCTGTTGCATGTTGCTGCTGGTACAGCTCTGGCTAAAAGAGCTTGCCTGGAGCATCAGCACTTCTTTTTCATCTCCTGCTTTGTTCTCAGGGGGCTTTCTGTAGTTGGCAGCCTTAGTGGAAGAGGATCAAATAGCTCTGGCAGCTTTCATAGCAAGGTAGGATGCCATTTAAATAAAATGATGCACATGTATGGTGTAAGCCAGCCTCCCTGCTGAGAGGGCATAACAAACAATTAAAGAGCAGTTTCCTCTGGGGATGAATGGCTTTTGGAGAACTATTTCAGTTATATGTGAATCATATATGTACTACTAGGGACAAGTGATCTTGTAAAGTAAAACAGCTGAGAAAATCCTCTGATGACATTGTGTGTAATCACAAGGGAGCATGCCTGTGTTTGCTGCTGATGAGGAGAACTTTCAGCGGATTGCAGTCAATAAAATATGTTAAAAAAAACTAGAATAATCATAACTCCTAGTTAAATAGCAATATATGAACTTATAAATTAAAGTAAAATAATCTTTTTAGTTTTAGCTTGAAGATCAGAGAAGATTACATCTAGTTTACTGACTGCCATGTTGCTGTCCAAATGGAATATGCATCAAAGTCAAAATCCAGTATTAGATGTTTCATTACATGGAAACATAACAGAGTAAAGGAATATGTCTCTGATTTACTAGGAAAAGGACTAAAATGAGGGATAAGAACACAAAATAGAAGAGATAAGCAAACTACTGTAATTGGCACTGATCTTCTTGTAGAGAAGAAGGAAATCTTCCATAGGTGACTCCAGGAGCTGCAACATAGTGTTGGGTCATGGCCTTATATATATTGCAGTGCAAAGGCAATTGAGGTTTTATGCTTACAATAGCTGATGGCTGCTAATGTAGTGACTGTGAGAACTGCTCAGTGGTATAGCTACTGAATTAACAAACAGCAGGAGTCCTCCAAAGAAGTTTTAACATCTTTTGGTAAAGAGCCTGGAATGTGCTGCTATCAGAGATATGCAGAAAAATTGAAAGGGAAGTCCCTCCAAAAAAACTTTTAGAAAAATACAAATCCTGCAAAAGCTTTTCTGAAGTACTCTTTGAAGTTGCATCTGTGGGAACAACAGAAGAAAGGAGACATTTAGTCCAGACTCAAACTGTAGATGAAAGGAAATTGAAAAGTGGTTTGACATTTTTAAGAGATGAGTAATATTAAGAAGCTTGACCCTGTAAAATACGAAAGCTGCTGTTTAAATGATTGTGGAATTGAAGACTGGAATTTGAAACAGATAAATGGAACCACTTTTTATACAGAGCTTAGTGAAATACAGTGCATTAACTTGTGTAATTCTTTATTATGTAAGGGCTCTACTGGACTCTTAGAGGAGCACATTATGTGAATATCCAGTGGCATGGGTATTTTCATAGACAGGGATGTAATTTCCTGCAATTTAGGACACGAGGCTATTATTTTGAGAAAATAGTAGAGGAAGACAGGCAGCTTATTCCACAGTATTGTATATTATACAATTCTCTGGGTCTGTACTGCATGCTTTACTGGGTCTTTACTGTATGCTATTGTTCACTGTCAAGCCTGGGTTAGGTTACACTGTCAAGTATCTTCTGTTTCTAGAAGCTAAGAAAGAAAATGACAGTTCACCTGTCTAAGCTGAACGGCCTTCTCTGAGAAACACAACATGCTTGAACATTTAGCTTATCCTCTCGTGCTTCATCATTTTCTGATAGCCAAAAAAGATTCTTCAAATGTTTTCACATGGTCTTCATGTTTGCAGTCTGATATGCAAACACTGTGTGTTAAATCATTGCTTCACATTTTATAAAAATTCAGTCACCAAGGATTGCCATAGATACAGCATTTATTGCTGATATATGATAATTGATTATGATGCTATTTTGGCATTAGTGTTTAATCCCATCTGCTTTCTTGAAATCTGGTTGTTCATGGGAAAAATCAAAAAGCATTTCATTCTTACAATTTTAATATAGAAAAGAACAAAAGTCACAACTTATAAACACAAATATGTGCACTCTCAGATCTGACTTTAAAGTCTAAATCTTTCATCTACCAGAGAGCACTGTCGTCTTGCTACTGTTGCCCTTTCACTGAACTCTCGGAGATGTTTTATTTTATGGAAAGCTACTTGGCACAACTTGCTTCAATATGCTCTTATTTGCTTTCTTCTGAACAGCACACTCTATGACTCGCAGCACTTTGAAGTAACAGCATTTCAACTCTTTTGCTATAATGTTAACTTTTTATTGTTTCCAGTTTTGTTAGTAAGCACAGTCTTCTGTTGATTTTTCTGCTGTATTTAGTGTTTGAAGTTCCTGTTGGCAAAAATCCAATCTGAGCTGCCTCCAGCAAAATACCTGAAAGACCTTTTTTTTTAAAGTATATTTTATATCTTTATTCTGTACCTATGCAGCAATGTCTCCACAGTGATCATCTTTTTGCCTATTCTGAACCCTTCTGAGGCTCTAGTTTTGAGACAGTTTTCCAAAGAGGACCCTTCTGTTATTGATAGAAGAGACTGAGAAATGAAATCCTAAACCAATGCAAAGGTACATACAAGTTGTAAAAATCTCTTGTGGCATTACATTTGATCATGACTGTGAACAAATTGAAAATACACAAATTTATTCCTGTATTCTTCTCTTAGTTTTATATATAAAGTTTAAGCTGACACTTTTTTATTAATAAAAATAATGTGTGTTTAATGTTTAATAAAAATTAAGGTGTACATGAGGAACTAATTTTGAACTAATTAAAAATTCATAATATAGACTCATAGAAATATTCTTATATAACCTCTGTAAGTATTTTTATGCAGACATTTTGGTTTGTTTTTATTCCTGAGAAAATATGTAACAGCCTTCTCAAAAAATGTGAATTACTATTCTGTCACTTAAAAGTCCTTTTTACCGATTTGCAGTGAAAAAAAAATTTAATTTAAGAAGTAAAGTTAGATTTCTGAGCATGTCCATATATAGTAATTTAAAATTATTGAAGTAGTTTGATTTAATAGGCTGTATCTCTCTAAGAATAAGAAGCACTCATATTACAATGCACAAGCTCACAAGTCAGAACCCGATTACTTTCAAACTGAAAAGCTTATAAAAAATGTGAAGTACTATAATAATTTTAAATTACTCTGTATTGCACATTTTCAGGTCTCTGATCACCTCCAAATTCAAGTGCTTATAAAACTGCTCCAATAATTTTAAATTGCTATGTGCAGAGTGATTTAAAATTGTTAAAGTGCTTCAAAGTTTTTTAATAATTGCTTTAATTTAGAAGTGAGTTGAGCAATACTCCAGTATACCTTCAAGAGATTATTAAACTGATGTAAAAATTTACCATCTGGAAAGAAAATTAAACTATTTCTTTAAAAAAAGGAAAAAATAAGTGGGGAGGAGGAAGGGAGAGGGCAGAGGAGCAGGTGTAAGACATAGTAATGTGTTAGTGGAGAAGAATACAAGGATCAGAGGAAAAAGATAGATAAACCCAAATCTCACAGAGTAACAGGTTTCTTTGTCATGTGAAAGATAGGACTTCAAAACTTAGGGCAGCTGCCTAAACGTGGCCATAAGGCTCTCCTTACAGTTATGACAGCACCAACCAGGAGGTTAGCTCAGGATAATAGTGACAGAGGAAAAGGATCTTTGTGGATTAGGAAGAGTACACCCAACATACACGGAATCTCTTAGGCTCTCAGCATCTAGGTGGTTACTCGGCTGGTATGCAGATGCACATTTTTTCCTTAACATTCTTTATGCTGTAAAGTTGTGTTGCACACTAAAGTTGCAATTTTTTGTGTGAAATAAAAACCTGGTTTTTCAATTGATTTCTCAAGCAACGGTTCTACGAAGATTATTTCTGCTTATAAAGCACCCTTTCCATAGTGATGTTTCTTGCTTTTGTTACATCCCAACCTGACATGTTATTGGATTTTTCTACTAGAAATTCATAGCAAAGATAAGAATTTATTAAACACAGCAAGTATGTAATTGTCATTGAAGTAATGAAATTTGCACTTCAGATGTTTCCTCAGTTGATGGAACACTTTTTTGGTTTTAGTCATTTGACTTGAATGTTGACATATTAATGATATACACAGCAGGAACAGACCTCTCTATAAAAAGTAAGAGAGGTGAAATATCAGACTGTCTACTTGTAAACAACCAAACCAAACATACAACTATCAATTTTATATGAAATACTCATCCAAGCAGGAGAGCTGATATGAGAGCCTTAGCTGAATTACCTTGTATGAATACGTATTTTTCCTGGATGTATCCTTGCTACCAATCCTCAGAGCATGGTCCAGGCAATTTTGACAAACACAGCCTGTGTTGAGATTTCTGAAAAACAAGAAAAAAATATCCAGGGCTTTCTTCTTGGGAGATATCCAGGTAAGTATTGGTGTCAGTTGGCTGCAATGATCCAGGAGGAGCCGGTAGGGGCACAGAGAGTACAAAGACAATGTTGGCAGCTGGGGCTTAGAAGGCAGAAAGGATGAGACAAGCTGCTATTTCTCCCCTGTTCTCATTTTCTTTTTGCTATGGGAAGGACAGTGCTTTGTTTGGTGGGAGTGCACGCTGTTTTTTCAGTACTTTCTTTGACCTTTAATCAATATTGATTGATTTTATGAAGACCTGAAGTCTCTGACCTCTGGCTGGCTTTGCAACAGTAAAGTTAAAATGTGCTAATATCTTTTAGTTACTGGAAATACCATAAATACATCAGGGATGAAATCAGTGTTTTCAACCCCATATGATAACTCTGGAAATATTTGAGGTGGGTGCCTAAAGGAAAGCTTTTTATTTTTCAAACTCTGGGTAAGGAAATGGGATATTGAATTTACATTGAAGAGAGACTAGATATAGCCTTAGAAAATTATAAACTCTTTCATAAACAATAAACAATCACACAGTTCGTAACTGTCTGAGTCCATCAACCTGCCTTCATAGGCTCATTTAAAATTGGTCTAGAGAAAAAAATTGAAATCAGGCTGTATGTCCTTTATTATAGTGCAGGCCTGTATTTAGTTCTCTCATGATTCTCTAGAATTATGTTGACTGTCCCTTTTTCTACAGGCAAAAATTATTTGAGCATAAATCTTTCCTTATGGCCATGAAAGAAAGAGCACTGCAAAAACTGCTCCAGTGGTTAGTCATACATTTGGCCTTTAAAGAACTGAACAAAAAGATCAATAACCTGATTTCCTTTTCATCTGTCTGGACTGTGAAGCATAGACCTCTTGCTTTGTTTATTGTGTAATGAAGGAGGTAAGGCAGTGTTAGCAGAAAGAAAAGATTATCTCCCTGTGGTAAATATATTGATGTTGCAGGCAGAGGCACAGTACAGCACAGAGAGTAATGAGAAATTTGACTGCTTTTCTTCCTTTCCTTCCTTTCTAGCTTAACACTGCTGCATCCCAGTGAATTAGCTGCTACAAAGAGAAGGAACTGTTTAAAGACTGGCAACTGAGAGCATTTACAATTAGCTGAATTGATTAACCTTTACAAATGCTGTTACTCTACAAGGTGTTTTTTCTTCCACACTAGTTGAACAATATGCCTTATTGATTAAACATACTTCTTTATGGTAGCACTGATTTGTCTATGGCTTCTCCAGTCATAAAGCTGCCTCTGTAACAGCTGCTGCATGTTCCTGCTGAGGACTTAACACTGGAGACTGATTGGCATCTGACTGGAAAATGGAGACTGATGCAAACACTGGAACAGGCTGCCCAGAGAAGTGGTTGAGTCACCCTTCCATGGGATATTTAAAAGATGGTTTTGATAGGGTGCTATAGGATATGGTGTAGTGATGGCCTTGGCAGTGCAGGCTTAACAGTGGGACTCAGTTTTAGAGGTTTTTCCCAACTTAAACAATCTTATGATTCTGTGATTCTATGATTATGTAAATGCCTCTCCATGCCTTTAGCATCAAGAATCACACTGCAAAAGCAGGGAAGCAAATTTGCATTCCAGCTGCTCCTCTAGAGTCAGGGTTTGCTGAAACAAAGGGAGTTATCCTTTCTATTATATGTCATCTACCCTGTGCAAAACACATTTCCTTGTCTAGCTGTGAAGACTGACAGCTAAGTATAAACAAATAAGTAAGGAACATTTTTTTGTGACAACATTTATGGCTTAGGTTAGGGTATTTTTTGTGTGTACATCACATGGGAATTCAACAATGACAAGATTCTGTTTTTTGGTGATGTGTTTTTAAATCTCATTGAAAGCTGATTTTGGTGGGGGTGTGATTGGCAGTGGATTTGTCTTCCTAAAATAAAGAGCTCTGAGAGATCGAGATCTCTTGGAAGATATATGTGGAGCCAAGTGGGTTCCCTTCTAACTTTGCTATCTGTGAACTTTCAGGAGGACGTTGGTAAAATACCACTTGATATTTCATTTTTATTTTTGGAAAAGGGGTATATGTGGGATTCTCGTGATTATGAAGGCTCATGTCAGCACAGGCTGTTTCACTAGAAATTCATCACACTCTGCCCTGTGTTAGTGCTCACTGTACCTGGGAAAACTATGCTTTAAGAAGGGAAGAGTAGAAATTTAATTTCCCTGCCAGCTCAAGCTGAGGCTTCTTCTGTACAGTCTTTGATGTATTATGAATCATGCTGAATTACACATGATATTCTACCATTTGCTTTTCAGCTCAGCAGGGACTGAACAGAGAATGCCAAACTCATTCCACTGAGGACTGTATGTGGGTTCAATAAAATGCCCTTCAATGTGTAAAAAAGCCACCAGGCTTTATTTATGTATATGAATCTCTAGGACTTATGATTTTATCAGCACTCTTCCAGATTTTCAACAAAAAAAAATGGCTTGCCAGCAAAAATTGAGGACACACAGATCACAAAGTGGTTTAGATTAGACATTCTTTTAAACATAGATAAACTGGTTTGAAGAGATCTATGTTCTAGTGAATGTTAACAGGGAATATGTAAATATTACACATATACATATAGTTTGTATATTGAGACATATGGTAGCTTGTGCATGTAATATATTAAACATATATCATCAAGTATTTAATGGTTAATATAAGGAAACTGATGTCATTCCATGGATCAGAGGAACAATGGTGGCACTCAGCCATTTCTTTCCTGAATAGCTGCTGTGTTTTTAAAAATAAAAAATCAGGGAGCTGCTGTAGCAAAGTCTGTAGCATTCACAGCATGACAAACAAATTAGAAAACAGCAGATGCAGCACAAATTAAGATGTATTTAGCACAGCAGCCCATCAGATGTGTGAAAGTCTTTTGTATATAAGCTTTGCAAGGTTGATGTATTGCACTTTAGACAGCTGATAATGAACCCTTCTAGCAATTAGAGGTGGAAATACTGAGGATTTGAAATTGTGCTGTTCCCAGTGGGGGCAGGGGGGAAGGGGGAAAATCCTTAGTGAGAAATTTACAGCTTTGTGTGTGTGCACTGAGCAAGACAAAGCAAATGTTTCATTTTATGCACACATAGATTTTGAATTTCTCATTTATATTTTTTACATTTAATGCTCATGTAATAGTTATTTCATTTTTTGAGTCATTTAAAAATGTGTATTTCTTTGTTCAAATTATGAGAGTTTTATGGCTAGTACAGTCTCTTTGGTTTATGTAGTACTTTATTTTGTCATCTGATGGGAGGACAGTAATCTCAGTAATCTAGTCTTCAAAGAGCAATAACCCTTTTAATGGTTTAAGTAATTTACATCTTTGCAGTTGTATTGAATTTTGCTTTTTTTTCTCCAGTGTTTCTGTTGCACTTCCTTTTTCTACCTCCCTTTTCATATCTCAAAGAGCAGTTTAAAACCATGATAGAAGCTTTGCATAAGTAAACGTGAGTTTGAAGCCTAGACTCAATTCCGTGCTTGATCCTCCTAGATGCTGAGTGCTCTCAGCTGCAAGGAGCTGCAATGGAAATGGAGAGTACTTAGCAGCTCACATGCCTGAGCCCCCTGAGGAGAACAGCATATTACAGCAGATCTATCTGCTATATAGATAATAATAATTTCCACTTATATAGGGTCTTTCATCTGAGAATCTCAAAATGCACTACAGATTGTGGATGTGTTGCAGCAGTGACTTTGTTATGGCTGCACAGAGATTTGAAACTGAGGCAGGTGTTAAAACTCTTTGTTACTTGTGAACAAAAGAATGTATCTTAATGCACCCTCAGCAGGCTTATTATTACCAGGTTTTATGAAAAGTAACAAATGCTTTTTCTGTGAACTAACATATCTACTTGACACGAATTATGATTGCTTAAAAATGGCCTTGTCCTGGTGTGAGAGGCTATTATTTTATTGTTATTAGACATGGTGTTTGTACACCCCACTCTCAGCTGCCGTGTTGCTTGAGGGTGAGTGCCTTTTTAGAAGACACACCACTGGCACCAGTTAGGGCATCAGGGAAGCTCAGGCTGAAAGTACAGCCTCCTCACAACTGCCTGCATAGCAGTGATGATGGCAATCACCATTTGCCACAGAAAGAGCACCAGCTGGTCTCACCATTGATATGTGCAGAACAGTGGTATTGCAAAAATATTTCAATGTCTAGTCCCTATATCACTATTATGCAATCAGAAGTCTGAGCTTTAATTACATGAACTATCCAGACCTCTGCAGAGGGAGTGACTTAATGAAAACTGTGTTCTTGAACAATGTAGAGAACACCGCTGCCAGGATGCTGCACTTGGATGTTGCAGGGAAGATGTGAGGGATCTCGGGCAGGAATGACAGGGCCCCTTTCCTGTCACTCAGCATTGCAACTTCATTCATAATTAAAACTTGCAGCTGATGAAAAAATGAACAAAAACTGTTTTTTTACTTCTGTTTATTGATTGTAGCAAAAACTTTCCATCCTTACTTTACATCACGAAAGACAAAATGATGAGAACTGCCGGCATACAAGTGGTGTGGAACCTTCCTGTCTAATGTGATACTAGACTGGTCCACTGTCCAAGAAAACTAGGTCTGACTGGTTAAACTAGGGGTGGTACCTGATGTACTTTTCTTTTACTTACTATTCTTTTGGTGTCTGGGTTCTAATTCTTTACATTTTCAGTGGAAATGCACTTCAGTGATATTTTTCTCTTGTCCATAAGGAGCTTGAGGACAGCCTGGTATATGCATGATTTTGATGTACTCTTTCACAAATTCCGGTATGGAATGAATCATTCTACGTAGCTACAGTAGGAAATTCTGTTAACTTCCATGAGCAGTATAATCCAAGATTCTGCAAGTGGAAAGGCTGATAAATCATATCTCTCCGGAGCATTTTTGCTAGTGTTATTTGTGGGAGGGATGAATAAAATATCTGCTATGTACATTTGTCATAGGGACCATTTGGATTGTATATCAGGACTCTGAGCAAACAGTAAGGGGCTCTTTCCATGAGCAGCAGTGGAACTATTATCCTGTCTTGGCTTTCGAACTATAGCTTTTGAAATTCATTTCAAAGCTGTATAATACCAGTAGCTATTAACAGTGATCACTTGGTATGATAGTTTTTAAATTAGACCAGATTGCCAGCAAAAGCACTCTGATTGCGTTTAATCAGGAAATGAAGATGATTCTTTATGGGCAAATGAGTTACCTTTACATTACTCAGAAGAAATAAAAAAGCAATCAGGTAAGATTCTGTCATTTCCACTTCTTGTTTATCGAGATCCAGTGTAACAGTTATGCCCAATATCTAAAACATTGCCTAACTCTCTTGATTTTATAAAGTCATGGTACAAAATTATTCCCTGATGCAGGTGGACTGTCACTGTAACAGAGACCAAAAAGGTTATTTTCTGGGTCACATATAGCTAATTTTCTATTCTTAATATTTTTTTTTTCTGCTGACTGTGTTCTGAATGATTAGTTAATTTTCAACTCTTATTTCATTGATGTAAATAAGCCATGGCAGTTGATTTTATACTAGTGAATTAAATGTTAGAAGTTTTACTAATGGTATAATTCCTAATGCCATAATTATTATTGAGTTTTGACAAGTGTACACATGTGTAAAAATAGATTATACTTATCATGGGCAGTTTTCTGCATGCATAAAAGGAAAATTTACTATTTTTGGGGATTCTTTTCCATCCTTTTGTTTCACTGCATCTTGAGGTTACTTGCAAGAATGCAAGACTTATTGTTGGTAAAAAACCCATGAGGATTTTCAATAAATAGCTGTAGAAAACATGGAGGTAGGTGCATGATGGAGTAAACAATAAATATTTTGTTTTCACTATTTTGTCCTTGTTCTGAGATGAGGCTGGAGAATAACTTAGGGCCATATGAAATGGCTTAGATTTCTGAGGAAGTATCAAGTACATGTAAATTTATAAGTCAAGGTTTTTTCAGCAGTTTAGCTTCCTCTCTCAACTTGAGATACAAAATGAAAAGTTTTGCAACTTTCCCTCTTTCATATGTATTCTTTCAATGTAGGAGCTTTTCCTCTTTATCATTACCAGTATTAGGTGTCAAAATGTATGAAAAATTTTAATTAAAATATGGGAAGTTTTAATCTGAGCAGTTTTTATATTTATATTGTTTCTCTGATAGAGGAAGTAGAGATAGTTTAACTGTGTGCAGAGTACTCAACAGCATGCTTTCAGATACAAGTTGTCAAAAAAAGGCCCACCCTGCAACATTTCTTATGCACAGGGTCTTTCCTACTTAGTCAATGACAAGCCTTTGAAAGTGACAGTGCTTTCTGTGAAGAAAACTCAACAGCCCATCCTCTCATCCTGATGAAAATGCAGACACTTAAAATACTTTATCCTCCACAGTTGCAAATAGATAATCATAATTAGAAACCCTGCTGTTGGGAAAACTGCTCACCCTGGGACTAAAAAAAACCCCAAACCACTGAAGTTGTAGTTTTCCTTTCTTGTATTCTTCAAGTCTTTCTAAAGCTAAGTGTCTACACAGTTTGTCTGAAAGTAACACGTGGACTCCTGTGGAAACAGCTTTCCCATTGACCCATCAGAACTCCCACCTCAATACATTTTTCTGCTTTCCTAATCTAAATGAAATAGTAATTGCATATGATTCATTGTCCATTCTTTCCTTCTTAGGAAGTGCCTCGGCATGAAAATAGCACATGCATTTATTTCACTTCTATTTTTGTGATTTCCTTATAAAATGCGCTGATTGGTTGTGCTTACTTGAAAATTATACTTCTGCAAGCAGAGATATAATTTCTAGTTAAAAGTATGTCAGCATTGAAGAAATAATGATTAAGGTGGTTTAGGAAGGATTCTTGATCACTGGAAAGACAGTAGTAGTTTGAAGCACAGCCAAGGACAATTCACTCTTCCTGGGCAATAAGTCTTATGAAATTCCTCGTGCCAGTTCTGATGTAGTTACAATGTAAGCAAAAATAAAACATTTCCATTCAATATTGGCCTCATTTAGCCAGTTTTCAGTTATGAGTCATAGAAAACTGTTTTGGCCTCTTATGCTATGTTGCGTACTAGACACCTGTGCCCTGCACATTTGCCTGTGAAATTATATATCTCCAATCAGCCTGAAAGTGCGTGAACTCTGAGGCAGATGTGCACCCTAAGTCTTAAGGAGAGTATTTGCTTCACTTTGAACTAGTTCAGTAAGATTTGCAAGAAACTCCTCTTTTGAATTTAGACATTTTTGGGGATGCAAGCCAGATGCAAATGCCAGCTTGCCTTGTTTTCATGTTCCTGGTAAAATGCGTCTATTCTACTGGAGGAGGGGAAAAAACCAACTCAATGATGCAAGTTTTTTCCTGCCATCTGCATTTTTGTGACATTCTATTGAATTTGATTGGCATGCCATTAGCTTTACATTATTTAAAAGAAATTCCTGCAGTATTTCCAGCGCAACCAAATAATTGAAAGACATGTCATGCAACATCTTGTTTTAATGACATGCATCACCATTCAGTACCATTGTAATGACATCTCTGCCACTTAAGATGTCTAAACCAATATCTGTGGTTTTCCAGTATCATCCTATACTTCAGTATACTGAACCAAGGGTTTTGAAATTTTGTGGGTTTTGCTTCTTTTTAGGGTAGAGAAATTAAATGTAACCCTTCAAAATCGAGCCAAGTCATAGAAAATGTCAGTGTTTATTTAAATTACATCATTAATATATTTTTTAGGTCATCACCAAGGAGTTAGGATCAAAACAGGAAAATAGTTTAGTTCTATTTGTTTACTGCTTGAGATCCCAGTACCAAAATTTCATATGAGCAAGAAAGCATGGTAATTTCCTCCTCAGATTAAATCACAGATTCACAGAATTAACTAGGTTGGAAAAGACATTTAAGATCACTGAGTCCAACCTGTGACCTAGCATCATCTTATCTATTAGACCAGGGCACTGAGTGCCACATTCACTTTTTTCTTAAACACCTCCATGGCAGGGACATCACCACCTCCCTGGGCCGCCTAATTCCCAACCACTCTTTCTATATAGATTTTTTTTCTAAAGTCCAGCCTAAAGCTCCCAGGGGACAGTTTAAGACTGTGTCCTCTCATCCTGTCTCTGGCTGCCCGGGAGAAGAGACTGACCTTCAACTGGCTGCACCCTCCTTTCAGGGAGTTGTAGAGAGTGAAAAGGTCTCGCCTGAGCCTTCTTTTCTCCAGGCTAAACACCCCCAGCTCCCTCAGCTGCTTCACACAGGACTTGTGCTTCAGACCCCTCACCAGTCTTGCTGCCCTTCTCTGGACACACTCCAGCATCTCAACATCCTTCCAAACTGGGGGGCCCAGCACTGGATGCAGAACTCAAGGTGTGGCCTCACCAATGCCAAGCACAGGGGGAAGAACCATTTCCCTGGTCCAGCTTCCCAAATCTTTTTCCAAGTTGCTTTCCAAATTTTTTCTACTGACTTCAAGTGCCTGTTTCTGGCTCCCAATACCTAGATGGGAAGAACTGGTGATCTTTATGATCCCTTGCAACTCAAATCATTCATTGATTCTATGAAAAGGAAGCACTTGCCAGGGGCACATCAAACACTGTCAAATGACTACAGGAGGCCACATACTGGTGAGAATCTGCTTGGTCAGGACATTCAATAAAAGTGGACTTGATGTCTGGAAGTTTAATTTAAGAAAAGCTCTTGCTCCTGGCTACTTCTGTTTCCTTGTCCTGATAGTTGGTGAAATGAGTAGAAGCCAAGGCAATGTTAATTGTCCTTGCTCTCACCTAGGTATGACTTCAAGTGAAATATATATTAAGAACTTACTTTTATTTGTCTGAAGTTGTCAATTAATCTACTAGCTTTCCAATCTGCTTTTTTTTAAACAGAATTTTGTATCATAATCTGGATGTTAGAGGTGATATTAGAAATGAGCTTTAGGGCTATTAGTAGTTCCTCTTTCTTTCTTTCTTTCTTTCTTTCTTTCTTTCTTTCTTTCTTTCTTTCTTTCTTTCTTTCTTTCTTTCTTTCTTTCTTTCTTTCTTTCTTTCTTTTTCTTTCTCTTCTTGCTTCTACAGTATGATTTTTTCACATCCTATAAAATAAGCATTTAAAAGAAATGTTTATAAACGTGAGGTAATTTGTAGGCAGGTGGGCTAAGACAGCAGGCAAGCATAATGGGAAAGGACTTAGAGAATTCTAATTTGAAGCAGCAGGGACAGAAAGAAAAGCATTCAACTTAGGGGAAACATGGATTAAGGAGGTCACAAGGCTGCTTGTGAGAAAGAGGAAAGGAATTCTTATACACAGTGCTAGAATATGAAGATCTGCACTGGAAAATTTTATTGTCCATCAGACGAGGAGTGACAGAGTTGGCTAAAATCTGTTAAAATATTCTGAGGTCAGTGTGGAAGCACCATAGTTACTGATAGTGAAAAAAATAGGCTAGATAGAGGAAAGTATTTCAAGAAATCTGTAGGGATAACTCAAACTCAGATAAACTACAAGTCTGCTTCACCCCTTCTGTCTATGATTAAATACATTTTTAACATGTGTAGTGGGTTGAATCTGAGTTGATAGACAGATTTTTAGACCAATAACACTTCTCACAATTTATACATTTAAACCATGCAGAAAGGAGGGAGATCCTCTTGTTCCAGCCCGCCTGAGAGAGGTGGGGTCGCCTCAGAGCCTCCGGGCTCTGCCGGGCCAGGTCGGGCCAGGCCAAAGCCCTGGGCCCCTTCTCCTCTTCTTAATGCCACAGCACGGACCCTGGGCCGCTGGGGAAGGAACCATCCCAGAGGCCAGGCAGCTAAACCCAGCCATGGACTGGCACACAGCTAAACCCAGCCATGGACTGGCACACAGCTAAACTCAGCCATGGACTGGCACACAGCTAAACTCAGCCATGGGCTGGCACACAGCTAAAATCTATCTGGAGCGGCTCCTTGGGACCGGTGCATCCCCCCGTTCTCCACATGGAGCTGGCAGGAGCCTCCTTTCTGCATCCAGCACACTTCGGGCTGAACTGAAGAAAACACCATAGAGCCTGCGGCACAAAACCTGCAAGGCTTTCTTCACCATAAAGCCTGAACAAGAACATTCTTCACCATAGAATTTTCGGAGTCAGAGAGAGTGAGCCATGTGAGACGGAGCTGGTAATGCCAACAGAGAAAAAGGGGCGGTGCCGCATTCCTAGCGTGGAGCTTAAAAATCCTTCTTGCATGAGGTGGTAAGAAACTGTAATATCTCAAACTGTTTGTCTCTTTAATTCATTTGAAGTACATGTAGGGATGGAAGACTCATGTGTGGCCCATGAAGATTGTGAAGAGTTGCCTATGCCAGGATATATAGAAGCAGTGAGAGACTTTTAAGGATTTGTAGCAGAAAAAGCCTTTGTGTTCAGGCCAAAATGACCCATCCTTAAAAAGGTTGATAACCCCATGTGATGGCCCAGGTGTGGCAGTGTGAAAAAACTGATATTTTTTCATAGAAGAGATGTATTACACCACAGCAGATTGTTTCTTTCCGGGCGGGTCTGTTGTTGGGGGCAGCTTGAGAAACCATGTGAAGCAAGAAGAAGAAACCCTTTTTTTTCCTAAGCATAAGAGAGAGTCTTTTTGAGAACTGTGACACTGACTAGAATCCTATGTTGTGTCATCTTTTGTGCTAGTTAAAAAAAAGAGTAAAGTGCTGAGAAGAAGGGGGCAGTGGGGGGGGTGGTGTTTGTTTTAATTTCTTGTTATATCTTTTAGCTTTTAATTCTGTTAGTAATAAGCTTTCTCCTTGTGCTGCAACTGTTTATGTGTGAACCTGTTTTGCCTCGCAGCTATCTAGTTTTCCTCAATATTTTCTTATTTTGTTTTCCTTATAAAATAACTGACATTTTAGATGCTTGACGATTAGTTGTGTCAAACCACAACAAACATGGTGAATGGAAAGATGTGAAAAGCACGTATGATGCACCTTAGTTCACTTTTTAACTGCCTAAAGAGTACATTCCCAAAATACATGATGATAAAAAGTACAGAAACATGGATTCACAAAAAAAATATCTTAAATAATTCTCCAGTAATATGTGAGGGTTCTGTTGTTTCATTTCAGAATTACAAAAGAAAGAGATGTCTCTAATGCAATTGTTCCAAAATTCAGCTCCAGGAAGGCATGTTATCACTACAGAAAACTAAGCTAAGACAAGTATAGCATGTTAGTGACATTTTCCTTCAAGTGACCTTCAATTCTGAAGGAGACTTTTGCAGTTTTAAAAGTTTAAACCTTAATCCAAAAGTGCAGTTTTCCCCCAACAGTTTTCCAGAGTCAAAACTAACCATTTCCATGATACTCAATTTTATTATAGTAGACACGTACAGTTTTTTATGTTTATTTTTATAATGCTGATTGGTTTTAATGTATCATTTCTAGTTTTTCTTATATGTCTTGGCAGCATTAGGACAGGAAAGGCTTGATCTTGTAATGATTATCCATATTATTATGCAGGTGAAGAAAGCAAAGCAAAGGAAAGGTGAATGCAAACTTTTCCTTGCTAAGTTTAAAAATATACTGAGTAGCATATTTGTAAAATCAAGCGTAAATATTTGCATCGTTTTCATTTTTATTAACTATCTGAACACTAAATCCTGAACAGAAGTGTAATCTGAATAAGAGAAACCGATATTTAAAGTTTTTCAGACCATTTAGCTTTAGGACTCCTTCTCTAGTCCCTGCCAAGCAACTGTTTGGAGAAGGGACCAAGACATTGTCATCATCCTGCCAAAGAGTTTTGTTCCCACCCCTGGCTGGACCTGACACTTCTGATCTCATGCTTGCTTCAGTCAGGTCCACACAACTGTGGGACGTGACAACCTGCTCTGTGCTATGGAGAGTTGTTGGGTAAAATGAAGAGAGAAAGAATTTCAAAATAAAGATTTTATATCCCAAAAATTTTATAATAAAAATCAGCAGTTAAAGGGGGAATAAATTTAAGAAAATGATAGTTTAGTTGTGATAATAATTTCTGCAGCTATCAGTGTGGAATGGAATGTGGGAAGATTGTATTGTCTTGCTTCCTTGTAAAAGGAAAGAAAAAAGGCTGTCAAAGCAATACAAATTGAACTCTTCTGGTTATGGCATTCAGACATTAATTATAATTCTATCTTTTCCTCAACCAAACCATCTGATTAAAATATATTCTAATTCACCATATGCACCTGCGAATGAGAAAGGTGATGAAATCCCAGCACTAAATTTCCTATCTGGCAAGTATGTCTCTTAAGGTAAAGCCAGAGCTAGACATAGCAGTATTTGTAAGATTGGTCCTCAGTAGATGTAGTCAGAATTTATTCTTTGAGTGAAATGGTCAGAGGTTTTTATTAATATTAATTGATCATGATAATTTTGATGATAACATGGGTGTGACTGTCCAGTTTGCTTGCACTCCTGATTTCCTAGAACAGTGTGGTTGATGATCTTGAGCTAGGAAGTCTGAGCATTTTCAGCATAACTGTTAATTGCTTTGTGGTTGTTACTGTCATGTTGCAGTATTTTCATCACACTAACCTGGTGAATAGAACTGCAGATTTTTTTTCTTAAATAATTGTATTTTCTGGCTTTATATATTTGAGGTAGAGCATTTAAGGCAGGCCATTTAATAAATCAGTGTAAATATTTTCCATTGAATTATATTTCTTTTTGTATCTTCTCTATTTCCTAGTGAAATACATACATGTCTGTGAAATCTCTTCTCCTGAGATAGTGAATACTGATTTATCAATAAGGGTTATTTTCTGTGTCAAAAAAACCCTTTGTGATAAACTGCTTCAAGCCAGACAATGCAAAGTAAGTAAGAGGTATCAAAGTTATGACCTTACTTTATTGTTTACCACATTTTATTTCATTGTTCACAAATGGGGAATTTCAAATATCTTTATTGAATGAAACAGAGTAGTAATTAATCTTTCAACCCTCAGATATTATTCATTCATTTTTCAGAGCATTTTATCAAGGTCATCATTGCTCCATATTGTAGGTGTTAATACTTGTGGATTTTGTGAATTTTAAAGGTGTGTAAAAAAATGAGTATTTTAATTGCTCGTCACTCAGCAAAATTGCAGGTGAAATTGCAGGCTAGCAGAGGATGATGGTGGTGATAAGTCCTGAGTGAATAAAAGTTCTTGCAGATGAGAATCTCAAAACTTTATTTCCTTGAATCTCAGTGGGGAAAAAAAGAACATGAAAAAGTAAATCTTCTGTAATTAAATCTTTTTCTTTGGCCCCTTGAAAAATATGGCAAGCAATCTTGAGTTCAGTGATCTATAGAATCAGGATGAGCTGAATTTTGTAGATTATCACTGTATCATGAATCTCATACTGCAAAGAAAAAGTCTTGAGAACAAATCTAAGACCATTTTTGTATTTTGAGTTAGGTATAGTCCATCAGTGAAAGGAAACCTATGACAGCCAGGAATTTTTCCATTATCTAAGGTGTTTTCTTTTTTGTATTTTTCTAGCAACACCATGCCCATCTTGCTTGTGCTTCTCTTAACTCAGATGTTAATCAATAAATTTGTTTTCTATTGCTGATGAAAATAGGCTGATCAATAGACGCTATTGGCCTGTGACAAACACGAAGAGGAATGTTGGACTCATGTTCGGGTTTGTCTGATTGCTGCTTATAGGTCTTGATCAGGACCAGATGAAACGAAACATTATGAACCTGTACATGGAGAGATTCTGTTACAGATCTGTCATCAACCTCTAGTCACCATGCATGAAGTACTAAGACAAATGATGTCTCAGAAAATCTAAATCTAAATCCTTGCATGCCATCACTGTCAGTCACACTTTCTAACAGAGGCTGCATGTCCTAAACTGCTTTATTCTAATATGGTTTGGAGACATTGCATATACTACAGACCTCAAGGGTTGTCACTTAGCGACTGAAGATCTCTCCACTTATTGTTCTGATATCTATCATAAGCATTTCTTTTTCATATCCTCAATGACTTCTTGTTTGTCATGGTTTAACTCCAGCCATTAACTAAGCCGTACTCAGCTACTTCCTCATTTCCCCATAGTGGGTTGGAGTAGAGAATGCAAAAAGTGGAAAAGCTTGTGGGTTAAGGTAAAGACAGTTCAACTAGTAATGTAAAAGCCATGCAAAAAGGTGAAGCAAAAAAAGGAATTCATTCACCTCTTCCCATGGGTAAGCAGGTGTTCAGCCACCTTCAGGAAAGCTGGGCTCCATCAAGTTTGACACTTACTTGGGAGGGCAACCACCATCACTCTGAGCGTCCCCTCATTTCTTCTTCTTCCAACAGCTTTATCTGCTGAGCATGACCTCTCTGGTCTGGAATATCCCCTTGAGCCAGTTGGGATCAGCTGTCCCCTCCCAGGTGTGTCCCCTCCCAGGTGTGTCCCCTCCCAGCTGTGTACCCCCAGCCTGGTTGCGTGGGCTGAGGAGCAGAAAAGGCCTTGGCTCTGTGTAAGCCCTGCTCAGCACTAATGAAAACATCCCTGTGTTATCAACACTGTTTCCAGCACAAATACAAACCATAGCCCTTTACAAGCTGCTGTGATGAAAACTAACTCAACACCAGCCAAAACCAGCATCACATTTTGTGATACTCAGAATGATATTTATGGCTGTCACCTCTCAGGTAAATAGGTGCTGGTTCCAAGGAAGATAAGGATCAAAGCTTGCCTGACTGCAATGGAAAAACTGTACTGCTGAAAAGAGAGAAACAAGTTCATAGTCATCAAATCAAAGGCTGGTTCAGGTCAGAGGGAACCTTGAAGACCATGTGGTTCCAAGCCCCATACCTTGGGCAGGGAGACCTCCCAAGAGACCTGCTTGATGAAAACCTCATCCAACACCTTCAGGGATGGAGCATCAACAATTTCTATGGCAACTGGTTCCAGTGCCTCACTACCTTCTGGACCACATCACCATATATATTTGCCTTTTAAACATGAAATAAAAATGACCAGCCATTTTTAATAGATGTTATTAGCATGTCTTTCTGCAAGCATGAAAGTGTTCAGCAAGGAGACTAGAAATACACCAGCAGATGAACAAGTTCTCTCTTTATGCTTGGGAAAGGCGTGGAAACTGTACCAGATCAACAGAATCAGTTCTGATTCCCTGTGGTTCTGCATGTTGTTTGGGGTTGACTTAAAATGAAATATTAGTATAAAACTGGTAAATCCAAAGGGAGAAAAAAGAAAAAAGCCAAGGTAGTATCATTTAAAATTAACAATTATCTCTAGTTTTTCAAGATTTTGAGCATTACAAAAAAAAAAAAAAAAAAGGAGGGAATGTCACAATATTTTGTAGGTCAGACAAGATCTTTTTTCAATTTGTAGACATTTAATAAATTTGAAAGCCAGTTTCTTCCTTGAAGAAAACAGGTTGTGGGAGTGGCTTGCAGAGTGTTTTCAGAGTCTTGCGTTCCATTTTGTACAAAATTCTTCTCCCTTTATGCTTGCCTCCATCACAATCTCTCAGTATCTATATATTTTCAGACTTTCTGAATATCTTTCATGCTTCATATTGATTACTTAGAAGAGAGAAATATTACCCTAATTGCAGATATTGATTGACGTCTGAAGATACTATTACTTTCCACACTATCTCGTGTCACCTCATGTGTTCTATTTTCCATGAAGTTGAAATATTATAAAAAGCTTTTTAGATATGTTTCTTACATGAGAAAAAAAAAATCATGTACATGTAGATTTTTTATAAAAATATAAACTGTGGCTTGAGATTTGATACCATGGTCATGGTATACAATGACATTGTAAATGAGATAACAGCTACTTTATATTCTCTGGGCAAAGTTAGTAGATTCAGTGCAACTCTAGCAAGATATTGTATCTGACATTTCCCTATTTCTTTCAGAAAAGCCTTCATAAATCCTCAACTTGCATATTGGACCAGATTAAGTCCCAGTAGAGAAATCCTAGATTTAGTGGTTTTAATTTCCTAAGTTACTGAGTAGGAACCAATTAATAGTCAAATTTGGCTAGGATACTCTATCAGGTTTCTTATTCACAGCCAAAACATCTTCTAATAAAAGAAATCTACTAATATTCCTAACAAATGTTAACTTACAATGTGTCCGAAACTGTATGCAAAGGTGGCTTGATTGTTTTATTTATTTATTTATTTTCTATTTAATTTTGTGTGATTCTTGGAAGTGACTTAATATGTAATTGTCTTTTTAAATTTCTCCACACACTTTACAGAAAATAATTATTTATGTACAGGAATGTACATTTTTGACAATTTCCCCAGCCTCTTGCTTTTCAGTGCAAATGTCTCAAACTGTACTAATCTCCTTGAAGGTCTCCTGCTGACTTGGTCTGTTATTAAATCACTGGGACACTGTGCTCTCTGTAAAACTTTGAATGACTGCTAAAGAAAAGACAGTGCCTAGAGACAAAATGTGCAGGCAGATTTTAACAATGACCTCACAGGATACTGCAAAAATATCTTAACTTCCAGAAAATCTACCATTATTATTTAAGAAATCCCTTTTTCTTCCACAGGCAGCTGAAGTATTTCAGTGGTCATGCAACCTCGGGTACAGAGGCTTTTTCCTCTTCAGTGCACACCACTGTGGTCTCTTCTAAGAATGTTGCATAGCTCTGTGCTCTTCTTGGGTCGTTCTTGCACCCCACTGCTTTGTACAGGTTTATGATACTTATGAGAGTGGAACAGAAACATTTTATGCAAAACATCCCCATAAAGTCAAGATACTTAACCATTTAAAATATTATATAGAACTTAATAAATTTCTTCTATTAATTTATCTTTAGCTTCAGTTTAGCTTTCAGTTCTGGGCCACCTACTAGACATTTCAGGAGACCTAATTTTTCTGACTACATTTCCTGTTTTATAAGCAGTCTACTTCATCACAGGGAAATATTTAAAACTAACTGCATTTTTAACACAAAGGTAATCTGTCCTTTTGAAATATTTCACATAGAAAGATTAATAAGTTACACATGTTGCTATAGCAACTATGAATCAAAGTATAGTAAGTCTAGACAGTGCTTTCATGCCCTTTGAAAAGAAAATCAAATGTAAATATCAAGTTTTTGATTCATGCTGCCTAGAATAATTTAGTAAAAAAATTAAAACAATAGTGATTTATTTTACCCTGGTCTGTCTGCTTGTAGAATTAATTTTAAAGGCTCATGTTTAAAAACCCACTTTTTTCCTGTGTGTGTTAACATTTTATGCTCTTGGATTTTTTATCATAGGTGTCTCTTATGGGCCTATTTAAAGTGATTCTGATTCAAGAGTGACATGAAAAAAATCATTAGTATAATGATCAGCTATTTCTTAATCAATAATAGACGCAAGTGGTTTTCATTTACCTATGGGATAGGTGAATGCAAAATGTCCTTGAAAATAAATTGGCTCCCTTTATTATTTTATTAATTTTATAGGAATTCTAGAATGGAATCTATGCCTTTAAGTCAGCTTTATAACCTCAAGTGACGGCAGTAAGTCAGTCTAAGGGAAGGACTGATCAAGTGAAAATCTGATGAGCCACGTATCACGTCTCTTTTACAGTTCTCTAGGTGCTTTGTTTGCATTTACAAAATAAAAACACAAGTGTTTTAAAAATTGTTTCCAATTAATTGATATTATTTTTGAAGACTGTGACAGGTGTGATAGGATCTAGGGAAATAGACCAAAATAAGAGAAAGTGTCTGTTGTGGATTTTTTGTGCTTCTTGGTAATAATTTGTTGCATCAACAAAGGCATGAAAAGGTTTCCCCCTGAGAACTGTGACACCTGAGCTTAGAAAAATCTCTGCCCAGGGAGAGAGTGAAGGAGATGACAACATAATATCCACTCATGAGTGGTGTGGAAAGAATGAATGAGGAATTACTCTTTCTTCTCACACTATGAAAACAAGGGAGCATCAAATGAAATAGTAAGACAGTATTTTCAAAATAAAAAGGAAATTATTTTACAGTAAATGTATTAAGTTCTTTCCACAGAGCACATGAATGCAGGAAGATTACAAAGATTGCAAAGACCGCCTGAAGATGTTCAAAGTAATTGAACAATGAATTGGGTAAAATTGAGTGTGTTTGGTTAAGCACAGAGATGAGACATTTGGCTCAGGAGGTCCCACAGTAAAAATCGTGGAGACAGGAAGGGGTTTTAGAGAAGTTTTGTTTTGTAATAATTCTGTTTCTTATACTCCTCCTTAGGTGGTCTCTGTTAACCATTCTCAGAGAAGGCTTACTGTGCATTATAGATAACGACCTTGTAAGGCATTTTTTAATCTTTTTATTATGTCAAGCAGTGCTAACAAAATTGAGAGAAGAGAATAGAAAAGAAGAGGGATTTAAAAGTATTTTTAAAAGAAAATTGCGCATTCTAGCAGCACCTTGTCAACTTAAAAAGACTTTTTTGGTACTTTTCTCCAGGAGCTGGTGTTTGGTGGTTTTGATCCCCATAAAGCAAGGAAAAGAATCCATATTGCTTGAAAATTAGAAGGAGGTTCAGGACTTTTTCCTTCAGAAATATTGGATCCAATCTTCCATGTCCAGAAGACCTAGTCAGTCATTTCACAAAATGTATTCAGTGTATGTTCTTTATCTGTTTCTTCTGGAATGGATAAAAATTGGTGAGGTAGTCAACATTCAGCTGAAAATTTGGAATATATGGTCAAAATAATGGGCACTTTCTAGGAGCTGATACACAGCCAAGCTGTGAGTAATTGAAAGCTAGACTCACGTATTGCTTATATGGTGAGTTTTGCTAGCTGGAAACAGTGAGAGTTCCAGGGAGCACAGAACCCTTATGGAGATAAGCTGAGAAGATCTACAGTTTAGTATGCAGCCTTGGCTTCTCCTTACATTAGACTTTTGTTCTGCCTTGACAAAAATGGAGCAGAAAGAATGATGAAAAATGAGATTCCAATTAAAAAAATTCCAGGGTTTGGTTTCTTTCAAGTCAAAGTTACTTGAATACAGAATGAACACTTACATAGTGTTGTCTCCCTAACCACACTTTTGACCAGTTTGTAAAATGTAAATATAATAATACCTTTATATTAATCCCATGGAATTCAGTTTAGCAAGAATTAATTTGTCCTTGTAAATGTTTGACTAGTCCTATTGACAGAAGTACATTATTGAATAAGACAATTCTATCTATATGTATGTATTTGTACAAACAAATAAACAAATAAAAAAAAAAAAAAAAAAAAAAAAAAAAAGATGGGATGGAAAGAAAAAGATTACAAATGAAAAAACCTGGGCTGCCCATATAGCTGAAAATACGTAAGTTGTTTTCTTCAGATGACATGTAATTTTCTAGGAGTAGCTAAGTAAAAACTCTTTCTTCTGCATTTTCCAAAGCTATGTGGGCTGTCACTCTGACCTTGAAATGGCACATCTAGTAGTTCCCTAGTAAATTAATTACAAATAATTAAGAGATGAGGTAAGAAATTTCTGGCTAGGCAGAAAGAACTGAGGGTGGGGATGGTTCTTCCCTACTCAGAGCATGTTGGTGGAACTAACACCAGTCTCAGACTCGATAGTGTCAGTCACTGAGCAACTTCCAGCTCTCATTTAAGTGGATGAATTTTAGATATATTCTGGCAATACAGCTCTTCCATGATTTACATGTTTGTGGTAGGGAATCTCTGTGTTTACTGAATCCTTTTGTTTCATTGATAGAAAGAAACAAGGCTGTGACACCAGTGACAGTTCTGTAGTCTCTGTCTCCCTATCAGGATTTGTCACAACACACTGCACTTTGGTATGTCCCACCAGAACAAAGTGTCCTCATATGTACATGTTTGAAGGTCATTTTAAGATTGCTCGAGTGTGTTGGATAACAGCCACACAAGAAAAAAAATTTGATATCAAATTCCTACCTGTGAATCAAATCCTCAAGCTCTCTTTACTTCCTGATCAGGAAACTCAACTATATCTGGCTTCTGCAAGGACTCTGCTGTCAAAAATCTACACTCATTTTTACCAAATCCTTGCTGAATCTGTAAAGTACTGTTTGAGGCTCAAAATGAAAATTCCTTGAGGTGAGAACTGTACCTGACATTGTGGCAATACTGTGTGATTTCTTGAAGCAATTTATCATCTAAACATTTTTTTGGGTTTTTGGACAACATAATTTGAGGAAGGAGGGTATTTTTTATTCACTTTGTTCAAATCTGCATTATAGATTTAGCAGATACTTTTGCTTTCTTTAACATTGCACCTTTAGCAGAGCAAAGCACCCAGATATTCCTTATCACTGCACTGTACTAATGTAGTATAATTGATGGGGAAGGTTCCTATGGGAAAGAAAGCAGTCTCTTCAGGACAAGACTAATTGTATACCAATTAAATGTGGAAATTGCCTCCAAAAGTCATCTGACATACCTTAGATTTTTTCCTTGTCATATTTGTTTTTGAATTTAGGCAACCCAGTGAAACCCTGCTGCATGTCTTGAATTACCTCCCTGTCCTCTGTGCCATCCATAGGGGGATCTGTTCCATTATCTTTGCAGACACAAGAGGTGAGGTTGACAGGTCAGTAATTCCCAGAGTCCTCTTTTCTACCATTTGTAAAAATGGGTGCAGTATTTCCTTTTTTTCCATCCAGCTGTGACTTTGCCTGACTACCATTATTTTTTGAATATCAGGGAGAGAGACTTGGCAAATACATCAGCCAATTCCCTCAGGACTCTGAGATCCATGGACTCTAAAGTGTAGAATTAAGTGTCTAGAAGCAGCCTATCTAAGAGAGAAAATGATAAATCCTCTGCTATGTGTTTGTGTCAAGATTTATCACATCTATGTCAAAATGGAATCCAAGAAAATAACTTTTAAATGGGGCTGCCTGTAGCAGACCTCCAAAAAGTGTGATGGAGATCTTTTTAATGGGAATTCTGGTCAATATTCAGTGGCCTTTTTTTATTTGCAAAAGGAATAGATGGTAGATTTGGGATTTTTATTCTTATTAATACAGTTCTATATATTCCTGTGGAGACCTGAGTCCTTAATTGCACAAAGGCAGTTTCCTTCCTCAAAATTCTGATTCTGCCTTTCTAGCTACACAATACAATGATAAGTTGCAGAAAATGGATAGGGATCATATTTCAGGAAAAAAAAGTTAACGATAAAACCAGTGGAGGACTGTAGTTGGAATGGTTGTGTGAATCTGTGGATGGAAAAAACAACATGACTATAGGGAAAGATTTCCCCTCTTCACCTTTAGGGTTAGATCTGACTAATATCTAGAGTGAAAACTTATAACGGGGCATGGACTGTGGTGGAAATAGAGACTAGATGACTTTTGAGGTCTCTTCTAATACCTCAATACTTACATAATGATCTCATCACAGAAGATTTTGGATCTTGAAAAAGGGTAATTATTAGATTATTATAGGATAATTTAAGTTAAAAATTGTCTCTAGAGGTCTACTGATTCAAAAACCTGCTTCAAGGTTAAAGCAGGTTACTCAGGGCTGTGTCCAGATAATTTTGAGTATCTCTATACTTTCTCCAAACAGCCTGTTTAGGTGCTTTTACTCTACTTCTCTGCTCTGCAATGGAGAAAAAAACACTTTTTTTTAGTTGGCTCAATACTTACTCTTGCTGTTGCAGATTGGCACCACTGCCTCTGATTATTTTTCTGCGTTTGATTGAGAAGAGTCTGGCTCTGTCTTTGTAGATTCTATAGGTAGTTGAAGACTGTGATTAGATAGACTTCAATGCAAGAAAACCCAGCTCCCTCTACCTCTTCTTCTATGAAACTTGATGGAGTGACAAGATATGTTTGCTACCAAGGGCACTTTGGCTATAAATGAAATCCCTTCAGCTTTCAGTTTAGGCAAGAGATAACTGGGTGCCTTGGATAACACAGGCTCTGTGATCTTACCTTTTAACACCTTTCTTTGAACACTTAAACAAATTAAAAGAAGCAGGTTTTGGGTGCATGGTATAGAGAATGAAAAGTAATTTTAAAAAATATCCCAGTCAGAAGAGTAGAACAATTAAAAGCTCTGTCAGAGCTCATGCTCTCTGGAAATGCAAAAGGCAATTGAAAGAAGCCTCTCAAAGGGAATTGTGTATAGTACTTGTCCTATATCTGCTAACAACATGAATCAGTAAATGGAAGATAATCCAAAGATTGCCACCTTTAGCATTTGCCTTATTTTGCTCTGTGCAGAATGTGATATATTCAGCAGTTTTGAGTTAAACAGACAAGGCTGAATGCAGCACAGTAATCCAGAGAACTGGGAGGGTTACTATGAGAACTATATAATGTTAACATATATTTTCAGGGATTTCAAGGCATTGCTGATGAGAGGCAGGAAGCCAAATCCTGCAGAGAGTGAGGAGTCAAGTTGCTGATAAAATAAAAAAAAAATAAATTTGTGGCTCAGTGTGGGACAGGAAAAAATAGAGATTCAGAGAACTACCATAAGCAAAGCAAGCTGGCTTTGCTGTGCAAAGAATATCTTAGTCCAAGGTGTTTGGACTACGCTTTCATGGTAACTAAGAATCCAAAAGAGCACAAACGTAATAGAAAACAGAACTGTAAAGAGCACAAAAATTCACTGCTGCACAAGTGCTCTAAAAAGTGAGGAAATTTCTATCAGCTTTAAAATAAGTGGCTTAACCCCTGATTTTGCCATAATGCCTCTTTTTTTGAGAAGAATTACAGAAGGGGAAATCACGTGGAGAAAAGCTTTGGGATGCTGTCCAGGGGTAGGAAATCTCTCAGAAGAGTACATACTAGAGCAATTGGGGCTCAGCTGTCTCATGATTTTGCATCTCAAGCCTTGGACCTGAAGACTCAAAATTTTCAAGCAAAGACATTTTTCATCACTAAACAAATTGAAGAATACTGAATCTTAACTATTTTTTTGTTGAAAATTACAAAATTTTATTGCAGATCTATAAGATGGTCAAGTGCAGTGTCAGGAGTGAAAAAAAAATTATTTATTAGTGAAAAGATTTTGAGGCCTGTGGATGCTTGTTTCTCTTTCCATTGCTAAGCTGCCGCACATGGGGTAAAGAGGGAACATAGTCAGTGCTAGGCAAATCAGGAGGAAGGGTTCATTTTGTTAGTCTCACCATTCTGGTGTTTCTTACTTTCTGCGTTTAGGAGAGCTAGTCTTGCTTAACCTGGTTGCTCTGGATATGTCCAGATTCTAATGGAATCAAAGGAGGTCTTCTTCTGGTGTCTTCTCACCAGAGAATGTCAGCACTGCTCTGACACATCACTAGGTCAATCTCTAACTGACCCCTCCAAAGAGAATCAATAGTTTTGTCTCCAATTTATTGCTTCTGTACCTTAAAAGTTTTCTTCATTCTCTTAGGTCTTAGCTGTAAAGTGGATGTAGAATTTCTATTTGTCTCTTCCAGTGCTATCTTTGCCTTTTGAACATCTTAAATGGCTTTGTTTGTTTTTCTGTTTGCTTGATATAACCTATTTGTAATTGCTGAGGATCTGAATCCTGTAAACAGCTTTGTAAGTTCTTACTGAAATCAACTCTTGCTCTTTATTTGCTTATGAGTTCAGCAAACATCTTTCCACAAGGTCACACATCCATCTGGCAGTCATTATTAAAGCATCCTCATCCTACTTATGACGTGACTTTTAAAAGGTAGTGTTATTAAATGTATCATTGCACCATATATTACTTCATTTCAGTGCTTTAATTTGCTTTGGTGTGTGTAGATAGGAGTTGCATATTAGAAATAAATTTCTTACACCTCCTTTTCCTCTTTTTTCTCCGTTTCACAGCCCCCCATACACAGTTACCTGTACTGTCTAGTGTATCCTGGATTTTGTTTTTTGGGGTTTTTCTTGTTAGGTAGATTATTTGTTGATTTTTGAGGTTTTGTTGGTTTGATTTGAGTTTTTGTTTGTTTGTTGATTTTTGTTTGCATGTTTGAGTTTTTGTGGGTTTTGTTTGTTTGGGTTTTTCTTGTTTTATTTGTGTGTGTTTTGTTTATTTATATGTGTGTGTTTTTTCATTTGCTTGTTTGTTTTTGTATTTATGTGTGCATCCTCTGTAACAGGTCCTCCTCTCAAATGTGTATTTTATACTTCTCCCACTGGCAGTGATTTACTGTTGCATCTGAGATCATTATTTAGACCACTTTGCACACAGAGACCTAAAAGATTCACATTTGTCCTTCAGGAAACATTTCATTGGTGCAAAATATTAACCATGGGGTATATTGTTGTCTTCTCACTGAAGTCAGCTGCGATTAGATTCAATAGATGGAGACAGCCTTGGAAGCACACATTAGCATTAGAACTGTCCTTCTGTGAGTGTGCAGAGAGGTCAATAAGTATATTACATGAATATAAATTAGCTTGGTGGACTAGCGTGGCCATTAGCTGGGTCGAGTATGCCTTTTCCATATAATTGTTTGGTGCACCTGAATTAATTTGAGTGTCTAAATCCTGCATATTAATTCTGTGCTGCAGGATGTAAAGCTTTAGACTAATCCCTTTAATACCTTTCAGTATAAACACCTTAATCAGGCAACAGCTTTATAATTAGTCCTACTTTCAGACTGGATAGTATTTACTTTTTTTTATTGCTCATAACTTATTCCAACTTTTAATTGCATTAATTAGACATTAGCTTCAGAATGTAAACTTAAATGTTCTCTTGCAGAAACCAGGATACATGCAAAAGACAGGATTGTAATAATCCAAATTTCAGAGAAAAAAATGTTCCCCCATTTTTACTTTCCAAGATATCACAAAAGCATGCCTTAATTTCACCATAGAGTCATAAAATTAAAATCATATTGTTAAAATCATAGGAATGAGTGTGGGAACTGAATCTGTTGATTGTTTTATTGATTGATTTATGAGCATGATTCAACTAAGTTTTTTTTTGGTTTTTTTTTGGGTTTTTTTTGTGTCTTAAAAAAGTATTGACATGACTACAATAACCTCCCTATGCAATAAACCTCCTGGTATGTAAACAGTGATTTAGCTTCTGAAAGACTGATCTATTTTCCTTTTTATCTATTTTCCCAATGAATATTTGGAAGAAAAAATCACCTTCACAATAAGAAGATCTTGATGGTCAGGATGTATTGTTTGGAAGCCAGCATTTTAAAATGAGACTGGAATTGACATCTAAACTAAATATGTTAAGACAGTTATTGTGTTAATTGCATACGGACCTGTGGATTAATAAAGCCATATTTGTTCAGCTTGGGCAAACCTGTTGGAGAGGAACCTTGCTTAGGAAACCACATTTTTAAATATTAATGAACGCACTTCTACTAATCAATTGAACCACATTTTTTATTTACTGAGTGTTTTAACAAATCAAAGTGTAATGCATTTTGAAACACGTGAGACAGAGGAGTTATTTTGAGTTAGTCCGGTGTAAATATGGTTAGAGAAATAGTAGTTAGTGACCTGGTTTTAGTCTTTCTTTTCCCCCTCAGTCTTGTTAGTAAATTATTTTCCATTCCATGTTTTTTTCCTTACATATCATAAACTTCTATTTTACTCAGCCTGTGTGGCTGAAAGCACACTACCTAGTCTATGCATATAGTTTCTCCTACCTGATATGCTGATGACTGTAGAAAAGCTAAAAGGTTAAATACCTTTTAATCCATTTCAAAAAACTACTATTGTTTACACATATATGTTTCATTTAAGTGGTAATAAAATAATGATGTAATTTAAGGAAAGCACTTACTGAAAATTCAACATTAAAATAAATGTATGTAATAGGACTTCCTTTTAAGGAAATGGAATTCCATTTTAGTTGCTGGTCCAGCAGCTGTTTCAGTTTGTCCATATGTCCATATTCCATGTGCTCATGTCCATGAGGGAGGCTGATTCGGTTTGTCCATAGAGATTTATTCCTTTGGAGACAATGGCCAGGACTCGTACACTACAGAGGGCCCTCTTGGTCAGCACATGGTTTTGTTATGTTAGGGGTGCACTGGGGGAGCACCGACATCTGTGAAGGAGAGCTCAAGCACAGCCAGATAGGGAGGATGGTGGGACAGATGGCGAATCCCTCTTGCACTGACAGCAGGCTGAGCCCCAGAAGTTCTGCGTGGGGCATGTGTAGCTGGTGTACCTGGAATTTGCTCTTCCCCAAAGCTTTGAAAACACCTATATCTAGAGAATTGTGATGTGTCTCAAAACCATACGAATCTTGTATGTAACCACATAAATATGATTTCCATATTTTTTTGCCAATAATCTGACTATTGAGTTGAAAGGCTCATAGGTAAAAGAGTATAGCAATTCCCGACACATAAGGAACAATTCTTCTTCTTAGTAATAGAAGTTTCCAAAGAGAAGGGAGGCTGAGGTGCTTTATAAGAGACTGAGAAGAAGCTGTAGAGGGTGCCAGTACTGGTGGGGGTAATAAGAACTGTTCCCTCACCTGTTTGGAGACAAGGATTGTGCTTAATTCCATATTCTCGGGTGCTTTTCCTTGCAAAGTCCATGAGTGTAACCCTTGGACGGTGTGAATGAGTTCTGTTACCCCTGATTAGCCAGAGTGTGCGTCTGGGCACGGTGCCTGGCTGCCCTGGCACACTTACACTCTGAGCTGGAATGTCTCTGCCTACCAGTAATGCCCAACACACAAGGGGAAGAGCAGCCTGCTATTCCACACGTCTATGCCAGCACTGAACGAGGTGTTTTAACCACCTGCCATGGAAACCTGAACTTACACCATGCCTTTGAATCTCTTCCTTCTCTTTATGACCCCTCACAGCCATAAATCACTTGAATAAGATTGAATTTGCCACTAATCCAGAGTCAGAGAATTGAGGTTACATTCAAATGTTATTGTCCATGAAATGTATTGGAACTGAAATAACAGAGGCCGAGGTGCAGAATATTTAATTAGGGGGATCTAACATGTCTTTCCTGTTTACCAACTTACTCTTTTCAGAAAAACCTTAACTTTCCTAAATATTGGCAAAAATAAATAGTTATTTCTTTTTTCTACTTAATCTTTTCCATCCATGACTGGATATAGGATGAGGTTCAAAGGGTAACATTCCTTAAAATTCTTTTACTTTGTTTGATTTTCTCATTGTTGCGGTGTTATCTAGTTAAAGAGACTTCCTCCAGCAGCCTTTTGGGAAGTGTTCTTTGTTAAGGGAAGCCTTTTATTTCATTCTGCCAAGGGAAATGAACCAATTTGATGCAATCCTTTTATCTCAGAGAAAGGGCACAACTTCTTTATTTTCAAGGTTGCATTTTTTGCAACTGTAAAACATACCCCACTACTGAAGCCACAATTATGTGCACTTGTCAATCAATTTTAACCTACTATGGTATCGTTGTGGCATTTTATACAAAAAGTGGAGGATTAAAGGCTCTAACCAAAATGAAAGGTACACACAGTAGATAAAGCACAATACACATTATTAGATTGTGAGAGAAGGAGGTGAAAAGGATATACCAATATTTGATTTTCCACAGACATTAAAGAATTATTTAAGGATTTCTGCAAAACATTTAGGATGTGACATTTTGCTTCCATTTTTCTTATCAAAAATGCTTGAAGAATACTATTTATAAGGTAGTTATATAGGGGATCCACTATATCATATTAGGGAATCATGTCTAAAATTTTTTAACTGAAAGGAGTAGGGAAAATACTGTCTGCACATATGTATATCCTGGTATTTTAAGGTGGAGATTTTTCACAATATAGAAGGACTACATGTTCACACTATTGACTATTGTTTCAATTTTTTAGAATTTGAAATCTACTAGCAAAACCACATCAATTTTGTCACATCACCAACTAGAAATTAAAATATAAGAATTCTATTCCTAAACTTAGTTGTTTTTTTCCAGGGAATTTGGAGAGGTGTGCTAGAACAGACTGGTGTGCTGGAACAGACTAGTGTGCTAGTAAGAGAAAATCCACTTAAACCAGATAATGGGAGTATATGTGTAAAATATTTTTAAGTTTGGTAAGGGGGTTCTGTAAGTACCTTAGCACCTTTCATAGGATCAGGAAGAACCTGTACCATGTTCCACATCATTAAGAGGAGTAGTGGAGAGAAGGGTGCTGATTAATCCATTGCTTTAAGAAACTTATCCAGGGATAACCAAGAACAGACTCTTAGATACTGTTTATATCCCTTTTTCTTCTTTCACAATTTTTTTTTTTTTTTTTAACATCAAGCAAGCCCTGAAGTAAATACAGAGATTTTATTGAATTTTTAAAATCTATATTTTTTGTATTCTTCTTGCCTGGCTTCTGTGGAGACCAAAAGAACCTGAAGTGACAGAGGTGTGTTTGACCATCCTGTAGCCTGGTTAGTTAAGGAGAAGCTAAGCTTGCTAGAGGTCTGTGCAATGGCTAGCCTGTTGGTACTGTCTCTGTACTTTTCATGTGGGACTCTGATGAGTCAGAAAGTGGTGAAATTCTTGCTAATCTCTAATTTTCAGCACCACAGAACACAGTATCTGGAGTGACTGAGGAGCAGAAGTCCCCATTCATTTTCACAGGGCTGGCAGGGAGCCTGTGAGATGTGTGGACTGGAGCAGTAGGATCTGAGCACAGGACGGAGACAGTGCCTTTGGGATCCTGCCCTGAGGTTACAATCAGAATCCAGAAAATCCTAAAATTTATGTCCTAATATTTATATTGCACATAAACACATAAAATTTTTACTGTCTTTAGTGAAGACAATGTATATTCCTGTGCTCTAGGCAAAGGAACAAAAGTATTACTTGCATATTCTTATTTCCAGTGACAATAATTCTTGTTTGGAAGCTTGGCTGGCAATCACCTGGAAAACCTGAGGGAATGGGAAGTTTAACTGCTAGACCTTCCTGTTTTTTCTGCTGCCTCACCTTTTCTGTGTGTTTCAAGAATTATCGTTACCTTCCTCTTAGTCCATCCTCTCACTGCCAAAGTGCAAAACTTTTTTACTAAAAGAAGGGAGCTTTTCAGTATTTCTAATTTTCCTAATTCAGAAAATTTGCAATTTCACAACAAAACCTTAGTTTTCAGGGTCCTTCTGACCATCCTATGTGCATTCTGCAGCAGGAAGGTAACCTGAGTGCAGAGGGAACACCCATTCAAAGGGAAGAATAAAACTGTTTTGTTTACAAAAGTTTGTAACATTTTCCTTAGGAGTCTGTGTTATTTGACAATATTCTTTTCTCTGTGGGTCTCACAAATTTTTTCACCAGTAAAAAGAGCTTGTACTCATATTATATTATAAAAGACACACAATTAGAGTATTATTTTTATACAGCTTATGTCAACACCTCAATACAATCTTGCCTAAAACAGTAGTGATGGTTCATTGGTTACTCTTTACCCTGTGTACCCCTCATTCCAAAATGGGGAAATGTTGTTTTAATTTAAAATTTTAAAAAATATTTAAAATCTTATAACACATGTTTTTTATACTTTATGTTTTGAACATACAAATATCCAACATGAATGTGCAAAAATAAAACCACGGAATTTTAGCTGCATTCAATAAAAGAGCTAACTGTTGGAAAGGGAAAAATAATAATAATAATAGCAGATGTGGTCTTAAGCTCAAATTTTGGGTGAGGAGTCTGAGAGAATATGTAAAACATTAACAAACAAGTTAAGTGTATCTTTTTTTTTTCCATTTCTTTTTACATTTTCTTAGAATTCAGCATTAAAATATATGGAGGCAATTTGTCCTAAGCAGTGGCATAAATTCAGTCTTCAGTGAAGTACTCTCAATGGCAAATTTAGAAAGCTCTTTTGCTTTCGGATTTAAAAAAAAAAAAAAAGAAAATCGTGTGCCTCATTCTTTCTCTTAAAAAACACCAACAATCTTTATATCACACAGATATACCGTTTCTTATAAAAATCATATAGTTATATTTGAATGTATAGAAATTGTAATTTTAAAGTGCAGTTAGAGTACCTTTCTGTATAGAGATTAAGTCCTGGTACTGCTGAGAAGAATGGTAAGATACCCATTATCTCTTTGGGAAAATGTATTCCGCAAATTAAGAAAAAAAAAGCTTAACTAAACTAAAAGTAAAAAAAAAAAAAAAAACACAAAACCCAAAGTACCTTTTTCTCTTTTTTTTCCTGAACTGCTAAACTAACTGTGTGAGGTAATTAAAGTATCATAATCTCATAAGAGTTTTTGTTGGAGCGTGATTAGAGCTCTCTGGCTGGTGGGATTGTTGAAGCAGAGAGCAAGGGAGAGGAAACAAGCAAATGCTGTTGGCATCCTATTCTGAAATCTTACCCACTCCTGAGGCTTTTTCCTCGAATGGGCCCTTGCTCTGAATGCCTTCTGATCAGTGCAAGGGCATCACTTTTCCTTCAAGACTCTCTGGTGAAGACGGCACAGCAGAAACTTGAGCTATAATTTCTTATGTTCCATGAAAACTTTTAAAGGTATTTCCATACCACCTTGGTTTGTAAGTCTTGGGACAAGTCTTTCAAAGTTTTTCAGTGAAAACTTTTCAAAGAACTTTAGTTTGTTTCAGACAACAGGTGAAAAATGATGGAAACTCTAAAAATGTAGCAGAAAGAAGTCAGGAAACTCTCAGCATTACCTGCAATTATATTTTTGGTATTTTCAGAGATCTAAGTTAAGAAAGTAGAAAATTTCAAATTAGGAAAACAATTATGGTCAATTCACTTACCAAATATATCTACAGCCTAGTTATATTTGAATTTGGCAGATAGAATGGGTATAACCTTTACTTTCATCCTAGTTCAGCTGCCCAACTTTCAGACTAGTAGCAATCAAGCAGGCATTCAGCCTGGAATCCAAAGTTTCCAGCTCTCTTAAACTGTGATGACATCCTCTTACAATGAAAGGGAAGAATTTGGCTTGTATTTAAATGCCACTTTCTCACAGAACAACATCCTAAAAAGATGTATGTCCATTGAAGCAGTATTTCAAGAATATTTACAGCATCCTGCTGGTGTTCACAGGATTCAGCATAATAGGATTGCTTTTCCATCTCCTTTACTTTATGGAAAGCCTTGGTTGATCCTTTAGTGCAGCATGGTTTGCTGCTTTTCATCTCCCAGGCAACAATAACCTCTCATCATGATTACAGAGCTTCCTGCAGACAGATGGGTCTAATCCCAGTGCTCCAACAATTTAGTAATCTATTCCAATCAAGACTTGATGGATTTGATAGACCATCTGTAGCCAAGTGAGACAGATTCAAGGCAGGTCAGAAACTGAGAGGCTTTCAGAAAAGCTTTCTGCTTTTTCACACAATCAGGCTAACAAGAAAGAAAAAAAAAAGAAAAATGGGGGGAAAAACCACCAAGGAAACCCATTGCCTGCCTTCAGTACTTTAGAAAATAATTCTATTGTAATCATTACTATTGCATATGACATGGAAGACGGAGTGAAACCCTTCAAACGAGTCCTTATGAATTGAAAGGAACCAAAAAAAATGTATGCAAACAATATTAAATTAGGGTGAATACACTTGGTTGAATAACTGTGGAAGAACAAAACCTGAAATATTTTTGAGGAGATGGTTCATTTTAAAGTATAACCAATAAAATTCAATACAACTTCTTGCCATTTAGATCAAGCAGGACATGTTTTAAGCACCATGCATTTTATTGAGGTAGATATGGAGAAAGATGGTTTTGAGTTGCCAGGAAAATGACTTTTTCATTATCCCTATTTTCATTTTGAGGAAAATAATCTATAATAGCTTTTTGCACACATATCGCTGCTAACAGCAGCCAATTGTATGCGTACACATTCAAGAACAATTACTTTCTAGGATCTGCCTCTTAACTCTGGCCTTGACTTTGAAAAAGGCTATGTTTTAATGCATTATCCTATCTATGTAGTTTTGTTGACTTTGTTGGAATTTGAGGTTGAGAGGTATGTTTGCAAGATCACCCCAACAGCATTACAACCACCATCACCCAAGAGTGACTGTAATAACCTTTATTTATAATGAATACAGAATTAAAGAGGCTTTTAAACAGCACAGACCATAATTATTCCTTTGGTGTTTATCAGAAACGGCAAAAGCAAGAAACAACATCAAAGTTTTGGGGTTTTTTTTTCAAGTTTAACTGGAATAGATATCTGGAGCTAAAGGAAAACCAAAACCTTTTTGATTTTTTTTCTTTTTTTTTGTAAGAGATAAAAATTTATTCAATATTTAAACATCACAGTTCTCTTTCCACATTTTAGTGCTTTTTTGTAATTCACGTTTCTTAATCTGATTTAACTGCATGCAAAAATGTTAGAAATACTTCAGTTACAGGTAAATCAGTTAATAAACTTTGTATCTGTTTTTAAAACAAGGGGAAAGTTATCAGAGAGAAAATGATGTTGTGATGTCAATCTAAAGCTGTTACAGTTAAGCTCTTAGGTTACTCTTGATCTTTCAACAACTCTCTTTAACTACAAGAATTAAATGAAATTTCCTTAGTCTTTCCAGCCTCTCTTGCCATAGGGGTAAACTGAAAGGTTTTTCTAGGATTTCAAGCACACGGATAAATAATTTTGTAACAATATTTAATAATGGGCATAGAAGCCTGGAGTCTCCTGTTCTCTCTTGTGCTGTAAATCGTTGAATTATACAACAGTTTGGGTTGGAAGGGACCTTAAGGATCACCTCATTTCAACTGCCCTGTCGTGGGCACCTCTCAGTAGACCAGAATGATCACAGCCCCATCCAACCTGGACACTTCCAGGGATGGGGCATCCACAGCTTCTCTGCACAACCTGCTCCAGAGCCTCCTCACTCTCACAGTAAAGAATTTCTCCCTTATATCTCACCTAAAGCTTTCAGCTTTCTCCCTCATCCTGTCATTACATACCTGTGTAAAAACACCCTCTCCAGACTTCTTGTAAGCACCCTTCAGGTACTGGAAGGTGCTAAATTATCTCCCAGGAACCTTATTTTCTCCAGGTTTAAGTAGCTCCAATTCACTCAGCCCATCTTAACAGGAGATTTCCTCTAAAATCAAGGAAAATATTTCTACACCTTCATGTGTATTATTATTTTAAGTGGGACAGGGAATGAACCATTGTTTCTGCTAAACTTTCACAGATGTTATTAAATGTATTTTAGCAAATACAAGTACTTACAGCAAACAATGGTAGTAATTTTGAAATTTGATTTGTGTTAGTGTGGTACATCTGAGCATTTCCTCTCCAGTTGCCTATGACATAACTACATCAAATTACAATTCTGTGTCTTCCTTGGGTCACCTCTTAGCCTGAATTTTTTGAGTGTGTTGTGTGGCTTATCTTAAATTTTGCAGTCTGATCACTGCTGTGTGTGGCTGAATTCCCTATTGAGAATTAATACCCTGTTAAAACAGGGTGTGAAAAAAGCCAAAGGAAAAGACAGCCTTTAATAAATATAAAAGATGCCTCTCCTACTCTAATTTTAAATTCAAGGATGCCTCCACATGAATAGATTCAAAGATAGAGAAACACACAATAACAGGTCTGGTTATATGGTTTGTTAAACACAAAATAGAGCTTCACAGCACAACCTCTGTTTCTGTCATGACTGAAAAAGCAATAACATGTTCAGAAAAGAGCACTGTTTAATGAAGATGCATCTGATGCAGGGAAAGGGGAAAGAAATTCTTCTATCTAGGATGCCATAGCACACTCTCTGAACACATCCATAGCCTTTTTATGTAGGCTGCAGAGGAAAAGATAGTCAGGATCTAATTAATTTTACAAGCTTACTGCAAGTGGAAATTTCTACCCTGTTAGTCTCTGACCATTACGTTCACTGACCTTCACTTCACAAGAATCGTCTCGGCGGTAAAATATTCTGTGGGAAATTTGGTTCATGTTTCTTTATTCAGGGTGAGATTTGAGATAGCTTAAATTTAGCTTGTATCCAGCTTACTGGGGAACAGGAGAATTAGAGGAAGGGGGAAAAAAAGCAGAATCTAGTTAAAAATCACAACAGACATGCAAAATGCAGCAGACCAATCATTCCTAATTGTGGTGATGGTGTAAGGTAACTCTAATGGATGCACTAGGGACTCATGCACTATCCAATTTTCCCTTGTATTTCAGTAGAATCTATGGTAGAAAAAATACTAACGTATATTCTGAATGAGTATTGCTTCTAGTGTAAAAATACACATCATTATCTACAAATTGGTTAGTGCTCAGTACATTCCTTGTGACTTTTTAAACTATTTGGACAGCAGAGACACAGGAGTCTGGAAAATGTTGAGAGCAAAGAAGGTCTTTATAAGACGAGTGTGATAAGAAAGGACAGCTGATAGCAATGGTGTATCAGAAACTTCAAAGGTTTATGCCTTAGCAAAGGCATTTCCTACTGTGTTTTCTTACTTACCCACACTTTCCTCTGAACCCCCAGGCAGACTAAGTGATGTGAGCTTAAATATGCTGGTGAGTTGGGCAAGTACTTTGAAGAGTACTTTGAAATCAAAGGAATAAAGGTGGTTTACAAGAGAGGGTTTATTCTGTCTTCCTGCCTATTGTAAAGGACCAGTATAAGAGGGGGAACATTTGAGTTGCTAAATGTAAGTGGAGAGCAAGGAAAAGAAGTGTGTTTACTACATTTTCATCTGTAATTGTTCCATTGTCAATAATGAAACATCTTACTGCCTGGATGCAACTAAAGCCAGTTGCTTGTAAATATGTATAGGAATGTAAGCACATTCTGTATTTTTATATATTGGACAGTTATTTTAAACTCTGCATTAAACACTTTCAGTTTGGCTCAGGATAATTTTTAAAATCTTCACAGGAAACGTAAAACTTTGTAAAAAAGAAGGGAAACATCCAAAAATATAATTTTTTACAAGTGTGTATCATGCCATTTGAGTCAAAACGATATATACTATATGTCACAAGTATCAAATTGTCTTTTGTCCCCTTATTAGCATTCTATTTTGATTGTTCAATCTAAAAAAATAACCCATTTCTTTCTTTTCCTTTTGATGCTGTGATGAGTTGTCAACTTCTATGTAATGTTTGGGGAGAAGGAATGAAATGAAGGTGAATGAAGGTCATCATATACACTTGATATATGAGAGTGGAAGAAAACTAGAAGAAGGAGGGTTAAGAAAAGTATTTTCCTTCTCATTGTGAGATATTGTTGGTCTATAAGTGGTGTCTTGTGGATTTGGAGCCCAAGAAAAAGTTCTAGGAAGCTCAATGCTTGTATGAATCAGGGTTTAATATCCTTTCAGCCTGAAAAGGAGTGCGTGGGTCTGACACAGCCTTCAACAAGGACTTGTGTGATCTACAAAACTATAACGGTGCTCTTAAAGTCAAAATGGATTGGGATGGGGGCAGGGGAAAGAAAAATATAACATAGTTTGAAAAAACAAAGGTGTTCTCTCTCTTATGAATTTTCCTTTCCCAAAACAAAGCTGAAAAATTCTCTTTCTTTGTCTGTATTTTGCATGTAACTACTAGATCCTTATGTCTTCTCCCTTAAACTCCTCTCTTAGTAAAAATTCTTCTAAATGCAGTCACAAGATATTAGAGTAAAAATGAAGCTTCTCTACTAGGAGATATTTCTTATTTATTTAGAAAGTTTAATTGCAAAACGGGTAGCTAAGATATAGACAGTCTGCTCTTTAAAGAAAAATTTTATTAAAGAAACTGTAGGTGATTTGAAATAAGGTATGTAACTAAGGTTTCTAAAGACTACATGAACATTTATGTAATGTCATATTGGAATGGTTGCTTAAAAAAAATTATTAAAAAGTCTGGACAGTTATCTTTAAGCTAATAGAAGAAGACTATTCTGCTTGAAATTAAACGTTTTTTAAGAGAGTTGTGGTATTAAGGGCGGTCAAAAATAAGCACAACATTTTCTTCTATGGTGATAAAACTGAAACCACCTTTCAGTAAGGATGAGAGGAGCTATTACATTTATGAAGGAAAGAGTGGTTTCAGTCTACAAAGGTCTTAGAGGTACTGGTTTACCTCCTTAAGGCATAATTTATGACAGAATGAGACAATGAAAAATATGTTCATCTATAAAATAAATTAAGTGTAATTAAATTGGGTAATGGGGCATATATAATGTGCAATTTTCAAAAATATTGATGATTCATACTTAAAACTGTGCTTCTACAAAGTACATAGGATCACAAATGAATGAATCTTCATTCCATTTCCAACTGGTGTTCATAGCTAGAGATCCCCATGGGGAAAGCAGATATGAACAGAGGATGATCTCTGAACATTTCAAGACTTTTCTCACATTAGAATCATATCTTTTGATTTGTAGATGGGACTACAGTTTTGGAAGTCATTTTGGATTACTTCATACATGGCTTAATAGGGCAATTGTGAGAAATATAAACCCACCTGTGCATGAACAGAGAATCACTGCAATCTTGAGATAGTGACAAGGAATTGTGATGCTGGAGTTTAAAATGATGTGTAACTCCAAAATAATATATAGAATAACCTGACTTTTTTTCACAGCTTTTCTAAAATAAGCTAGTTGAAACAATTAAATTTTTATCCTAATTATATTTTTTTAGAAATAAAGTTTTAATTTTCACTATTAAGTTTAATGGAGGATTTATGCATACAGTAATGTCAGAATGATTTCTTAGGTATGAGTGACCTATGAAATGACCCAGGCAAGCATGTAGTAATTATTAGTCATTATAGTTAAAATAAGATTTTGAAATGCATCTACACATATGCACAAAATGTGTTTCTGAAAAGTAATAATTATATTATATTTGCCACCTTAGTAAAGCTTGGGAGGCCTTTCAGTGTGTTTGTCTAGAATCAGATTGAGATATGCCATTAAAGTTGCCAGTAGGAAGAAAGAATGTCTTTGTGGAAAGGGTTTTCTCAGTAATTCATTTAGGCTGAGGATCCTCCCCTATAGAGCATTCAGTTTGCTTTGTGTGACATTCATTACAGACACTTTTTCTGTAATAAAGAATAAATTACTGTAACAGTCAAATTCTGCCTTTTTGCAGAAATATATACAAAATGTGTCTTTGGCTAAGACTGAACTGTGTAAAGTTGTTTAAATCTAATTTTATGCTGTCCTTGTGCTTTATTGCTGTGGGCTTCAGTTACTTAGTTTCTATATGTATAAAAATAGGACTAAAAATATAAAATGGCTCTTAATTACATTGTACAGTTTCCAATTGTTCTGCTTGATCTTCATGTAGGTTTTTTTAAATGGACTGTTTATGGCTTTGTCTGCATAGAGGAAAAATTTTGGTTTTGTCATAGCAGAGTGGATAAAAAGAATAACAAAAGTATGCCGGTGAATAATTCCCAAAAAATTACATTCATCTGGAGAAAAACAAAAGGTTTGAAGCTTATTTTATACAATGGGATAGGTGGCTGGAAAAACATGGAGTTCTTCTGAAAGCTGTCAGACATAAGCAGAAATGTGTATAAATATATTACAGGACAAAACACAGAGTAGGCTTTGTGAACACAGATTCAGTTTTCCCTCAGGCATTTTTTCCATAAGGGTCCCATATTTTCTTAAACTCTGTGTATCTGGGTGGTCTGTGAGCATGGAATGACTCGACTTTTGTGTAACAACTGCATGTGAGTTGTCTCCAGCCTGAACTATGCATCCCAGTCCATACTTGAGATGTGAGATGATTTCACACCAAAAAGTCATTTGGATACACGGATACACTGGCAAAATTGAGGCTGAGGGCATGACATCTTCCAAAGAGCTCTAAGGAGTAATGCTGATGCTAAGATATTCACCAAATGCTGGCCTTTCCAATATCAAAAATTATGGGATAATTCCTGTTTCACTGATTTTATTAAAATTCTAATTATAATTTCGCAGAATCACAGAGTCAAAGAATGGTTATTTTGGAAGGGATTGCAGTGGGTCATCTGGTCCATGCTCCCTGCTCAAGCAGGGTCATCCTAGAGCCCACTGTACAAGGTTGTGTCCAGATGGTTCTAAATATATACTTTTGTTTTCTAAATATATACTTTTGTTTGTTTGACAACATATCTAGAATGCTTTCTGAAAAATTTTGGACCATTCTTATTTTTTGTTTTAAGTTTTACTCATTAAATGAGCCTCTTTTGATAATTTTAACAATAATGTTGAAAAGATTAAGTGATAGGCTCCTACTCCAGCCCCTCCTACTTGCAGTGTTAAACAAGGCAGGAACGCTATAAAATGTGATCTCTCTGGTGTTAGGGGGAGGGGAGGGAGATTTACAGATTTACAGATGAGTAATTCCCTGTGCTTGTTTTTTATCTTAGCTTTTCATAAGATTCGCTTTACTGGCAAACATTAGCAGTGAGCAAGCACTCTAATCACATTTAACATCTGCTGTACATTTGGTTGCTTATAGAATTTTGCAGCTCTAGAGGAGCAGAGGATGTTAGATTTTTTTCCATATACACTCATTATTGACATTTGGCTTGAGCTGCATTATAAAATCAGTGTTGAGTACGGGTCTGTTGGTCTTAGCTCAGTCTCTCATGAATTGTAAGCATGACTTGAATAATAAGAGGGTAGTAAAGTGAAAGCTGTATGTTCAGAAATTAATTGCGTAACAGCCATCTGAAACAGCAACATTTCCATGCAGGCAGCACAGGCAGAGCAAAGTACATTTTAGGCCACTACACTTATTGTTATTGCTAAATGGCTGTAATTAATTTACAAGAATGTTGACCCTACCAGATGATTCAGTATAACATGGCAGTGGCTGTTACACATGAATGACTTTGTGCATTCGTTGCATTTACTGCATAATTGTCCTTTTTGCATTTTATAAAGTCAGGAGATGTGGTATTATTTATGATGAGGTTTTAAAAAAGGAACTACTGAAAAATATTTTCTGTGTAAAAAATGTTATTGACCTTAAAAAAAGGTGATTTTTCTACATAAAATATATATTATCTGAGATGCTACACCTGTGGGGAAAAAAAAAAAATTGTGGCAGCATTTTATTACAAGTCTCCATTCTAACTATCTCTGCATGTGATTTCCAGGTTACATATATATATAAGTGCATCTTTGAATGTTCTGTGAGCTTTGCAACTCTAAGGGGAAAAAAAAACCAGCTAGTGTTCAGATGCAAATATTGAACTTCTGACATGGTACCGTAAATTCCAACAAATGCTTTGATACATACATACACAATGATCTTGGTGTATGTAGCAAACCACATTTTGCTTTCTAGCTCAGTGTCTCAGTTACATGTGCCTTGTTTAATTAAGTATGGCTAATGATTATCTGTCCTAGTCTATGTGATGCCTTTTCCTGGTCTTAAAATCAAAAGTCAAACATGGTTAGAAGGGAAAAATAAATACCTTGGTATTTATTTTAAGGATCCTTAGGTGCTCCACACCCAGGTCAAACACACCTCAATGCCCACCACAATGCCTCCCCAAAAGATCCGTTATACCATTACAGGTCTTACTAATTAGCACATCTATCAAAAATTCCCCAATGAGAGGCTCGAGTGAGCCCCCCTCCCCAAGGAACTTTCCCCTGGATGGTTCTGTCTTAGTTTACAGAATGTGTTCTAGAGAGGACCTTGGGGACTAGGGCATTTTGATCCCTAACTATGAAGCTTCTAAGATGTTTAGTCTCCCAGCTGAACAAGCAAGTCCAAGAATGTAGGCAAAAAGCGCTAAGAATACAGAAGGGTAAAAAGGCATAACAGGGGTATAAAAGAAAAGGGAAAAAATCATCATGGCATCATATGCTTTCAATTTAAATTGGTCAACAAGACTGGTCATTTTCTAATGATTGCATTAATGTTATTTTAATTTCAAAACAATATTTTGTTCAGGTGTGAAAATGCTTGAAGAAGTATTGTGATTTAAATATACCACTGTCCTAGTAAAAAAAAAGAATAGAAGCTAAAAAAGTAAGCATATGTATTAAAAGTGACAAAGATAGATGAGATTAGCTTAGCTTTTTGCTTGACAGGATTTTCCCACGACATATGTTCAGTGCTACCAGGGTTATTACAGAGAGCACAGACTAATCAGGGAGACAGATTCACAAACAGTGACTGCAACACATGGTGGCCTCTCAGTGTTAAAAAGGACCACTGCAGTCATTTGTAAACATGGTCAGATTATGTGCGTATTTATAATTTTGACTTCTTAAACCACTGTCATCAAACCCAGAGGTCTTTTGCTTAACACTTCAAAAGTGCAAAGAGAAAAAGATCTTGTAAGTTAGCAGTGTCTTTTTCTGAACCAAAGTAGTGAGGGAACATTCTGATAGCTTTTAATGGGCCTTATCTTGATTAAGAGTATTAAAAGCACTACCTTTAAGAGTAATGAGTAACTGTTTTTAATGACAAGCTGGCATTAATGATGGCTGGCTATTTTAAGCCATATTAACACCAAACCTCTTATTTATCAAATGATGCTTCCTCATGAAGAAGTTAAGTAAATCTGATTTGTGGTGAGAAGCAGCTGAAGTTCTGCATGACTGATGTAGCTTGTCCTAAGTGCTTGGCTGACCTAATTTTACAGCTGCTCAGAGAAGACATTTGTAAATGGGCTTGTGAGTGAATCTACAGCAGTCACATGCAGTGAATACAATATCTTTTATTATGAGACATTTCTGTGGTATGTGCGCAAGCCATTAGAACCAGTCATAACACTACTTAGTAGAGGAGTCTGAATCTTATACTTGTCAGGGCAGAGACCAATAATTTACGTTACAGACATCCTTATTTTTTATTAATCTTGGAGATAAACATTGCTAGCTTTCTGGAAAGTGAAGCTAGTGGTAGCAAGCTCTATCAGATTTGCAGGACAAAATTGTGAAGTCATTTTGCATTTTTGATAACAATATATTCCATGAAAAATATGTCATTTTTTTCTCCAACTTACTTTTCCATGACAGTCTGTAGCAGGCTAGTTTGCTGTTTACCTCCAAAACACAAGTTACCATAGGAATTATTTTTCTAGTTTTAAATCCCTTGATGTGTGAGGTACAGATGAAAAACTAAAAACATCATCAGCCATTCAGGGAAATCTCTACCAATGAACACTGTCTCGTGGTATGGGATTTAAAAGTCTTAAGCAGAAGGATCTCAGCCATCTCTTGTCCAGAGAAATGAATCTGCCTTAAATGGATTTAGAAGCAATTTTCTAATGATCTTGGTGGAGATAAACTATGTCTTTGTTCAACCCAAATGATCTTACTTTCTTAGGGTTTTCTTGATATTCATCTTAAAATTCATCCCAAATTTAACCTGCTGATTGCTTTTTTAAAAGTTCCTGTCAAAGATGCATTTAGACAACGTCCTTAATAACATGATTCAAAGTTTTCAGCACTGAATTGATCAGACAGTTGAACTACGATTACTGCAGATCTCTTCCAGACTAATTTTTCTATTTTATAATATTTTTTCATATTCTTTTTGTTATGTTTTAGTATTATTGTTGTTCTAATATTTTCAGTTATCCAAGAAGTAGGGATTTTGTCACTGCATATATTCCCTAGACTGCCACATAGAAAAGCTTTGTTTTCTTTGTGACAAAATGTACATGTGCATATTTTAAAACACTACATACATTTTAAGTGTTTAATGGTCAATCATATTTCGTGAGTCTTTTATTTCGTGAGCTAGAAGATTTTTCTGAAAATTATTTTCACAGTTCATAAAATAGAAATCAAAAAATCTTTCTAAAGTAAAATTAGCTCAAACAAGTACTTCAAACAATTTTTATCATTAATTAGTCTAAGGAAAACATTTCCTATGGCAAATCCCTACTTCTCATGTCCCCAGCCTCCCTCTGTGCTCTGCTGAGAAGAGCCTAGCTCCAGCTGTCCAACGAGCCATGGTGCACCTTGCTCTGAAGGAAGGACTGCATGCACTCCTCCAGACAACTAAAATTGTGAAGAAATCATAATCTGAGCTCATTTGCCTTAGGAAGTCACTTTTCTGAATAATTCCAATAGGAGGGAAGATTGAGCAGTGAAAGGAGGATGTCTACTTTTTACAACTTAGATGAACTTTTCCTCTGGAAAAAAAAAGTGAAATATGAAATCAACTGTAAATGTATGTTCCGACCATAAAGTTACTTTTAAAAATACATTTTGCCTATGAAATACAAGCATATATTCAAGATACCAAGTGTCCTTGGTCAATTAATTCAAGTAATGGCATTGGGAGCTGAAAATGTTGTATTTATAATCTAGAATTATTGCATTTCTTAAATACCTAAAAGATTTCTTATAACTTTAGAATATTGTAGAAATATTTCTGTACACTTGAAATAAATCTTTGCAAGCAGAAAATAAACACAAGGCAAAGGTCCCAATATATCCTATATTTTCCCAGCTGTACATGCTCTCTTTACATTTTACAGCAAGGTTTTGTATGTAAGTATTGAATAAGAAATTAAATATCATCATGCTGATTTTTGCCAAGCAGGTCTTATTTGCTCTTTTCATCTTGAGCAATTTGTGTGTCTGTGTGGGTGTGTGGGTGTGTGTATTCAGAGAGGACATATAACAGCTGTTACTACAACTGAACCTACCTTTTAGTTTTTTAAATATGCAGACCTAGTCAGTCACAGAGAGCAGGTTGTACCAAAAGTAATTTTGCATGTAGTTTTAAAGGTGAAATTAATTCTGCTGGCTGCACTGGGAAATGAATGTTTAAGACACAAAAAAATTGAGAAAAATGTTTTTGTCTGAGCAGCAGGGACCCTGTCCTCTGAACACAAAGGTAGTTTGCACTTTCTTTTAGTTACAGATAAAATTTCATTAAGGACTAAGATATTAATTTCTCCCTAATTATCATATTTATATCTGTTATATAGACATCCCTGCACTCTAATACAGTTATTTTATATCATTCACTTTCATTCAGTGAATTCAATCAGATTCACACTTTCAGCTTGTTTTCTCTTCATTATATTGCTGTCTTTCTGTAATAATATATACATAAAAGCAGCACAATGGTGAAAATTGCAAAGATTTTATATTCTGTGGAAGAATGCATGTACCCATGCAAGAGTTATTCATTATTAAAATCTGCAAAGAGAAAAACTATAACTTAAACATGTCCACTTTATGTCTAGCCATATTGTGTTTTTAAAATAATGACAGTGACTGAAATTCTGTACATATGCAATGTACAGTTTTCTGTAAATTGTATTAGCTTTCTTCCTATGTAAGTTTCAGAAGAGTCCTCTTAATAGCTTCACTTTAGCAGGATTCCAGTAGTATTTTAATAGATTTGATATACTGTATAAAGAAAGGAGCAGTTGCATATAACTTGCAAGACCATTAACAATACTGCTTAATGAAATTTTCTAAGTAAATATTTTCCTGTGTACAAAGAGCTGGAAAAAGACGAATGGCATCAATCAATTTAGGTTCCCTTCAAGTGTAACTGGAATGCCCTGCAGGGCTCATTGATACTATTCAGCTTTGGGTCTTTTCCAGTGTCAGCATCTGCACACTTCCTTGTGTTATTCTACTGTCAACACCGCAATGACTGCGTCTAGAAAAGATATAGTTTCCTTATAAAATGACATAGAACTAAGTAGAGATCAAATTTCCTGTTGTGTCATTCTTGAAAAAAGTAGAAAGTTTTTAAAGTTTCATCTAACACTGCTGACTATAAGGTTTCCCATTTTCTCCTCCAGTGCTACTACCCTCAAGTAACAGATAAAATATGTGGATTTAGTTCTGGGTTTATTCTGGCACTTGGTTCTTTCCCACTGCTATTAGAAAGCAAGCTTTTGTGGCTTCAATGGGAGTTTTGCTTACATACAGAATAGCCCTGTCCCATCACTAGAAATATTAGTACACCAATAGAGATGTAAACTCCAGGGTTAAATTGATTTGAAATACCAGTTGAAACCATTTGGTGAGAAATCTTGCCAAATCCTCTTTATCTTTAAGGATACCACATAAAAATGAGTGGAAACTAGTTCCTTGCTTGGTAAATGTAGGAAATGTGTCACTTCTTTCTGATTTATAGACGTCTAGGTTATTTATTACAACTTGAAAGTAATAATAAATAACTTGAAGTACAGTGCAAAGTTTCTCAATAGCAGAAATTATAATGCACGCATATTTTCAACAAGAAGACTGGTTCATGACACAGCTTCTTAATGATCTCTTTTTTTTCTAAACAATATATTTTTACAGAGTCCACATTTTGCAGATTCCTAGGGCTGTTATGGAGGCATAGTAACAGTGAGGGAGGATTACAAATTGAGTGCTACTCTTGAGGGATGTGAAGCAACACAGTGATTTTGGCTAGTCCCTTTAAAAGACTTTCTGTTTACTCCCAACTTTTCCTTCATTTCAGAAAACAAAATAGAGTTTTCATTCCTGAGAGGACTGAGCTTTGGCCAATGATGCTGTGAATGCCAGTCTGGAAAATATCCCAGTTGTGCTCCTTCATGGGAAGATTCCACCACTGCTCAGCAAGCCCATGCTTAGGGAGGTGACTCCACAGAAACCTCCATAGAGCTGTCTCAAAAAGGTAATTCTTTTCCAGTCAGTATTCAAGATTTTCAGAGCCTATCCCTGAAAAAGTTCGGCATTATAATGATATATTTAATACATTGATTTTAACCCAGTTTAACATATGGAATTCAGGAGAATTTTAGAGAACTGACTTTTCCTCCCCTTCTTGAGCAAAACTTATTTCCAACTTCTTTCTAGGATTTAAATTAAGCTAATTTTTCACAGAGCTTTACTTTCATGTATTACTTTATGAAATGCAAACAAAAATTCATTAAAATGGAAATGGCTTCTGGTTGCATTTTTAAAAAAATATTTTGTCATTACATCACAGCAAAATAGAAGTTAAATAGGAAATGGAAGAAAGTAAGAAAATACATCAAATTAAATAGAAATGTATCTTTAAATGTCAAGATTGTTAGTTTTATGTGCAGGTGAACTATTGAAGCAAAAGTGATAATGCAAACAAAATTTGTGCATGACATCAATCTGATATTCTGGCAATATTGTGGATTTAGTTAATTATAGTGCAGTATTCACAGCACTAACTCAGTAACTGTAAAAATACCTGTCAATGCTGACTTAATTTGTGTTACTATCCAAAGAAAGCTTTATGCTAAATGTGTATTAAAACAGTTATTTGAAACTTTAAGTTTAATTGGTGATTGCACTGCTGTGCTATCTCTTGAGAAAGGAATGTCTTGCATCACACTTTATCATTTCTGGACAATTATTCTTGTAAGAATAAAGGTGAACCTGCAGATCCATGGCCAGACCATTATTGAGCAATTACTAATTTTATCAAGGCTTTATTTTACCTTTGGTAACAGTACAAAGCAAATTCTTATGCTGTACACACATGATTGCAGTTGAGAAGGGATTTATGATACTAATTATAAATCCATTTTTTTACTTGCCCAGCTGTGAGGATACCATGTAGTGTAAGGGATAATGTGTAATATATATCATATAAAGGTCTAGTGCAGTGTTTTATTTTCTGTTCGGTAAGTTAAAAATTATGAACTGATTTTTTAGCTACTATTGACTATGAGATTTTTTTTTAACTGTCTGGACATGGGGATGGTGCATTTATTTTCCTGCCTACAACAGGGAAAGATGAAACACTCATGAGAGTCTAAAAGATACATGCTTATACACAAATGACTGTACCTAACTCTGTGTGTCAGTCTGCTATGTATTGCAGAGGTAGTAGGTAATTTTCTCAAAGTCAAAGAATCAACAAGCAATACTCACCAGCAGTCATCACTTTGGGCCAGATAAAGAAGCTTTTGTTCCTTCTCTGTCCCTGACTAATGCTTTTACCAATCTTTGGTGTTCTTACACATTCTTCTATCTCACATATAAGTCCTTCAGGGCAAAATCATGTTTCTGTATGCTTTGGTGTAATATAACAGTAATAATTTCACTTGACATTTATTACAGTAAAGTACGTAGCAATATATTTAGAACAAAATCATGTGTTGATGTTTCACAGCAATGCCAGATAAAACTGATTAAGTAAGATTCTAATCACACTGTTAACTGTGATTCTTCTTCACATGGGTTTCAATATTTGCAATGCAGAATCAGTATTGCTGATTTTATTCGAGTGGGTATGTTAATTGTCTGAATGAAACAGATAAATAGAGTTTTGCCATTGAGAAGAAATACTTGAACCCCTGTTATATTACAAGTTAGATACACTACTACACAGTTTCAGAGAACTTTAAGTCAAGTTATTCACCTGTTCTAACTTCTTGGCTAAGGTCATACAAGCCATTAGATTTCTTCCAGAAACCAAGGAACATGTGTATTCTTAATGCATATTTTATAAATAAACTGCTACTAGTGGTTTTGGACTTTCATTTTTTCTGGTTAGGTCATACAATCCCCTTAGCAGGAGCTACAAGCCAAGAGAGGCCAAGGTTCAGGAAAAAAAATGGTTCAGGTTCCAGCAAAAATAAAGTACTCCAAAGTTATGGTTTTAAAACTACTTTACTGAATGGTTAAGCACAGAGTATGGTTGACAGAAGAAAAGAGTTCAATATAAATACCAAAAGAGATAAATATATATTTAATATATTTTTTTAATTTAGCAGGAATTAAAAAAAATTATTGAAATTCTTCCAAAATTTGGGATGTTAAGGAATACAAATAGTGATCACCCCACTAGAGTAAAGAGTTATCCTAGATGTCAGACATTAGACTGTAAGAAATTAGTGTTTCATCATACCTCTAAGAGAGAACTTCTACATGAAGTGGGAATACTGAATTTATTTTCTCATTTGCAGGCATTTCTCATTTTTTCATGATTTGAAGTTTCAGATTGTTTAATATTTTGTGGTTATTTTGTACTAAGGACAAAACTGTCTACAATTTTGTCCTAAAGTAGGTCTTGATGTGCAAGTCACAGAATCACAGAATCACAGATTATGTCAATTTGGAAGAAATTCACATTGAGTCGAACTGGCCCTGCACAGCACCATTCTCAAGAATCACACCATCTGCCCCAGAGCATTGTTCAAATGCCTCTTGAACTCTGTCAATCTTGGTGCAGTGACTGCTGCCTTGGGAAGCCTGTTCCACTACCCAACCATCCTCTGGGTGATGAACATTTTCCTGATTTCCAGTCTAAACCTCCCTGACACGACTTCAGGCCATTCCTTCATGTCCTGTCACTGTCACCACAGAGAAGAGATCAGTGCCTGCCCCTCCTCTTCCCCTCACAAGGAAGCTGTAACTGCAGTGAGGGCTCCCCTCAGTCTCCTCCAGGCTGAACAGACCAAGTGCCCTCAGCCACTCCTCACACGGCTTCCCCTCAGGGCCCTTCCCCATCCCCGTGCCCTCCTTTGGACACTCTCTAACAGCTTAATCTTGCTACAGCCAAATGAAGTCACCATTTCCTTTAATTTTTGTTTCATTTGAATTTCTTCTTAGTTATTTTAGGTAGTATTCTTAAAATGAAAATCCTTTCTTTAAAGATTATAAATATATCAAATGCTTTACAGTAGCTAAAACTTTCCACAAAATGTCTTGAAGTAGTGTATTAGTGTCCCTGCTCATATTTTTCATACTGTCCTCTAGCAATTGTGTGTGTGTTTAGATAGACATGGAGATATATATACACTTATATATACATACACATGTGAAATGTGTGTGTGTATAAATATATTCTGTGTGTATTATATTTATGTCCTCGTTCATTCCTAGTAAATCCTATTTCTCTAATCCATCAGTTGAGAGTCATCAACAGTGAAAAAACAGATCTAATTTTTCACTGAACATTCTCCTGCTTCATTCTCCATTATAACTTTTATATTTCTTGTTACTGATCACTACTTTTTTCCAAAGCTCTTTACAGCCTCTGATCACCATCATCTGTTGTCTTCCCTCTGCAAATCAAAATATCATATCTGTGGGCCTTAGTGCTACTTAATACCAGCAAACTTCTAGAAATATTATATATTCCTTTCAAACACTTAGAGAAAGCCACATTCAATCTGACAGTCTGAGAAAGCTAAACAGAAGAATCAACTTACACTACTTTGTTGCTTGCTGAGGCACTGTTCTTGATTCATTTGGGGCAGAGAAAGTGTTGGTATCAGCTGTATTCTTACAGCAGGGTTTGTTGGGAGTGCAAAAGATGCTGCCCTTTTATATATTTTAGCAAATGATTTTTGTTGAACATCTAAGCATGGGGCTTGCTCTAGGAGTCCAGAGCAAGAAGTCAGTTGAGAACTTCTCCTTTGCCTCTAGGAAACCAGAGTCCTCCCCGGGACAGCGCTGTCAGGTAATTGGATTCTTCAGGCTTTCTTTAGTACATTGAGAGATTTTCTGTTCTCTGGAAAGTGTCCTTAAACTCTTCCACACATGTTTTGATCTCTACATGACTAAATTGTATCTAAATTCTGACATTGATTTTCTACATTTCTGGTCACAGAGACCTGACAGAGTTTAGTGTTGTTTTTTGGCCTGAAGGCTTTTCTTATATCTCCACAGGCTCTCTGTACACATTTATTTGCTTTCTGAATCTCTCTTGTATTTTTATGCTTTAATTCTCTGATGGTGGCGAATAGTAAAGTGGAAACAGGGCTTAGAGCTACCATGTTTACCTAGTTCTACTTTGCTTCTGTAACTCGCAGTTTGCTGTGTTTCTTCCTCTCACCAGAAACATCAAATTATTTTTCTATATTGGAATGGGAAGGCCCACGTATTTGAATTTCATATTAGTTTATGGCTCTGGCAAATAACTTATTAATGCAAAATTACTTTCATGACTTCAACTTCTTCATTAAAATCCATTATTTTTGATATGCCCATGTAGAAGCATTAATATGTAAATCATGATGTAGTGTTTAACGTATTAATGGATCTATTGACTACAATGTTTTCTTTGTGCAAAATGTGCCTTCCTCATTCATGTACATGGTTAATCTGATTATTTTAACCATTTGTATATTTATTATACAACTTAAGTAGAATTTAGATAATTCTCTTATAAATTCAAATTAATTTTATTGTATATATATGAAATACCTAATTATGATCATAGTAAAGAATTAGTTGCTGAATTAATTAGGTGCATTCTAGAAGCTCAGGGGCATTAGAGGATATGAAGACAGTCAGAAAGTGCAGATATCTAGATTATGGTTTATTCTGTTCTTTTGTACACATCAGAACTGGAAATCAGGTCTACATTTGTTTGAGACAAAGTGGTTAAAAATCATTCTACCAAATGATGTGGTTGCTATAAAAGCTTTGTATTTGAAAATCAAAGTCATCTTCCAGCCAGCTATGATCTTGGAGTTAACTGGAAAGAAGAGGTTGAAAAATTTCCTTCTAGGCAGCCAAGAATGCATCCTGGGACTGATAGCTGAGATGGAAAATTTGAGTGGAACCTTGCAAAGTGCTGAATGTGTGGGAGATGTTGAATAAAGCAAGTGACATTGTCCCATATATAGTACCTATGTGTCACAGCCAATTTTTTTCTGTGGCATCTCTTAAAACTTTGTGATGCTGCATGGCTTACCCACAGGCTCATACCCAAAGGCTTAGTTTGCTCAGTATTTTCTACTGTAGGCCTGGCACCCACAAGGAGAAAAAAAAAAAATGGAACTATACAGAACGTGGATGTGAAGCTATGTTGTGATTTAAGCCCAGGTGGAAATTAAGCACCACGCAGTTGCTCACTCAGCCTTCCTCCCTTCCTCCCTGACTGTAGTGGAATGAGGAGGACAATCAAAAGTAAAATTTGGGGGTTAGGAACAGTTTAATAACTGTAAATAAAAGAAAATACAATAATAATGGTAAATAATAATAATAATGGTAAAAAAGAAAAAAAACCCAAGCAAACAAGTGGTGAACCCAGGCTGGCTGCCTTTTTGGTAACTCCTCCCAGTTTATGTATTGGCCATGATGTTCTTTGATGTCAAATAACCCTTTGGTTATATTGAGTGACCTGTCCTGGCTAAGATCCCTGCATTTTTTTTTCTACCTTCTAACTGACAGAACACGAGACACACACACACACACACACACACGCAGAAGTCCTTGACTTAGAATAAACACAGCTTAGCAAAACTCAAGATATCGGTCTGTTTTCAACCTCATTCTTGTCCTGAACCCAAAACACAGCATTAGAATAGCTACTGGACAAGCCAAAACCAGGACAAGGTGTCAACAACTGTACTCAGTGAATTGTCTCTGGGTTCAATGAAACTCTACCCTATTACTAGGTCAACTACTTTTCCACATTACATTTTTGATGCTAATGAGAGGCAAAACTAAGATGTGCTTTGTGGAGGCTTTTTGCCAAGGGAGCCAATTACATAAGAATAACTGAATAGCAAGTTTTTCAGAAAACAAACATAATACAGATTTTTCAAAATTTTTGTAAATTATTATATTTTCTTTATCTTTTCTACTGTTACAGTGACTTGTGAAGCATGGAAATACATGATATATAATCTCAGAATGTAATCTGCTGATGTTTTAAAATAGAGAGAGTATTTGGAGATAGATTTTTAGGATTTCAGATTGGAAGATGTTTTTGTTCCCATATAGATCAGCATAGCCTGACTTCCTATTTAATAATATCAGGGAGTAACTTGCTTATAGCTGGAACAAATGACTAATTTAGAGAAATTGTCGTATTTATTGCCACACATTTCAAAATTATAACAACAGTATTAGTGGAAGAATATGTTTTTAGGATGTTTTCTGTAAAACACATTTTTCCATGGTATTTTCCAAGCAGCTAGGACTTTTAAAGACAGAAATGACTTGCAATATGGTTTGTCAGTTTTAGTAGTCAAGTTTGAATACACTGTTATCACTTTAATATTTTTAAATTAGCTTTAAGAAAGCTGCAACAAGCTTTCTTGTTTCTGATGGATTTTTGGATTTTGTTGGGGTTACATTTCAAGAGAAAAGTTGCTGATGTTGCTGTAGTTTATAAAGATATGTGAGAGACTGATTGATTAGTTCATCAATACATTCATAATGCTAACTGAGAATTTTCCACAATGAGTGTCAAATTATTTTGGATCTTATCCATCAATGGCATATGAAAGCTGTTTTCAACTTAAATATTCAGCTGCCTTATTTATAAGTAAATAGATTTATTTCCTTTCAATTGCATTTAAAAAGCACTCAGAACCCAAACCCTTTTTGCTGGAGTTTTAGGGAGTGATGTGTTTCTCAGAAACTGACAAAGAAAAAAGATTCCTATGAAATGTTTGTTTACCTACATTTCATACATGAATTAATATGTTGAAGAGAATTTTTGTGCCTCTTATCAGCTTCCCTAATCGGCTTCCTTTTTTTGTTTATAGTATGAAGAAAGGGACAAGTATTATTTTAGGCTTGAATAAAAACTTAGAGAGAATCAGTATGACAAGACTTTCCGGTGCTAGTGTTTCTGATGTAAATTCTATGTCCCATAACAGCTGCCTACCTTCTAACAATTTTTAGAGGTTGCTTCTGTGTGTGACTGTCTTAGAGGTCTACTTGTTTCCATTCAGTACTACCAGCTGAAGCTGGTGGGAGACTTTGTTTTTCCCTTAGTTGTATTACTTCTTCCTTGATATCAGAAATTTGGCTATGCCCAAAAGATTGTGAGAAATTTTACTAATAACATAATCTAATCTAATCTAATCTAGTCTGTTATAAAAAATATAATCTTTATCAAGACATAACACAAGGTGCATGGTAAGGTCATCTTGGTCTTACACTACAACTTGGGTGAAACTGCATATGCTGTGGGAACAGTAGCTTCCATTATTTCCTAAAAGTACTTCTTGGATGGGGTAGATTCCTTAGGAGAATCTGCTTCTGGGCAGGTTCATTTGGAAATCTTCCTCATCCTCTTTTGGGAAAGAAAATAATTTTTTCTAAGTCCAGTTAGAAGAATGTTTTGATGCAAGGACACAGTGGTTATCTAGTCCTTAAAAATCTAATAGTATTGGAATTTTTTTCCTTTGCTTCTCCTTTTTGAAATAAAACATCAGAAAAAAGTTTTTTCCTTAATTTTTTTCTAATAGAGTCTTTCTATTTTCCTGGTTTGACCAAGACTTTCTCTTTAGGGAGTGGATTCATGTTGGAAAGAATTTGGTTAGTGCCGCTGACTTTTGTTTCTTCTGCCTCAGTAAACATTCCTCTTTCCTCAAATTCCTGCCTGCAGAGAGCAACCTCCTTTGCCATCATTTCAGCTTCATTGCCTAGAAAGCATTGCAAGAGCTTGCTATAAACTGAAACTGATCCCAGGGTAACACAGTGATTTTTTTCACACATGGTTTAGTCCATGACTAAATTTTATATGACATAAGCTTTACGACAGGGTAAAAACATTATTTGTCTTGAATGGTATGTCACAGAGGCAGAATAATGCTCTTAATTTTTAGGCTTTTTTTTTTTTTTTTTTTTTTATGTTACACTGCAAGATACTTAATTCAAAAATGTTTGGATTTTTGATTGTTTATAGTTTCTAGAACTTTCAAATTAGGGCTGTCACTAGAAAAGCCTCATAACAGCAAAATGGAGCACAGCTTTCTGACACACCATCATGTCCTCAAGTTCTTTTGTAATGAGTGGTGATTCTGCCCCATACCTCAAAGAACCTGAGAAGCAGTACAGCATATTCAAAGGCACTATGTTTAATTAATCTAGCAGATAGCTGTGTGAGGTGAAAGATAAACTTTAAAGGTTTGTACATGTGATGAGATGGGTACCATGACAATAGCACAAATATCACCAGATATGTTGAAAAAAGCATTAAAAGGAGCAACATTCTTTATCACCTTAACTACAATTATCTATACTATCTGCAGGAGTGCTAACTGGTTTTTTGTTGTGTTAATATGATTTTTTTAAGAAATCTTTTGACCAGGAACTTCAGTACAGACAATACTAAACTCTGCAAAATGATGAAGTATTGAGCTGTTCTTCTTTCCTCACTTTTTCAATCACCTCGAGGTAGGAAAAGTCACTGTGACCTTTCTTAGGGTAAATTAGCATTTATGTTGCTTGACCTCTGAGCTCATTCCTCTCAGAACCTTTGTTCTTGACAAAACAATTCAGATCACATGCAGTGTCCGGATGTGCCTTGAAAGTACTATTTGACTTGAATAACTATCCAAAACCTCAAGTGAAACAGTACATTTTTGTTGGGATGAAGAAAGTATGAGAGAAATAAAAATTCTGAATATGCAGCAAAGTTGATTTGAAAAAAACAAACAAGGTAAGCAAAAAAATTAAATCCCATGTATTGAAAAAATAAGGAATCAGTAACATTAAGTATTTTTCTTAGAACTTCAGACCAGATTGTTTTCTCTCCAAAATCAACCTCAAAGTACAGTTCCAATACTCTTCTTAGTCTTTTGGCCCTGTCATACAACTGCATAATTGAGTTTCTTCATTGTGGTATATCACTTTCTGGCTTGGAATAAATAGCGCTTTCTCAAGCATTGTATCACTCTGTTTAGGGCTGATATTTTTTCACATTCCAGCTATTTCTAAGGTATTTTAATGCAGAAACTGTGACAAAAATTTATAGTCTCACCTTCATCTTTCATATTCAACTATATATAGTTCAACTTGTAACAGAAAAGAAAATACGTTGATAAAAGTAATTTGTTTCTGTGACAATGTTTTTAATTCTTGGTTTGAAGTTTTAGTTTCACTAAAATGAAATGCTTGCCACATTTCAAAGTGAGATGAGAAGAAGTATTAAAAGAATTTTACCTTCAGGATGAAAAAGCAATTTTTTTGAAAAGGAAAACACGATGGTCAAAATTTTCATCCACTTTATCATCACCTTTTTATGTTGGAGGAGATGGGGATGAAAACTGGCTATACTTTCAAATGGCTAATACTTCATTTTGAGAAATATATTAATCTCCAATTTTTCATCTGTTCCTAATAATAATTGTATACCAGAGGACTAATTATTAGCTCATGAACAATGAGATTTCTGGTGTTACCTGTCTTATAAGTTGTCAGTTTTCTACATAAATCAAGTCCAACTAGAATCCCTCATGCAAAAAAGAAGACACATTTTTGGATGTATGTTTATCAGGGAATAACATGGAAACTTTTCAAGGACCACAGACACATGTCCATTTTTGTCATGGTGTCTTATTTGCGGGAGGATTGAACTGCTTTTTTATTGGACTTTTATTAGATGCGTTTTGAGAAGGAAGTGGTGTCTCTGAATTGCCATCTGAGCCATGGGAGAACAGTATCAGTAAAGATGTTTTTCCATACGTCCATCATCTTTGATACCCCTTGGCTGCACGTGCACAAAAATGACATTGTCTGATTTAATTAATATTATTCTGTTTCTTCACTGATGGACACATTCTCATCCAAATTAAAAGCAAAAGATCCCACTTGGCAGGTCTGAGCTAGCCCATGCCTTGGACATAAACTTACTAGCAGGTAAAGAAAAAAAAAGGTGGTATGAAAGAGTTGAGAAATTACTTGAAAATAGTGGTTAAAAAAAATTTGATATAATATTATTACATTATCACGATTGAAATTGTGTTGTAAATATTGTTATCAGGCCAGCGTAAATTCAAAATGTGGTAACTCAAGCCACATTAATAGAAGACACTTTGAGTGTGAGCTTCATTTTAGAGAAAGAAACCACAAAAATAGTCAAAACTAATCACTTAATTATGATTTTACTGCATGATCCCAAACTGTAAATTTGATATTATGCAGTGCAATATACTTAGAGATATTTCTAATAAAGCTCAATCAAGACATATAAGCTTGTTGTGAAAACAGACAGGAGTTTGCATTATGCTTCCAACCCAACAGCATACTACAGACTTCCCAGGACTGAGTCAAGGTGAAAAGAACAAAGATTTACCTGAATAGTTTTGGCAGAATGAATGATACACAGAGTTTTACTTAACTTCCTAAATTATAATTACCCGTCAGAGGCATACACTGAATGCAGAAATAGAGATTTTTCAATACACAAAGTTAAAAATTACCCTTGCCTCTGAGTTTAATCATAAGATTTTAATGTATTTACCAGAATGTGTAAGAAACTTAAATAATGTTATCCTTGACTGAAAAGTCCCTGACTATTTATGAATATTTTACCTTAGTAAAATGAGCTTCTGTTCCTACATTAAACTGTTATTGATAACCAATATGACTCCACAGCAGACAAATAAAATAATCTAGTCTCTGTCCTAAGGACCCTGTATTCTAAATGGAGACAAGACACAGACAAAAAAAAAAATTATAATATAAAGGAGAGTAAGAGGAAATATCACAGACCTTCCAAAATGCTATGGTATGGTAGTGACCACTTTTTGTGGTCTTTTTTTCTCTTTAAGGGATTTCACATGGACTTGATTTTTGGGAACATTTTGAAGAGAAAAATTTAGCAGTCTTGAAATTATAGACACTCTCAAAAAATGTGTGGCTTGAAATGGATGTGCAGCCTATAAAACAATAAGAGCATTGACAGGCTATTTAAACTGTCTATTCCCAGTTAAATTGTTAGTTTTGATTATATTTCTTACAGGTGTGGGACTAATGGTTGTTCTTTCTGATATTTCAGCATATGCCAGAATACTTCTGATGTTATTTAATTTTCAGATTTTATATATTTTATAAAGCTGCATGAAATCAGAATTTCTGATGTCTTCTTAATGTATCCTGTTTTTTTACCTCTTTCTTTAGACCCTTGTAACATGTTAAATCAGAATTTTTCTCACAAAAGCTTCAAGCTTTTCAGAACTTATCTTCTGACAGATTATTAGGAAAATTCCAGTTTGACTGAATTAACGGGAAGAGAGCTACGGTCCTTGTGGAACTACAAAGTCATAGCTTGTCACGAAAGAAATTTATTCTGAAAACTTTCCATATTGGATAGAAGTTGTGTTCGTGCTAGATAGCCTTACAACCTAATCTCACCACCTACATTCTTTCCAAGAAAAAATGAAGCACAGCTGTCCAAGCTTTTGTTTTCTACTTGTGTTTTAGGGATATAAATTTATATGTATTCAGATCTGTATTTCTTCTGGTATTTTATGGTTAAATCTGGGAGTCAAATAGAGAACTTGAATTAAATTGAAAATTGAATAGTTTTCAAAGAGTTACAGCATTTTTTAATTGTATCCATCCTGTATCCATTAGAAAAATTTAACGTTTTAATTTTTCCCAGATACCTTTGATTTCAAAAGATATGCCTGTTATAGGAAAAAAAAACCAAAAAAGCTAAGGGTAAATAGAGAAGTGTATCTTTTATTCAGAAGGTTTCTCATTCAAGCTTCTGTGTCACAGACACATTATGAACAATATTGATTTTCTTGACCTCAGTTGAGCAACATGAAGACTTAACCTACATTCATTCCTATCTTAAATTTAGCATAAATCTCACATGTGCCAATATTCTATATTTCAATGTTTTGTGCCCATTAGCTATATTGTAAAATCATATTGTATTAAGTGACAGAGCACTAAATTTTCCACACAACTGGTTAATCTTAGCCCTTCATGTATTATGAATAATAAAAGAGTTATTGATCCTAATGAAATATCATTATAACATTTTTTCTTTGATTGTGGAGGGTATTTGCCCAATTGATATTGTACAGATATTTGCTAGAAGAGCCACAGGAAGCTTTCCTTATTGTATAACGAGGTTGTTCATCATAATTATGTTGTGTCAGCACACCCATACGGGTCAACTCGAGTTCAGAAAGATAGGAATATATTTTGTTCTGAGTGCAAGCATGTGTTTAAGTACTTCCCTGCCCTTAAAAATAATCATAGTTGTACAACACTGTAAATAATTGCTAATCTATGAATTATTTCACCTATAATCTAGAAAACAGCTGTCACAGAAAGCAATGAGTATAATGTTAATCAAAGTACATTGTTTCAGTGACAGTATTGAGTCTTAAATGTGAAGGGGAAATATAATCTACCATGATACTTTGTTATATATTTATATGAATTTCCAGTTATGAGTCATTAACATCATCAAGTATTTGCTGAAGTGGTACAAATTTGTTGTAAATAACTGAAATATTTTCAAAAGAATCAGGAAAGTGTCTTTTTCTGCATATCATCTTCAGTCTTTCTCATAATTAATTTGAATATATTCAATTTCTTTCAAAACATGCCATGAATCCTCCTTTTGGCTAAAAGCTAAGAGGAATTATTTTCAATTCAGGGGACATCCTATTTTTGCATATTATTGTCATTAACACTGAATACAAATTGTTTTCCTTCCTTGCTAGGGAAGACAATGTTTCCAGGAAGCATTTTGTCAGAAATTTCTTTTTCTTGAATTATCCAGTGTTCATGTATGCTTGGACTTACGTGGTTGTGTGTTGTGATCTATTTAATGTGTGTGAATCCTCCTCATTCCTTTCATTTTCACAAAAGCAGGAAAATTTCACACATGAGTAAAAAAAAAAAGAGATGGAAAATGGGCCCCAAAAGCAATTGTGATTTAAAGCATATGTTGTATTACAATGCACCTTCTGTATTGTTACTCACTGGAAGAGCACATGGAAACAATACAAGGAAATTTTACGTTTGCTGCAATAATAATAATAATAATAATAATGATAATTAAAATGAAATATTTTTAAGCCATGAAAATCTCTGTGCACTACTTTAAAACAGCCAATTAACTTACATTGCACACTGGCTTAAATGAGCTGATGAAACGCAGTACCACTCCATCAGTCTTCATCTTGAACTCCAGTTCTCTAAAGGTTAATGTATCATCCTCCTTTATTGATTTCAATCCTTTCAGTTGTTGATATGTTAATATATATATATTGGCAGTAGATTTTAATTTCTTTGTCATTTCTGAAAGCCGCAAAAAGCATAATAATCTTCATGAAAAAAAATCAGGAGGAATAATTATAGGATGATTACTCTTCCTTTCCTGCCTCCTTTTTTTTCCCTCTGCAATAAAAAAAACAAAACAAAACAAAACAAAACCCCACTGTATTCTGGGAGAAAAATCACAGACAAGCCCATATTGTACCACTTCTCTTTTAGCTCATCACAATTTAATGAAAATAATTTATTAGCACTCACTTCATTTGAAAAGATCAGTGTTATTTCAAGCCACAGAAATACACTGAATGGAGATTTCATTTTAATTAGTCTTTATTTCCCACTAGTGGATCTTGCAATTCTCATCAGTCTTTTTTGGCTAGGAAAGCTTGCACATTCCAAACTTTGATGAAATGCTCCATTTATCCTAATGGTAGCGAGTATTGGGGATTTCTGTGCATAGAGGTCTCACACAGTTGTCTATACTGATGAATGTCATTTTGAATGACATGTTGCAGCTCTCAGGTTGATTGGATGTGAGCCCAAGGGCATAGGTAGCAGGCAAAGATGATTTTACTAGGACAGTTTGCATAACAAGCAACTGTCATCTCATTAGCAAGCATAGGCATTTTTGCCACATGCTGTTTAACACATCATCACACCTGTTCACACTTCATTGTCCCAGGAATTCAGTTAGGCAGCTTGCTGTTGGCTTTATTTTTTCATTTCTTACTGAGAGTTGGTTATTTGGTGCCAGATTCAGAGGTGTGAGATAGGTGCAGTTTAGGGTTTAAAATATGATGTCCTGTGAATACTGCAATGAGGGGTGGTAAAGACCAGGATTATAGTTTGAATAATAACTACCATCAGTGACTGTTTTATAGCTCTTACTGCAACCTGCCATTCTTTTGGAAACTAAATTACCTATCCTTGTAGCCTATGAAATTGACCACTTTACCAAGGTTTGGATTGATATGTAATCTCTCTTCTTTTCCTCTTCTTGTTATAAAATGCACATTGAAGCCCCAGAACAAGATTTTTTTACAATAAGAATGTGAGGGTCCCATCACTTTTTGCATAAGTCATTCCTGTGTCTTGGAAGATCCTTGTGTACCCTCACAATGGTAGCCCAGACCCTCTACTAACTTTACCTCTGGGCTACATCCTGGTGGAAGTCTGTCACCAGCAGCCTGGGTTTTGGCGCACTGATAGCTAAAATGCAACTTATCACTGCTGCTGAGGCATCTGGTTAGCCAAAGAGGGCAGCCGAGGCTTGCCTGAACCCCTATCTCAGCTTCTGGGTTGAGAAGTATTCTCCTCTTTCAGTCCTAAAAGCAAGAAAAAAAATGAAGTACTGGAGATTAGATGTGCTAGGCCACAGAATTGGGGGGCTGGTAAGAAGGAAAACATGAGAAGGGGAATGTTGCAGCTGCAGATTCAGAGAAGGTGGAAAGAAGGAAAATGAGGACATGTGGGGGAAGGTTGATTTCACTAGTAAAGCAGATGGAGGAGTGTGCTGAAGAAAAGAAGAGTGAGCAGATGAAGCCAGCATTGATAAATTGGAATTGTTCATAGCCCACCTACTCAGTCAGGTTGCACTGGTTGTCCAACACGCCCTTTTCATTTGCTGATGACTGCCACTGTGGAGGCAGTTGCACACACCTTAATTTCTTCAGAATAAGCATATTAGCCCCAGAAGGAGGGACAAAAAATGGTCTACAATGTGCTACATTAATGGAAGTGTTTCTCAGAGCTTTTTCTTGGTGCATGAGAAAAAGCTAAATATCATTCATACATGTCTTGCTCTGCTGCGCCAATCGAAAAATATTGCTTTATTCAGTTCAATTGACCCTTTCATGTATCTTGTTTAATGTATAGTACTCTGGGAGTGCTACAGTATCTCTGCATTATGCAATATCAAACTGATTAGTCAATCAGAAACAAAAAGCTTTAACAACTGTGCTTAGTGAATGAAACCTAAATCTTCCACTGCTCTTCTATAGAAACTGTGCTGTGATTTGGTGGCTACCAAATCTGCTTTGGCCGCCTCTCAGTATTTTGGCACTATCAAATGGAAAATGTAAGTATATAATTGCAAGTGACTTATATTTGAGCTGCATAAAAATGTGGCATTCTTAACCCTCTTGGCAAGCATCTGGCCCTTGGTTTTTGTATATGGGTGTCAAAAACAATGAGTCATTTGCTGTCACTGTGATGATACATTTATAATTTCCCGAATGGTGCCAGAGACTGAGACATGCATGTTTATTTCATAAAGAGCCAAATTTTGTTTCACTGCCATCTTTATGAATATTTGCGAATTTGTTCCTTGCAATTATTCTGGACAAATGGGTTTAGTTTTTAATGAAGTGTCTGTGAGGTATTCTATGCCTTTAACCAGGAATGATTTGAAGAACTCAACTCTTCTGTCTCTTTCAGTTTCTTTTCATATGTTTTTCATTACAGAAAACTCAGAGGCAACCCATCAAAACAGATCAAGGGACCCAGTTATTGCTCACATGTTATGCAGCACAGACTCTTTTAGCACATTTTCAAATGGAAGTTTGAGGGCTTTTCTCTAACAGTTAAGACTAGCATTTCTGAAACGCTCCAAAAGCACATTATATTTTTTGTTCACTTGTCTTCATACTGGATCAGCAGGAGACTGGTACTTCTGGGATGAGCATATAAGACTGAAATTCAATTACTGACTGTGGTCCCCATTTAGAAGGAACTGAGCTGCTGCCAGAACTTCAAGACAAATAAAAGAAAAATAGAAGATCCAGAGTGGTTTCTGCTTGCTGCGGGGTCCATACAGTGCTGCTGCCTGCTGCTTCACAATGCTCTGCAAACCCTTCTGTTCTCCCTAAGGAGGATGTAGCTCACTGTGTTACAAAAAAATATAAAAATTCCTCAAGTACAAAATATGACTCTGAATGAGGCAAGATGCTCTGCCTAGAATAAGGTAAAACAATTTGACCTACTATTTGCAAGGCTGCCAGTGGTGAATGTAGAAGGGGACACCATGCTGCTTTTGAAGTGAAATAATGCTGAAACCAATCTGACTCATCAATCCCAAAGTTAAACATCCTGATAGTGAGATGCACATGTAACAGATAAAGTAAAGTACACAGACCAAGGAAGAAATAAGAGATACTACTAATAACTTATCTAAAGCTGCTGAGCTGACACAGCTGGCCTGGAGACATCTGACTGACAGTCAATCTCTTTATCCTATAAAAGCCCAATCCCACCTTTTAAAAATAGGATTTTCTAACATACCCCTTGGAGTGTGTGTGCAGATTCTTTCCTTGAGTAGAGATGCCCCTCAAGATTACTTCTTGTGCCTTGTCCACAGTCATTAGTATGTAAGTAACATCAATCTCTACTTAATAATTGTTTTTGCTAGCTTTAATAAAATTACTTTAGTATGATTGCTTCAATATTGCTTCAACATTGTTCATTAAACTATACTATTAGATGCAGCTCCTACACTCTGTAGTAAATAATTCTGATTAAGTTATTTTTGTCAAATCACTATAATAATAAATATTTATATAAATATATCTAATTTACCACCCTTAATCCTGTGTGAGAAAGTTGTAGAAAGGTTCAAACACAACTCTGGAATCCCTTAGGCTTAAGCTGTTGGCAGTCTGGGGCTAAGACTGGATCCAGTTGCACCTAGGCTGCTCTCTGAGGAGGAGTTCAGAAAGCAAGGGAGTCCTTTCTGCACCTCATATCTCAGTAGAGGGTGTTTTCTGATAAAGTTTGCCTGAAACTCTCACTCTGCCCATGACACTGCAATTATCATTTATTGCAAAGCAGCATAAAGTGAACGAGACACTATCCTTCCTACCCTAGTCTGTTGGCTGTGTAACCTATAGGACTTGATCTCAGAGAAGAAAATTCATCATTCCTTTTGTTATTAGGAAAACATGAATGTTTCAGGAAAGGTTCATACCGTTTGTTTGTCTTAGCAATATCCTGCTATTTAATTGAGTACAAAGACAGTTGTCAAACTATTGCATCCAAACTCATACATCTTTCAATGTCACACCCTTATGACGTTGGGACTGACCATGGGACTTTTCCATTTTATGTTTCTTTTACCCTAGGTGGTTCCCCTCATTTATATATAGCCCTTTGCTCTTACCTGCTGGTCAGCCCTTGTGAACCTCAGCTTCTCTTTAATCACAGGTACATAGCATCAGCTTTGATTCTGTGTTTCATGATTCACATAGGAACAATGAAAATTCTGCTGGTTGTGAAGAAAGTGCAGTATTGTTTGTGAAGAGGCAAAGTCCACAGCACATTATAAATTATATGTATGTTCATTTTGTGATTGTCGCAGGCACTCCAGAAAGGAATAAACGACTCGTATGAACCCTTAGTGATGTCACTGCTTTGAAAACACCCTTCAAAATTGCCGTTGGTACCTGTTTGTGTGCAGCTGGGTTGACTCCACAGAGCCATCTTCAAGGTATAAGCTATGTTGATAGGAGCTGATTATATTGCATATTGCAAAAATACAAAAGACAAATATGTCTAAATATTATATCTGTTTCAGGAGAATTCAGTGGAAGTTTGAAGGAATTTATGTTGTTCCCTTTCCTTCTTCTCCATGTCTTCAAAGGGTATCACTTTCAAAACACTGTGTTTAACAATTAACTAGCATTGATTTCTTCTACTACTCTCAGAATTATTGTCAGATCGTAACAGTCCTCTGCAGGAGCTGTCCCATTCTCTGTTTTACACTTCTTCCAGGGAGTCTATGTGGTTCAAAAGTTTATTGACAGCTATGGGGAAAGAAAATTTCATCTCATGGTGATCGGATTCTCTTATGGATCAAATGCTAGATAAAAAGTAAACTGTGAAGTCATACATGTAGAAGCAAAGACCATGGGGTAGTTTTATAAAAAGCAGTAGTACCTTTCTCTGTAAGTATCACTGATAGGGGCCTCAATGCAGTACTACTGCCAAAAGCACTTCTTGTGTTTGGGAGCAAGTAAGAGGAGAAATGTCTCTTTATCTGCAAGGAACACTGCAAGTGAAACTGCTCTTAGAATACTGTGACCATTTCTAGCATGTATGTTTTAGAAATGTCCTTTAAAAATTGAAAAGGTGTGAAAAGAGGCAACAAAAATATTTTTGAGGAGTATAGATTCATATGATAATTCACCAAAAGGAGATTGAGAGATGACTTGATGATACAGCTTAAGTACTCTCACTGAGGGAAAAAATTAAGTTTTAAGTGTTTCATCTAGTAAAGAAGACAACAAGAAGGATCAGTTCTGGTAATTGTGTGTAGTTTTGTACAGTGCTTAATTTCTGTGGTAAAGCTTGCCTCTATATGCCTTGGAATACCTCAAACCACCTACAGAAAGCTTAGATATCCCTCAGCTGTGCAGCTCATCATAAGCCAGTGCCAGCTGTCAGCTACTCACCAGAAGCAGAAGCAAAAAGATGAAATATAGCTCAGACCCCTGCTATATTCTTAGAATAATTTATTTCCCCATTCTGAGAGACGGGGTTCACCCGCTCGAGAAGGCACACGGGAAAAGAGGCAGAGCCTCTGTGTGAAGTTACTTTTGTCACAGGGGGGCAGCGAAAGCAGATACCAGGGGTGGAGCTGGGATAAACAACCAACCAGATCAGAGCCTGGGCTACTTGAACTTTAAACAAAGGAATATCTCAGAGTCACATGGCAAAGACCCAGGCGGGGGGTGGGGGGTGGAACCCAGGGAGTACACTGTAACAATCAGTGGCTGGAAATCAAACACAGATCAGTTAAATTTTTCAGCAAGTGACATCTAGTTTTCTTTTTTTAAAGGTGAGGTTGTTAAACTCTTGGGAACATTCATGAACTGTTGACATGTGACTGTACACACAGTGAAAAGTTACCAGGAAATACAGTTAGTGTGAACATAAATTATGTTCTAACCAAATATAAGTTAATGAGCTCAATTCAAAACTAAGTAGATGAAATTTAAGAAGTTCTAATGATCCCTCTGGCCTCAGCCTCTGTAAATTTTGAGCGCTAATTAAGCAACCATTCTTCCTGAGTAAGGACTTCAGTATCTAACCACAAAGTAAGAACACAGGATTTCTTACTGCCCGTTAGAAAACATATTTGCCTGACATGGGTAACTGTATGCTGGCATGTTTGAGAATTTGCACAGCTGTTCAACACACAAAGAGTTTGTGAGAACACCTCTTTTCTAAGAATAAAAATGAAAAGCACTTTCCACTTGAAAATTGTAAGAATGTGATTTGAACGCCATTAAGGGATGTTCTCTCACATTTTATATTACAGGAGCCAAATGTGTAGCCCAGGAACTCTTCTTGTATTATGTTTGGTTTAGAAAATATAGATCCCTCAGGCACTGTTTTTTCAGGTGATCCCATGTGAGAAAGAGCTGTGGCAGAAAAGCAAAGCAAAAGCTCTTTCTGACAGATCCTCTCCAGACAAGTTTTTTCTACTGATAGGAGAAAGGGAGAGTCTATGTTTAGCTTCCAAACCAAAATCCGATTGCTCTGTAGTTTTCAGGCTGTTTGGCTCTGCCACTTTCTTTCCCACTGAGAAACACTCATAAAATGCATGTGGTTTATTTGAAGAGTAGTGTGGATAACATTGAACATCTGTCTCCCATCTTCTGACAGGCTGTGTAAAGATGTATTTCAACAAAGTGGATTGCAAAATTCATGATCTCAACTTGAGCTATTTTATGCTGGCTATATCTGTGCAGAGAGGAATAAGTATGAGAAATGAGTAATTTTCATTTTAAAAGATCTTGTTTTCAATTAGCCTTTGGGGGACCTCCCCTATGTATTGACGTAAGTGTTTTTTTCATAACATGTAAAAATTATTCACTGCATTGAAGAGAGGACTTAGGGATACAAGCAGAGAAGACACATGGTCTTGCAAAGCTCCTCAGTAAGGGGGTGTCCATGGAGATTTCACTGGAAAATGAGGGTATTTACTAATTTTGAATAAAAATCTTCAGTCTGGAGTACCATGAAAAGAGAGGTTTGTGGGCCATTAACGTTTTCCTCTGATTTTTTTGTTTTCTCTTATTAACTTAGTCTGTACCTTTGAAATGATGAGTTCAGATTTGTGAGCTTCAAGTCATATAAGAAAGAAAAATCCAGAGACAAAGATGTCACTTCTGTTTAACATAGTTAATGCTTTTTACCCCTCTGATTTCTTTCTTTCCCCTTCCCTTTTCTTTGCCTGCCTTCCAGGACTGGAATTTCAGCATATTTTGATGTTTAGGTACCTCTTATTTTGTGCATAATATTAGAACCCTTCTGGGACAACCATGTGTAGTCTCAGAACTAACACAGCACCATTTGCTTTAACATGTTTATTGCTGTAGCTGTATCCAGAAGCTCTCACTCGACTTCTTATCCATGTGTACTCCCCATTTTTGTCAAGGCTTTGAAAATAAGCCTAGTAAGAATCATTATTTGCTTTTTAGGGTTACATCTTCTGTTCCAATTTACTGAACTTTAACCCTCTTTGAATGCCTTCATCTTGTGCCTGAAATGAAAAAATATCAAGCCTGGGAAGGCACAGGCTAGTGCAGAAGAAGACATATGTGCCAGGGATTTCCCTCTGCAGGATATCCAAATTTTTTTCCAAAAAAAATCCTAAGGCAACTTTTAAAATCTGATATTGCTGGCACATCACCCATAGTTTTCACCTTTTTCATTCATGTATTCCTTCTCTCAGAATGTCTTAGAGTCTCAGTGTTTTTGTCTCAGTGATGTGAAAAGGTATTCCTGAATAGAGTGTTTTGGTACTATTTGTTGGTTTTTCAGCATTAACTAGGATTGGCTTCTACCTTGCTAATGTTCATTTGCCCTATGATGGTGTCCTTTCCGTGATGCAACTGTGTGGCTGAGGAACAAGGAGAGGGTTGGAATTTAAGTCAGTGAGATTGTTAAGTCACTCAACATGCAGACTATATATGGAGGCATGATTATGACCACTTACCAACAGCTGTTGGGTCACTGAAGTGCCTTTTATTGCAGTTCAGTGGTGCACTTTAAGAGCTAAGTCAGGAATTTTTTGGATGAGCTTCTCAATTTAGAGACTTTATTCATGACAGCACAGAATGAACTTTTAAGGCAGCTAACCATTCAAATTACTGCAGTAATGGATCACCTGAAAAGGTGTAAATCAAATACCTTTTTATTTTTGGAACTCTTAATACCACTGACATTGTAAAAGTACAGATTGAATCCCCCTCCGCGGGAATAAGTTGTACTTTTTTTTTCTGCAAGACTCCTCTTCCTGCTAAATTCCCAAGGTGGGATTTTTTTTCTATGGGTGATGTGATGACAACTCAGAAATGGTGGCTTCAGTTCAATATTGAAAATTGTAGAAAATTTATCTCTGATTCTCCTACATATGTTAGAACATCTAATTCCGCAGGAACACCGGATCATTTGGTGTATTTGCTGATCTGCCATGTGATGAGAGAAAGACGTGATTTCTTACAACTTCCATTATGTCTTTCTTCTTTTGTCCACTGGGTGCTGGAGGCAAGTCTCAACCATTAGCTCCTACAGTTTTCTGTAAACACATATGGCTTTCATAGTGATATTTTAGGATGAGATCATCATAGTGGCAAAAGCATTGCACAAAATCTTCCTTGTCACTAAACATACTATGAAATGTAGATGATTTCAGAGCAGGCAAGCAATTAAAGAAAAAATAGTAAGCTATTTTTAAATGTCTGGATTTTAATTTTCTGTTTCTTGTCTGCTATTTTAGCAGCCAAGACTGGAAGGTAGCAATTGCAGTGTTCGTTTAAATGATGTGCTTTAAAACAGCTGGCAATTGACTTTAACTGTAATTACTGGCTTCTTACCAGTATTTGCAGCTGTTGAGTTAAGATTGGTGCTTTGAACCTCATTTTTGGCATTTATCTATATTGTTATATTACTTTCTTAATTACCTTTTCATCAGTTTTATTTAGATCTTGCACTGAGATATAATTACTTGAACCCAAAAGTTCTCTATGGATTGATTTCCATAAATTACAAATATGTCATGTATTATTTTACCAGACAAAAGGTCAGCAAGGCAATTTTTTCCCCCTGCTAGACAATTCACTAGAGATTGTACAATGACCCTTTGCAAAAATCTGGCTTGGCTGTATGTCATGGCTTAGCATAGTTTGGGTTTTTAATTAAGGAGGGGTCCCATCCACGGAAGTGATTCTTTTTCAGAGATGCTTACAGCTTCCTCTAGACCTAAAAGAACCAATCAGCTGGCTGGTTTAAATATTGGCAACGTTTTAAACCACTTATGAAGCTTGACACTCCTCATTTAAGATCCACATTTAAGAATGAACAAACCCCAGGAAAGCTCTCTTGCTTCCGAATTTTGGACGGGTAACAGGAGGACCTGCAGTGCGGCCCAGCCAGGTCAGCTGCAGCACAGCTTGGCTGAGATCTCAGCTGCTTCTGCTCCCTGGACACCCGCCACAGCCCCCCAGGGTGGGCTGGGCCAGCCAGGAGACAGCCACCTCAGAGCCACGGGGTCCTGTTCCATCCGTGGTCCTGTTCCATCCGTGGCCCTGCTCAGTGCAGCCCCTCCCAGTGTGGCTGCTGAAATAAAATGCTACACCAAAACGAGCTCCAGCCACCACCTGGCAGAAATTAGGTGTCCAACAGCAAAAGGTGAATTCTAGCTGCAAGGCCCAGATGAGATTAACTCTCTTAGTGCTGTAAGATTCCTCCAGAACAGATGAAGCCTGCAGACATCAATCTTCTCCCAGGTCAGAGGAAAAGGAAAGATGAAGGCACGTGAAGAAAACATCATAAAGACACCAAAGTCAGTGAAGAACGAAGAGCTGCAAACCTGAGAGAGTAGAAAGATGAGATAGTTTGAACCTAGAAGCTGAAATTCTGTTGTAAAGCTATGGTGATGGACTATGATACATCAGAGTACTCGTTGTAATTTCATGAAAGCATGGGGGGTGGATTGTTCAAGCCACAACCATAAGCAAGTGTCTGTGCTGAAATAAGCAAATGTTGAAGTAGCTGTGATCTGGTGAGAAGCTTGAACAGAGAGAGATGAAAGTGTTGAAGACCCTTTCTCCCAGGGAAGAAGAGGACCTTTGTTCCTAGAGACGCAGATGATCCCAGAGATAAATGAAGAGAACCTTTTGCTTCTGAACAGCTCATCTTTAAAATGGCATCCCATTACCTCAAGATTGAACCCTCAAAAGCAGTTGTGGGGAAAGCTGTAAGTTGAGGGAAGGGACTTTCACATGTGAGCAGAAAACCATCCTGGGTGGCTGTTTTGCTGTGACACTGAAGCCATGAGAACTGTTTCTTGTGGAGATGTCTCCATAGCATGAGCAAGAGAGACTCCTCTCCCTATGTGAACTGAAAAAGAGATTATTATAGAGGTGGTAAACTGACTGAAAAATCTCAAGGGTTGTCTTTTTATGTTGTTAGTGGGAGAAGGGAGAAAGGTGGGGAGAAGTGTTCTGAAGATTTAGTCTGACTTTTTTCTTTCTTTTAGGTCTGTTAATAAACTTCTTTATATTCTTTTCATTTTATGCCTGCTTTGCTTTCTCCTAATTCTTATCTCACAGAAGGAGAATAAGTAAGTAATGGATATTTCCGGCCAAACCACTACACTTAATTGGTGTTTCTGAGCGGTTTACAAACTGAACCTGCTACACTCTTGCAAAACATGTCTTCCATTCTAGGTAAAATTATGCTTTGGCTAACTGTGGAACAGTACTAAAAACCTCAAAAAAAGCATTCAGAGTTTTCTAGGAGTTCCTAGTGGACATTCTGTGAATGACCAACCTTTGCAATAACAGGCGATATAGGAGCACACACACAATTGTTTTGAGAGAGCAGTGGCACAGATTGATGATCCTCTTTTAAAGCATCTTAAATCTGCTCTGGTTATTACTCTATTGTTATCTGCTGAAAGCTTGGGTTCACTGGACTGAAATCAGTCATGTGAGTGAGGAATTCAGGATCAGACCCTGTAGAGACAGAAAATTATTTTGCTTTCAGCTGATTAAATATCTTTAAATAAAAGGACTAGGTTGAGAGAATATGAGTTTAGAAAGAATAAATTTGTTGTTCAGGCACTGGAATGGGATTCAGTTTCCCATTCTGCCACTCAGCACCTCAGTTCCTGAGCTCTCCTGCTGTTGAATAGATAATAGCACACATTCATTCCTGCATTTAGTACGTGCATGTACCTTGCCATGCACAGTGTGTGCTGATCTTGTCAGCTAAATGCATTGATATAGTACAAGTGACAACACTGATAGCAATAATAGCAGGGAATAGGGCTGACAGACCTCGTGAGGAGCAGAGAGGCAGGGGTCCCCTCTAGCAGGTTGCCCTTTGCTCTGTACCAGCAAGAAATGGGCAGCAATGTCAGAGGTGAATGAGAAGAGGGTGGAGGTAGCCTGTGAAGGCTCCCAAGGTGAGCACCTGTGTCTCCCCAGGGCCTAGGTGTGATGTATCCACATGCAAATTCAGTGTTCAGCTCCTTCACCTTGAAGAGGCTTGTGCTTCCTTGTCCGTGCTCCCTCCTGTGCTGAGCTGGGGCATCAGAGTCACAAAGTCAAGACTAAAAGACCATGCAGATCACAGACAGATGAACAAAGAGTCATGGTGTTTCTGCCATTAAAAAGGTCTTTATTTTAATTTCAAATTAAAATAAACTGCATTGTTCACAGAAGGATTTCTATTATTGCTTTCATCAACCCTTTGGCACTTAAAAGCCTCCTTTGTTTTATAAAAAGCCCAAATGCTGATACAAAATCACAATATTAATTGGCGTAATGTCTGGATGGTAAAATTCTGTGTCACTGACAATCCTGTCTTCATGGCTTGAGTTCTGAGCGTAGACTCCTGCAGAGCAGATCAAAGTGCCAAAATGAGCCCAGTGGTGGAGCAGCTCCTAGTTGGAGTGCTTTAAAAACCTTGTCTTGCTCTGAGTGACAACTGATAAAAATGTTTTCTCATGCCCCAGAAGCCTGACATTGTCAGAGGTCTAAAGGATGGTGCTGTGTTAGTGTTATAGACCTGAGCTTGGCCCTGCAATTGCTGCTGTAACAAGCAAGCTGTGAGGCTGCCTCTGACGCCTCTTTGTCTTTCCTGCTCTGGTGAATCTTTCATGTGCTTTTCTCCCTGATTTTCCTCCCTCCTCACTGCTTTACTAATTAAAATTCTAATCACTCTGACAGCCAGAGCTAGGGGGAAAAAAAAATCATTCTTCCATGCTGCAGAAGGTAATTTCAAGGTGTTTTAGCTGCCAAAGAAACGGATGGAAATTAGACAAAGAAACTGGTTGTCAGAAGGGGGTGAGTTAGCTGCTGTGTGCCCTTCTACTGTAATAAAATATTAAACTTCTAAAGAAAAAAAGTAAAACAGGATTCATCCTATACATTATTGACATACATTTAGAGGTAATATAACCTAATTTACCTTTCTGAATAGGGAAAGCTTTTGGTGTGTTTATTAATATCAGAATGATTTACTTACCTTATAGTGAACGTAATGTCAAACATTTAACTTTGTTTGATGTGTGATTGCTGATGATATGAATTACTTGCTTTTGCAAGTTGTGGTTAAGAATATTCATTTAAAATGTACAGCAGCCTGCAGACACTTATTTAAAATGATAAATAGTTCTTGTTGCTGTGCTTTGTGGTTCATGCTGTGGATATTGTCGTACTAGAATTATAAAATGGAGAATATTATCATGGTCAAATCTCACCATCTGCTTTTTCAGGCATTTTTCTGGCTTCATAGAGGTAATTTTTACACCTACATATTTCTTCAAACTGTATGCTTTTGTAACACAGTTTAATAACACATGGTTGTTTTAAGATGCAAAAAAAACCCTGGTGGTCTCTATTGTACAAATATATGGGCTGAACATAATGTCTCAAAAGTTTGTAGCAATTCAGTTTAAATAAACACTGCATCAGCTTTTAGCTACTGCTCAAATTAAATCCAAAGCTTTCTGAGATACCAACACATATATGGCTCATTTCTGTTGCTATTGTTTTGCTTCAGCATTAATATTCTGGAGTTAGAGGGTTTTACAGGGAGTTAAATCTCATGATATTTAGAGCCGGAGTATTTTAACATGTTTGAACCTTTTTTTCTTCAGCCTCTGGATAAAGTGGGACAAGGGAGATGATCATACTTTGAGTACTGGGATTCTGAGTGCTCTGCTCTTTGTGTCAGAACCAGTCTTGGACAATGTGGAAATGCTTCTGCAACCCCAGCATTGCAAACAGAAGAGCCAAAGAATTTTGTCTTTCTGCCTTGCATTTGTAGATGCTTGCAAGGGTGGATGTTTCAGGAAATGCATATCCTCTTTCTTATCATACTCCCAACCTTTTCATAAACATACCATGACAGAATTGTAACACTTGCTTCTGCTATTTTGACAAGTCTTCAACAACTTTGCTAGAGTCCGTCATTTGTCTTTTATTGATGGTTGAAGAGGATCCTCTATTCAAAGCTGCTTCCTTTTGCTTGTCATTCCCACAACACTTTTTTCATTTGAGTGAGATTTCAAAGCAAGTGTGGATCCCAGTTTTATCTTGAAAATGCCAACTGACTACTGGACCTTTCACTTCTGGAACAGATACTGTGTGATTGAGGTAATGCATGCTCGTTATAATCACTTTTAAAAAGCTCTCATGAGACTTTTGGCTGAATCCAGCTAGTTCCACTTGAAAAATTCACTCAGCCAGATGAAATTTTACCACAGCTACATAGTTGAACATATTTTTAATCAAGAAGCAGGAGTCACTGGAGGTACAACACACAGTGGTACTGAAAAAAGAATTGTTCTTCATTCTGCCCAACAAACATCTTTTATTTCTGAAGCTCTTTCACTTCCATTGAAAAAAAAAAAAAAAAAAAAATTGTGGAATCCTTTACTCTCCCCCAGGATGAAGTGAAGCCATACCTGGGAAAATGTAAACCACAGAAATATATTTTTGGGTTTTTTACATTAATTTATAAACCAGCTTATACTTTTTCTTCACTCTACTTGATTTTCCCCCACACAATATATCAAAAATGGGCATAAATATATGTACAGAAGAGGAATTGGGAAACTGGACAAACCTAGTCATGAGAATTGTTTGTTTTTAAATGAAAGCACTAACATTGAAACAGAACTTACTTTACTTGGAGAGTTGCTGATTCTGCCCTTACATGCAGGTTTTACAGAATGGATGTGTGTAGTTATCTTTGAAAATGTCACTTACTAGTCAGTGTTAAAACTGTGTGGGAAGGGTTTAGATCATACCTTTATCGGGGACTCAGCACTATAAGTTAATAAAAAATCTCTGTGTGGGAGGTAGTGATGTGTCTATAGGTGAAAATTACTGAAGTTATTTAAAAAAAAAAAAAAAAAGAAAGAAGATTTAATTTTAAAAATTAACCATGATTAAGGAAGGTGCTTGTTTTGACTGATCTGATTCATGCATAATGAGTAAAATTGTCATTTACATTAATACAGCAAGACGAACAGCCACTGAACTGTGGCCACCTCACTCACCTCTGACATTACAGTTCCCTCTTCTAAGAATAAACTGTTATATGAAATGAAGTCATGAATTCTGCTTAAAGAATGTCAATTATGCAAAACCAAACATTTTAGGAGAATAATTATTTACCAGCATTATCTTCTTGACACTGTCAGCAAAATGGTGTGGGCGGTGTGGACAACTGATGTCAACTACAAAATTTATTACAATAGATCAGGTTCTTAGATGGTGTAAATCTGACATTGATGTTGTTTTTACGTATCAAATATCAAATGAGGATATATTATATTTGTCTTATGGATATAAAAAATATGGTGTGTTAAACCTTTAAAGGACAGCTATGTGTTAAATATTAATTGAGTAAAAGTGATGGAGATGCTTTGACTTAGAAAAGGAAAGTTTAGACTCACTGAATTCTTAACCCAGAAAGTTGGAAAAATAACCCAGGAGAGTTCTAGCAAAAGAGTTTAAGATGAAATTTTGCGATACCAGCAGAGAAATCTTTCAAAAATGTTGGTCAGCTTGGCATTTCCAAGACTGGATATAGGGACACAAGAGGTCTAGGGATCCTAGGGACCTCTGGTGGTTGTCTTTCCCAGCCTGATACTCATAGCTGGGAAAGATGAGGCGAGTTCAGCAAGTCAGTCATGGCCTTATGGAGAGCCTTGGAAGCTTCAAGAGCTCCTCTCTGCCTCAAAACTCTATCTGAGCTTACAATTCCCTTTCCTTGTAGGTGTGCCTGAACTATGTTTTTATGAGGTGTTCTGGCTAAGGCTCCCTCAGTCCCTTTGGCTGGAGATCTTCCACCTTTGCTTAAAATAAAGAAATGGTCACTGATCCAGAAAGAAGAAAAGAATCTCAGCAGTGATGCCTGGGTCCTCAGTCTAATGAGTATTTAATTTTTTTATACACAAGGAGAGAATACCTACACCATGACTTGAAAGGCTTCTCCTTTTTGAATACCCTTGTAGTCTCTTAGAACAGAGGAATCTAAATGCCTTCAGGCAGAGGTGAGATTGAACCCATCTAGGACAAAAGCTCTAATCACTGAACTATTGAGTAAAACAGAGCTACTACAGTTCCCTCCCATTCCTAGAAATTATGTCATTTAATTGCCCTTACTTTTCTTATGAACTAACCAGAAATTATAAGTTTCCCTGAGGGTAAAATATAATATGAGCATGAAGACCTATAGGAGGAGTGGGAGCAGAGGACCAGATTTGCAGGATAGAAAATAAAGGAAAAATAGTTTATAGATTTTTTGAATGTATCAAATACTTTTTTCTTTGGTCCATTGTTTGGGCACCCATCTGAAAAATCAATTATTTGCACTGTCATAATCAGGGCTACTACTATATCCATATCTCCATAAAAAGATACAGTTGCAAAATGAGTATTTAAAATCTGCCTTTTAAAATATCTTGTGTAAGTTTGCCTCAGTATCTGAAGGGATGGAGAAAGAAATCTGCAGATTTGTGTCAAGTGGCAGTTGCAAGAAAGGATTTTGGCAGCATTTCATGCAGCAGTTTCTGAATTCTCCTTCCCTTCATTTCCTCTCTCAGCAGCCAACAAAATGAGTTGACACAAGGCAAATGCCTGCCAAAGAACTTTAACAGGAGGCAGTTTTTAATTAACAGGGGCCAAAGAAGGTGATAACCCCAAGGGTAGCAGAGAGAAATTAACATGGAAAAGCAGTTCCACGCTTCCGTGGGTCCCAAAAGGCCATTCGTATTAGTGGTGTCTGTTCTGATTGAACCTTTTCCATGTCTTTTTATTGATTCCCTTGTCAGAGTCTAACAAAAACACTGCTGGCCGTCAGTTGTTTGCTTGTGGTGGCAGCTTATGGCTCCAAACAGCTTCCTTGTAAAACATTCAGCATGGCAAGGTCTGTCACTGTGGTTAGCATTTCCCAGAAATGATTAATTTTCTTAGACCTAGAATAAAACCCAACAAAATTAAAGCTAAAGCCTACTGAAAGGAAAGAAGTTCAGTTCACAGTTTCTCTCCAAGTAACTATTTCATCCTATTAACTGTTTGCCTGGCTTAGAGTAAAATGTTTTAATTATTAACCTTTTTAAAGTGAGATTTCGGAGCAGATAATCATGCTGGCTGTTTCAGAAAGGATTTGGCCATTTAGCATATCTGGCACTTGTGGAAAGTATTTTTAAAAAATAATATCCTGTGGATAAATATTTCAAGTTTCTCTCCCTGGGATGAAAATGAATAATAAATAAAGCTTGTAAGAGCTTGAGGAAAAACCTGCATAGCAAGCAAATATAAATAAGTAAAAAAAGAAATGTAATAAATAAATGAAAAGCTGGCACCTTTATGTGTTTCAGCACCTGATCCAAATTCAACTAATGCCAAAAGGTGAAGGACCATTCTTTACAACATTTCAGGAAAATCCATGCTTATTTTTATATATTTCTGCTGCACAGTCAGCTCCATATAATAAAGAGCATAATTCAATAATATTTGAACAACTTTATAGAGGAGTGTCAATGTTTCCCTTCCTGCTTCTTAGAGACATAGAAAAAGGTTGTCATTATATGAAAAAGAAGCACTATTCCGCTTTTCTTCTTCAGAGTTGGGGCCTAAATATTGATATTTGGTTATCTGATTATTCAAAGAAATTGTGGTTATCCCATTTCACTTGAAAGATGTCAGCCTCAGCCCTTCAGACACTTTAGTGATTTGGATACACAGACTTTGTCCCTGGAAAATCATGCACAGCTTTTTTTGACTTCAGTAGCAATGACACCTTTTTCAGAGAAAAAAGCTGGACTCTGTACCATGCCCTATTTTCCCTTCAGCCCTCTTTACAATAGGACTGGAGACTGATTGTTTATTTGCATTACTTTTTTCCAGTGTTTGCAGAGTGTACCTTAGAAGGAGTGCACATTAATGCAAAAAAAAAAAAAAAAAAAGAAAAAAAATCTAGTCTGAGATCAAACACTCAATCATACAGTGAATGAAAATATTTGAGACAAGTGAGAGTGGGAAAAATGCCGGTGAACTTACTGGGGAAAAATCCAGTGCACACACAAGACAATATGCACATCTATTCAATGGGACATGCACACATATATGTAATGTTTGAATGTTTCATGTAATGATGCCCAAATGATCACCTTTTTTGTAATTGGTTAGAAATATAAGACATTGAAGTATTTTATCTTCCATCTCTCTTTTTAAAACATCACATGAATCACAAAAAATCTATATATTCCCTTGGCTGACTGCAGACATGCACTGGATAGTAAGATCTTGGTGAAGAGATTCACTGAGATTACTGGCTAGTAATAGCTTCTTTTGGTTGTTCACAGTATATTAGCTGATAATGTTCTCCTCTCTGCCTATTTGACTAAAAAGTCAAAGTGGAAAGAACACAATAGATAGTAAACCATGAATAATTAATCTTTCAGATTGATTTTCACTGTATAATCCCTGCTAGGGTGATGTACTCTATTTTCAGGAGTCAGGAAGAATGGTAACTCTGTTCCCATGCTTTTCTTATTTACCAGGTTCATATATGTAAATATTTTAACATAAGAAGATCTTATGTTGCACGAGAACACCATTTTGTATCCAAAAACACTCCAGTGTGGCTTTTGAATATTGCAGTTTTTTGTGTTAGTGAAAACAAGAGCTGGGCCACCCTCAGATATCTGTAGGCAACCTGCTTGATGAACCTGGTCCTTTAATGATCAGGTGTCCTGCCTAGTGGATGAGGAAAAGGTTTGAGTGTAGCCTACCTGGACTTCAGCAAGGCCTTCAATGCCACCACTCACAGCATTCTCCTGGGAACCCTGTCAGCTCTTAATTTGGGCAGGTGCGTGCTTCACTGGGTTAAGGACAGTCTGGATGGCTGGGCCCAGGGAGTAGTGGTGAGTGGAGTTACATCCAGCTGGTGGCCAGTCGTGAGGGGTGTTCTCCAAGGCTCAGTATTGGGGACAGCCCTGTTTAATGTCTTTACCAACAACCTGGATGAGGGAATCAGGTGCACCCTTACTGAGTTCACAGATGAGATTAAGCTGGGAGGAAGAACTGATCTGATGGAGGGTAGGAAAATTTTGCAGTGGGTACTGGAAGTCTGAATTGATGGTTGAGGTCAATTGGATGTTGTTCAATAAGGCAAAGTGCTGAGTTCTGCCCTTGGGTCACAAAAGCCTCATGCAGAGCTATAGGCTTGGGGACAGAGTGGCTGGAAAGCTGCCTGATGGAAAAGGACCTGAGGTGCTGGCTGACAATGGCTGAACATGAGCCAGCCAACCAACCAGGTGGCCAAGAAGGCCAATAGTATCCTGGCCTTTTTCAGCAATAGTGTGGTCATCAGGACCAGGGTGGTGACCGTCCCACTGTACTCAGCACTGGCGAGGCCACACCTCGAGTGCTATGTCCAGTTCTGGGCCCCTCACTACAAGAAAGAAACTGAGGTCGAGCGAGTCCAGAGAAGGGCAGTGGAGCTGCGGAAGGGTCTCAAGAACAAGTCTGATGAGGAGAAGATCAAGTCTGATTGAGGCAGTTTATGCTGGAGTAAAGAAGGCTCAGGGACACTCTATCACTCTCTATAACTCCCTGAAAGGTGGCTGTAGCCAGGTGGGGATTAGCCTCTTTTCCCAGACATCTAATGATAGGATGAGACGATAGAGTCTTAGGTTGTGCTGAGGAGGTTCAATTTGGACATAGAGGAAGAATTTCTTCACAGAAAGGGTGGTTAAGCATTGGAAAGGACTGCTCAGGGAAGTGGTAGAGTCACCATCCCTGTTCAAGAAACAAACATGTCATGGTTAAGACACTATGTGTTATGGTTTGGTTGATATGGTGGTGTTTGGGCCAAGGTTGGACTCAATGGTCTTGGAGGTCTTGTCCAACCTTAAAGCTTCTATGATTCTATGACTTTCAACCCATTCCCAGGACTGTTACAGTTTAAGTAGCTATTGTTAATTCTTATATTTTTAATTCAGTCTCAGTATTATTACAGAAAAACTTTCTGAAAATCATCTTGAACATTGTCATTAACTGTTGATTTCCATTAAATTGTATATTACTGCCATCACTATTGATGTTAATATTATTTGTACTATGATTCAGAAAGCATAACTCAGAAATTGATTAAGATTGGTTGTTTACCTCACATAGTTGATTGTGTGCTTTTAAATGCAGTGTCCTTTTCTTGCTCTTTTTGGAGGTACTTTTGCCCCCTCAGAAAAGGTTATCCAAGGTAAATGTTGTCACTGACACTTGTATTGCAATGACTAAAATGGCTAGGTTACACGGCTGTGCAATAAGGTCTGTTTGTTAATTTTTTTACAGGAGAAATGGCAATTGTCATTAAATAATAGGAGCTATGGTAACAAGACTATTGTAGTTAGTGAGACTGGAGATATCAGCAACCATTTTACACTGGAACCCAAGAGACTTCCTAGCTAGTCTTTGTTTTTGGCAATATATATTCTCAGACATAACCAAAGAAAAGGGAGATGTTAGTGTGTTAGATTTTATTTTTTTTTAATTATTTTCTGCTTTTCACATAGAAAGCATACATATTTTCTAACTGAAAAAAAAGCCAAAACCAAACCATAATGCATCTAGGCTGGCAATGATTTTATTATCTCCATATGTCACCATTGAAATAAAGACAATGAACACTGAGAAAATATTAATCTCCTCCTCCCTCTCTTGAAAACAAATCTCAGAGAAAATACTGACAGATGATATTTTAATTTGTTTGACCTCTAAAGTGATTAAATAATTATGAAACCTCTTCTCTTTAACAACTGGTTGAAGTACTTTATATTCTTTTCTCAAAGAGTAGCTGTTTCCAGCTAGTAGCAGTGTGATTGATTTTTCCATATCAGATATATTGTTATGGTCTATTGCTTCTATAGCAAACCTATAACATCTGTCTTCAAACTCAGGCTGCAGTCCTGCACTTCTCAGTGATATTTTATGCAACCACATCCTTCCATTATAAGTATGAGTGGATTAATATTGATTTTTCACTCTTGTCCAAGACAGAAGGTCCATCTTAACAGCAATAAATTACACAGCTGAGGTATGAGGACATGCTTGGTCCTCCTTGGTCTTCATGCCACAGATTATAACTTTGCCTTGAAACTAAATTCTGGTGTTTTTAACCCATTAAAAGGCTGAAATTGAAAGTTGTCTCCAGGTTTAAATACTTGTATGGGTTATGTTGATAATAAAGATTCACAGTCCCCAATCTTAGTAGCAGCTCTTAACTCTAACCACGAGTGGAAAGAGTGATCTTCCAAAGCTTGCACACAGGCAGCCCTGGAAATAAAACTGCCAAGAACAGCACTAGAGCAGGAATGCCAAGCAGTCAGAACTGACCACTTGCTCAGGAAGAAAGTCTAAGGAGGGCAGTAACAAAGGGAGTAACAAGAAAGTACTGAGTAGCAGACACAACATTGTTGTGAGGATGCACTGAATTTATGATAACACCTTTCATGAATGGCATGCATGATACTGCTGTCAAATCCCTCTAGACGGGAGAAACTTTTCACAGTTTCCTTTTCCAGCCTTACTTGGCTGATAAGAGGACACTTTAAAATACATTTTCAGATGTAGAACCTGCAATGGGGAACAAATCTTCAGGAAATTAATTGTTAAACACAGACACTTTAATGACTCCTGCTTGATTTCACTTGAAACACCTGATTCCTCATGGTGTTCTGCCTACTTTGTGGTGTGCTGCTCTGGTACTGGCTGGTCACTCTTGTGCTTTTAGGCAATGTTTCATTAATATGAATTTTATTTTACTGTGTTTTTCTGGTTCATCTGAAGTATTTTTGCAGCAGGAAAGAAATTGTTAATATGCTGTTAACAGATGAGAGGCTAACAGGTCTTTTAGGCCTTTTTGACACATGTATGGAAATCTTGAAATAGTAATGTATGGGACTAAATTCTGGTGTGGAAGGCAGAAAATCTGGCCAGGAAATGATGCGGCTGCAGGAATGTCATAATAACCAGTTGCAAACACAAGATCCCTGAGGGAAAAGGAGCTGCAGATCCAGTGGCTCCCTATGGCCCTGGGCTACCACAGGGGTGACACCTGTGGGTGCTCAGTGCTCACGGGGACATCATCTTTCCCCTTAGAGGCAGCTCACCATGGGCCTGGGGTGACTATTCTCTTCTCTTGCTTGTTCAGGCAGCAGTTTCATCAGTCTGCTGTAGTCCAGCTAGCATCTGAACAGATCTTCATGTACAATATTAATTTTTCTAACCCAGTAGCCTATTTATAAATGCATTGAGAAGGTGTGTGGTTGAATTTGTAGTGGAATAGAAGGCTAGAGAAGTTGAAGGCTATTGAGTTTGCTAGTTTATAGAAAGTATAAGAAGAGGGTAAAAATGGTTGTAATCTAGAAAAAAATCCTAGTCCAGTTATTTTCAATCTAAAATGTACTTTTTGCTTTGTCTATTGGGCTCCTCTTTTTTTAAGCACCTATAAACTTGTCTATTAACCACTAATTGCATGGTCAGAAGAAAAATTAACCATTCTAGATCATAGCTTTTCTCAAGTTCAACCTGTGCTGATGGTTCAGCACTTCTGCAGCTGTTTATGCCAAAATTACTCTAATAGCATTTACTGTTTGTGAGTATTAACTATAGAAGAATTTGGCCAAGTATTGCTTAATAAATCAAAATTCTCCCAGATAAAATAATGAAAGAAATAGGAGTAAAAAAGACCATCTTGCCAATTACGTCTGTAACAAAACATAACTGTATATAACAGTCCTTTTAGAGAACTGTGTCTGTAACTTGGAAAGAGGTTCTCATCACGAATCATTGGCTAAAGATGATAAATATCAACTACTAATGTCTCTAGTAGAATATGAACAACAGGGATAGCAAACTTTTTTCAAAATACAGACTGGAAAGATATATTCAAAATATTTTCAAGTGTATATTCAACATATTCAAAGTGCATCTGCTAAAAAAAAAAATACTGTCCACATGCATCAGATGAGGATAGATGTAGATAGACTTTTTCTCCAAAAACATCAGCTCTAATATTCTTAGGAAAAACAAAGAAAGAAGAAAAACATTTGTTAAGTTCTGCTAAAGTACTATAATGATCACTAAACCAAAAAACATTGAGCCTGTAGAAATTTTCCATTTTGCAAAATCCTTGTCTAAGCATACCATGTCAGCTTTTCTGAAGAGAGTTCTGAAGCTTTACATTTTCTTGAAGATTTTCTAAGCAGTTAGGACAGCTGAGACAGAAATCTTTTCACTAACTGGAGAGAAAAAACCTTTTGGAGCAAGCTCAAAGTTCAAGCAAGCAAAATATATGCATGTGGTTGGAACATCCCATCTCAGCTATCTCTGAATTCACTGGTGGGTGGGGAAAAGAAGAAGTAAATGAAGGGAAATTACAACCAATGTGAAGGGAACATGTTGTTTTAGTTTAACATGAAAGTTGAAATATTTTCTAAATAAAATCACTGTATACGAAGCTGCCATAGTTTGAATGCCACTAATGTAATAAACGTTTAGATTACACTCCTAAGCAAGCAAATTTCACAAGAGTTTTTTGATGTGTTTAGACTGGATTTTGTTCACAAATCTTTTGCAAATGAGATTTTCAGTCATTTGCTGTTTGGAATTTCTTGACGGCATTTTGTGTGAGGAAACTTCATTGTATCATACAGATTTTTTACTCACAGCAACTATTTGCATATTCATATTTGTCCTGTGATATGCATATTGCACAGGTGGCTACCCTTATGTCCTAATGTGGCCTTCTGAGCTACCTAGGGACATAAGCAGCTTCCCCGTTGTCAGGAAAAGGCTAGAGATATTTTTTTCTTTTTTATTCTTCCTGTTTTTGAAATAAACTTATTCTCATGGTGCTTGAGTGTTTTGTCCTCATGGCAAAGTGTTAACAGCTGTTATTCATGCCAAAGTTGTTCAAATGGGCCCTTTAAAATGTTATCATTTTCTCATTTCCAGTAGAAAAAAAAAAGACTATTTGTATACTGATGTGCTCAAGATTTAAAGAATCTTGCTGACTGACAGGAGTGAAACATTTGTCTAGAAAAAAAGATTGGGTTTCTAAGTTTTTAAATAAATATATTTTGTACAAAAACAAGTTTTGGGGGAAGAGTCCTTTTTGGTTGGGCTTATTGACATACTTAGAAAAATAGATGAGATTTGTGGTACAAAAAAAATTTTCCTATGCCATAAAGGTTTATATCATGATTTTAATATGTAGCTCGATGGCTTCCTTATAAAAGAATGGTTGGAGCCAATAATTTCTTAGAGGGGTGAAAAATGCCTCCAGTCTTTTTCCTGCAGGAGTATTTCTTTGTTTTCACTAGAAATGTAGTGGGTATTTCCTTCACTGTACTTCAATAGTGTGATTTTGTATTTGATCAGTATGAAAAACCATTTCAGAGAAGAAGTTCTGTTTGAAAAGGTATTCATGATATTTTAAAATATTATTAAATAATTCTTAAGAAGACGTATATTATCCTATTAAATTACATTTTCTCTCAGCATTACTAAACTCTACTTATTACTTTATTATGTTGCATAAATTGTCAATATTCATAACTGAAATCTAAAGTAGGAAAGAGTGACATATGATAGAAACTGATTTCTCTCCGCAATCATATTTTCAAAATACATCCAGCTATTTTTATTGTCATAATTTCTTTTAAAAATTTAAGACATTAGTACATGAGACAGGACATTACAATTTTATGAGTGTCATTAGAGCCTTCAATCAGTGAAAATAACGAGGCTAGGGTGCATGCGGCTCATGCTGATGCTCGAGGGCAGTGCAGAAACTCAGTGTTTTGAGTGTCTTAGGGTGACTTGATGTTGCATTCCCTATCACTGCTCTATGCCCAAAAATTAGTTTTATGCCTTTCCATCTTTTAAATTTAGCATGAGTGGAGAGAGAAGAAAGAAGATGTAAACTATCAGGTTTTAAAGAAGAACAATGTTTGTACTCTATTTCTATCCAGGGGAAGAGTGAAGGTCCTATGACTCCAACTTCCTTTGACTTTTTATCCTTGCACATCAGCTTAAGCCAACCCCAAATCCTTATTACAATCATTCTCCTGGCAAAGGAGTCCAGGTCTCTTGCATGTTGTGTAGAGTGATATGCTCAGACTAGATACCAAGGGCTCATCTCCTCCAGAAGCCCCTCCATGATCCTGTGCAAGCTCCAGCCTTAGTGTGCTGCCACCCAAAACAAGGCTTACTCTGGATATTGATATAGCCTCCAATTATTTTGGAAGTTTATAAACAGAGATGACAATAAAGGATTTTCTTATTCATAGACTCAAAGCCATTTTCCTTCTAGCCATGGAAGAACAGTAAAAGAGTTATTATAAAATCAGGTCTGTACTGTGTGTAGAAGTTGCTGAAACAAAGCTTTTTATTCCTTGAATAAAGTAATTGTTTTAGAAAAGTATATTTCATATATGTTTGTACAGAAAACAAAGGCAAATTAGAATATAGCCTTGTATATACTTATTAAAATAGCTTCAAGTGTGGTCTTTCATAATAGCATTAAGATTACAAGCAATCAGCTGAAATGTTACAGAAAAAACTACTGTAAATAAGGATTCCTTGTTCTTATGTATTACAATAAAATCTTTAAATATATGATAAAATACTACTTATTCTAAGATTTCACTATGTATGCCATGTTTGAAGACAATCTCAGCACAGGTAGAAAAGACCTGAAAGAGTCCAACAATCTCCAAACTTGCTTCCCCTCATAACTTAAATTTGCCCTAAGGCAGAAACTTCAGAAAGACCTGAATAGATTCATTACTTAAGAAAACTTTGGGACAGTTTAAGAACATGGAAGACAAAAAAGCTGTGGCAGATTTCATACCACGTATAGGCTCCCAAAATACAAACACTGTTTCCTAAAAGGGAATATATATACAAAAGCAGATCTTAAAATTATATGATTCATGTTAATTCAGCACTGTTCCCTAAAATGACCTTGCAAATCAGAGAAGACAAGTTAAATATTCCTTTAGGGAAACACTTAATGTGCCTACATGAGCTTTTAGTTTTCATCAGGAGTACGCTTTTGAAGCAGATCTCCAGGTTTTCTCTGCTTACTGCACTTTGGTTCATAGCACACAGACATCAGCTGGCTCAGTATGGTTTTCTTTTAGATGAAACAAAAATAAAGTACACTTGGAAATGCCAGTTCATGCATCCCAGCCACAGCCCAGGAGAAATAGTCCTCAAAAAAAAAAAAGAGAAAAATTAGGGAAAAGCACACAATTCCCCCTGAAATATGTGCCGAGTGTATTTCATGTTCTTACCATCAGCTACAGCCCCACAGAGCTGTTTGGTTGCCTGAGTTCTCATGCAGACCCAGCCAAAGTTGCTGCAGATTGCTGTAGGGGATGTGCACTGCAGCAAGAGTGTATCACTCAAAAGAACTGATCCAGCAGAATGTTTCATTTCAGAGTGAAGAAGTTTTGATAAGAAGGGGGAAAACAAGCAGAAGAATATTTTTTTAAGCAGATTAAAGCTATAGGTAGCAGTCAACAAACATTGCAGTGGGGTTACTATGCATTGTTAATAGCACTGCTTGTTTACAGTGATAAAAATTTTTCTACTATCTCAAAAACCTCTATAATTTTGAGTTGGCATATTAATGGCTTCTGAATCTGTCTATGTGTGCACATTTTTAAAACATTTTTTGAGTTTTTCTTTCTGAAAGGGTGAGTTAATATTTTCTTTAATTAAGACAAACAAGAATAAATTGTTGGCTAAGACATTTTCTGTAGCTCCTAGAATTAAGATTAAGCTGCAAGTGTCTGCGTGATACAGAAATACGTATGAAATTGTGTGGGTAGAAAAGAGATGTGTCTTCTCCCACATATTTTTAGAAAAGGAGATTCTAGAGAAAGCTGAGTACCTTTAAGGATTTTACTGAAAAATATATCAGTAAATATGAACATTTCTGAGGTTTGCCATGATTGTTAATTATGCCCCCCTGAGCATGAAAGAAAACAGTAAGAAACAGAATAAATGCAATTATAGGGGAAAATCAGGTGGATTTGAGGTCATTTTTGTAAGAAGACTATTAGTATGCTGTAGCATTCATGATGAAACCCTTGGATTGTGTTCAATTCTCATGCTGCTCTTAAAGGAAACAGGCTGTTTGTTCTGATCATCCAAGTAAGTTTGTGGTCCATCATGAGGTGGCCTTCCCATGTCTGGTCATACTATAACTGAATCATAGAATGATTTGGATTGAAAGGGAATTTTAAAATCATGGCTCCAAATCATCAGTATGGGCAGGGACGCCTTCCACTAGACGAGGTGCCCATCCAACCAGCCTTGAACACTTCCAGGGACGGGGCACCCACAACCTCTCTGGATAATCTGTTCCAGTACCTCACCACCTCCACAGGAAAGAGTTTCTTCTTAATATCTAATCTAAATCTATCCTCTTTCAGATGAGACACCTCTTCACGTGTCGCCTTGGAAGAAGTCGGTCTCCAGCTTTTTTGTAGGCCTTTCTGGAAGGCTGCGATGAGGTCTCCTTGGAGTCTTCTCTGGGCTGAACAACCCCAACTCTCTTAGCCTGTCTTCAACAGAAGACATGATGCCAAAGCACTTCTGTTTGCTACACACTTGAAACAGTGCAACTCAAAACACTTGTTTATGGCTTTAAACATCTCTTTCTGCCACCTGGCAAACCTACCTTACTGTCTAATCTTGTTGGGAATCGGCATAGGTACAACAAGATATCATTTCTGCTGGAGTGGGAAGTTTAAGTGACTCCCTGTCATTAAAGTCAACAAGGTTAATTATAATCATCATAAGATGCAGCAGCACTGGGTTTAAACTAGAGTTTTTCTGTCCTCTGGGAGTGGCTTATAACTACAACAAAGAGAAATTAAACTGAAAGAGGCAGGAGTTGGTGAATACCATATGCAATTATATATTGTCACACATAAGGGGGAAAATTACTAAAGAAGAAGACAGATCCAGGGTGAATATCAATGAAACATGAAGGCTTAAATACTGTGAAATTTTACAAAATCAAGACTCATCAGGAAACCTATTCTCTATCAGGCAATGGTCAGCATTGTTAAGAATCATTTGGCCTTTGGATCCTTTGGAAATCACTACTTTCTAATAAATTCCTTAATAGTCTGGCTCTGCCAAAGTGAGGTGGCATATTCTGCATTTTCTAACCCTTGCAAAACTCACCATGGCTTCTCCCAGAGCATTTTAAAAGCTGTGGTACGTTGAGGTGCAGTGTAAAACAACAGAGTACAAAAAACTCCAAAACAATTCCACAAACATGACAACAAATCAGGGCACTATTTTTAATAAGGCACTTGACTAAATTTACGTTGTTGTTGACACAGGAATGACATTTCTTAGTCATATAGGATAAATGATTTGCATTTAGATTTTACTAAATCTGTCGGCTTCTACCTTCAGTGACACATCCTTGCTAAACAAGCATCATAGAGAGGAGACAGTATTTTGATTTTTGGGGTTTTTTAACTCTTTGAACTTCAATGTTGTTTTCAAGAAACAGAAAGAATACTTCTAGTTTTTTGTTTATTTGCTTTTTCCGTACTGTAGTCATTAGGGCAAATATCTTGGCTAAATTTAAATAAAACAATCAGTTGTAATCTTTGGCAGATGGATATTCTTGATGGTAGACTGAATATGAGGTCCTGTTCTCAGAGTTCAGAGGTCAAGTGTGAATTTGTTATGCTTTCTGGCTAACTCAACAAAATAAATGAATCTGGTGAAATTCTCATGAAGTGTTTATTTTTAATGTTTATATAATATACAATAAATTATAATTTATGACCCATAATTGAAGAAAAGTCTAGAGGAAGTTTTGTAAAACATTAGGGGATTATTAAATCAACTTTATTGTGTTTTCAAACTTAAAATATTTTACAGTTGCAATAAGTTGAGAGTTCTATCAACCCAAAAACTTTAATAATTTAACAAACATTCTGCTGTAAAGCAGGGCATATGGCCAAATCCCAGAGTTATTTGTGCACAGAGTATTACAATAGTAATATAATATTTTGTCTTTACCTAGATAGTGGAAGAGTGATCTGTTCTTATTCATAACACATGGTGATTGGTCATTAGTTTTAATGAACTGCATCTAAGAACTTGCAGGAGTTAGGAGGATAGCTGACATCCCCCTCCTTTTTCTCCATCTGTTGCAGACTGTTAGATACTGCTGCTGACTACAAGGAGGAAGAGTCACTTATTACCTCTCTTGAAGCATGTTGACCTTTTAGGCTCTTGGCAAAGCGACTGCAACGTCAATATACATCTTATGAGAGACTGAAGGCAATTATTCATCTCTCAGTGCTTGCCCAGAAGGAAACAAATAGGAAAAATGTGAATTTATTTCTCTTGAAGGAGGATGAGACTTAACAGAATGAGAAGCAGCTGCTTCAATTGGTGTGTCAGTGCATGCGTGCATTCCTTATTTTTTAAAAATTATTATTATTATGTTTTTATCAGTACCATGAAAATTATCTGGGGGAATTTTTTTGCACATAGCCTAGGCAAAATCTGTCCCAACAGTAGAATATAACACAGTAAAAAATCTAAGATCTTCTCCAAGAGTAGCTGTTCAGAACTGGATGGTGGGAGCAGTGGAGTGAAAGAGATTCAGTACAGGACTCATACCGGATCTTGATAAGGGAGGTCCAAAAACAAATGCTGTAATAAGATAACTTTTAATAGGAGGAGGAATACAGATACCCAGCAAAACTTAAGTCCCTTCAGTTCCTCAGCACCCTGAATTTGTGCAGCATCATTTGGAGCCCAGACAGATTTTTCACACATCACACTGTTCAGAGCTGATTCTGTCCATGAGGGAAAGCTCTCCCTTTTGGTCATATGATTTCTTTGCAAGAAAACAACTCTGTTCTAAAGAGAATTTCTTGCAGCCTTTTTAGGTAATGGAAAGGCTATAAACGTGGTCCAATAAACAGCACCCAGTGAAAGCTGACTACAAAATTCTCTCTTGCAATGGGTAGGCTTAGTTTATGCTGCAGCCAAGGAACTTTTGTTACACAGTACAGCCCCAAAAGCCTCGCCTTATGTGTAGCTCAGTACAGTACATTCCAGCACAGTCCCATGATTCCTTAGGTTCTCTGTTGTGTTTATCACTAGTCCCTAAATGTGCAACACTCTCCCCATCAGGATCAATAGAGTAACTATCCAACAATGCCATAACTGACTGCAGAGTTGCATGTAGTGTGATATCTCCATTAGTTGACAATATATCACCTAGGAATCACAATTTATTTTAATAATATAATTTATGCAAAATATTTCAATAATGCACTGGGGTCTTCTTTTTCTGGAAATTCAAGTAAATAAATAAGTATCTCATTTTCTTCTAGTTCTCCCATGCTAGAAAGACTCTACAGATGGGATGGATGAGATTTGATCCAATTTGCAGTGACTTAACAGAGGGAAGATTTGTATGATAGCTGATAACTTATACACACTATTTGCAACATATACAAATACAGTTTCAAAATCTATTGAAAGGATATGCATATGTGCATTCATTCATCCATTTTTTGCAAAGGGAGAATTCATTTTCTTTCAGATTATGCTTATCTCATGTGAAAGGAATCCTCATTTATTAGTGGATAAGACCATGTATCAAGTGACTCTTTCTACCTTTGAAGAAATTTCATTTTGTGACTGTATATATATATATGTGTGCACACTTCAGATACATTTTGACTTAATGAAGAGCTTAATAAAAATCAGCATTCATAGCTTCTGTGTAGTCAGATAAATTAGTTAATGCACAAACTGAGCTCTTATGTATTATGCAAAAGATTAGTTCTAAGATTTGCATAATGTGCTACAAATGACCTACTGTTTCAAACAGAAGCAACTTGGTTAAAAGTGGATTGAAAGCTGAAGTGACGTCAATAAAGTAATTACTCCTAGCTTGGCACATCTCATTCATTGTTAAAAGTTCAAGTCCCTGTAGTGCTGAGAGAACAGCTGAAAGACATTGAAGGCAGGTCAAAGCAAAAATAATACAACAATAGTCAGCAGGAAGGGCAGACAATGGTCAGTGCTATTGGGATAGCAGGGTTTTTTAGCTCTTCAGCATCTGATCCAAAATCCCATTAAAATGAAAAGCAGTCCTTGTGACTCCTTAAAGAGTGTTATTATTCTGAACCACAAACTGCAGATCTGAGTTATGAGATTGTACTAATTCAGACCTGGCTACACTGTTAACTAAACCTTAAATCAATGCAACTTCTGAGAAGGGGGGGAAATACTCATTCCTTACAAATCTTGAAGTAATTACGTAGTAGATTCACTACATGAGAAACAGCAAAAACCTGAATTTACATAACGAGTCTGATCATATCAGAAGGCAGCAGAGAGAGTAGCGTGGAAATGCACAGACTCCAGTCAGTCCTTGGTTAGGTTTCTTATATGGTGAAAGCCCTTACTTGGTCTTTCCTTAGATGTCAGGTAGGAAAAGCTTTTCTGAAAAGAGTCTCACAAAATTTTGTCTTGCTACAGCAAATAATTTACAAGCACAAGTCCATGACACTAACACTATTCAACATGGATCTTCTGAATCAGCATTAATTTAAAAGTATTATTCTTTAGCTGTCTCCTACATAGGCACCTCTACCAAAGGCATTCCAGTCCCTACACACTCCTGGGGCCCAAAAAAACCTTTTGAATTGGTGCTGTTAATAGAACTTCTTGCTCTCAAAAAAAGGATAAAATGGATATTACAATGGTTAACTCTGGATTGACTGGGGATGTGAAAAGAGCAATTAAAAGAGATACATACCACCACTGACTGTGCAATGGAATTCTCTCTGTCAGATGCTGGAAGAAGCACAAAAGCATTTTGTGTTCTATGTTGGCCAGGCATACAGGTACATAAGTTCATTTACTGTAATTTTAATTTAATTTTTAAGGGGATTCATAATAAATTTTTAAAAGAAATTAGTCAATACACAAAGTCTTGTCAGTTTACTTATTTTGTTCTTATTGAAGGGGAAAAAAAGCCATAAATAGTTTTTTACTTTAGGGGCAAGAAGAGTTTGCAATCCAAATAATTTTTGGCTGAGGCCATCTTAAATAATGGTTTTCTCAGGGTAGAATAAGGTCTAATCCACAGTTGCAGTATAAAAATGTGAGTTGCAAAATTTGAATTTCAGTGTTGCCAATTTGTGCAGCTTGTTAGTATGGCTCTTGTAATGTCTGACTGTTCCAGTGAAGCCTCAGGCACCAATGCTGTGTGAACATAAACAAAAATTAATGGGTCTTCAGGTAACAGAAAACAATCTTTGAGAACCAGACATACTTGGAGAACTGAAAAAAGGAGTAATTTTTGTTGCTGAAGGCAGAAAGAATGGCTGACCTGCAGTGTGGAAGGTGAGGTGGGGCATTACAGCTTCCAGAGGAAATGGCTGCCTTGGGGTGTCCATGGTCACTGCCGCATGCGATGATGTATCCTGTGCTTTGCTCTTACAGCACTCTCAATGTGCCATGTGCTTCTACTGTCAACAGGGCTCTGTTTGGGAAGCCTTGAACAGTTAAGGGCCTGTGCATCCTCCAGAATGGGATCTGCACCCTGGCAAGGCCACCCAGGGCTGGTGAATGTGTCAGCCTGCATGCTCTGTTAAACACTAGCACTTGTTCTGACTCTGACTTCTGCTATTCTTCCGATTTCTTACACAGTGCTGCTCAAATGATTGGCTTTTAAATAAAAACCTTGTGTTGCTCAAAAACAAATGAAAGAATGAGAACCCCTTCCTTTCATTAACACAGGCATAGCAGATGGAATAAATGAACTAGCTACTTTCAGTACTGAGATTACCTGGGTTTTATTCCAGCCACTCTATCTGGAGGAAGATTATGTGCTTGAATGTCCTGTAAAAACCTTTTTTGGGAAAAAGAAACAAGAAATTAAAAATTGTATACTTGAGTAAAAAATTGTATAATTTCCATGCTTCGGTCATCATGGGGAGTAGCATAAAAAGCAAGTAGGGTATCTAATTATGGTAACTGTTTTCAGAGACTTGGTAATAGCCACAGGAACAGTGGATTGAAGTCAGGTCATTTTTATCAATAAGATAAAGTCTCATTGTTTCTCTAGGAAGCAGTGTTTGCAGCTATCTTATGACAGCTAGTGTTCTGTCTTAATTAGTAATATCATTTCTACTTCACCTAAAATAGCTGAAGGGTTCTCCTGGGATCTATTCTTGGATACAATTTTGTTTAATCTTATTATTAATGGTAATAATTTTTTTCTTGCTTGGATTATCATCTGTATGCCAATGATTCCATTATTTAAACAAATAATTATTACACATTACAATTCCATTTACTGCATGACAATAACAAATCATAGTTAGAGCTCATTCAAAGTAAATTAGTTCTAAAACACTAATAAAATTAATTGCAAGATGCTTGATTGAAAAATAGAAACAGCTAAAGCAGGAGCTGTTTATCATGGTCTTTGATAGTATATTACTTAGTGGAATAGAGCTACTAGCCTTAAATATCTTGGTGCTTGTTAGCAAACAAAATGTAATTGAAACTTGGTTGCTAAGAAACATTATTTCTCATTGTTGACAATCATGATTTTCTTTGATTGCTACTTCTATTGTTGTTCATTACACAAGCTAAATGTTTTCCCATAACATTTTGAAAACATGATTTGGATTCCAGTTGTTCTATGTGATATCACTGGATCTGTTTAAAAAGTTTCCAGCAGCACAGAATGTTCCTGGAAGAGTGGTGGTGTGGGGTTTTCTGTGGTAGATGTAAATTTTTGGAACACCAAAGATACATGAATGAAAGCTGTAATTGTAGTCCAAGGTTAGCAATGCTAGCCTTCTTGCATATACTGCAGGTGGAAAAATTTGTAGCCATACTTTTCTTGATGTCTAAATATCTTAGTAGCACAAGATGCACTTTTCAGATGCTAACACTGACTTTTGAGAAAGCAATTTTAGTTATCTGAAAAGAGGTTTTATTTTTAAAGTATTTTAAGTTACAAAAAAGTGACTTTAGTTACCCTCAAACCAGGAATCAAAGTCCATAAAAATGTAGCCACATTTATAGCTGGAAAAGTATTCTTTGGTGAAAGTAAGAGCTCTTTGATTGCTGATACAGGCAGCCATCTACAATTTCTTCCCTAAGCAATTCTGTTTTATCTGTCATATAGCTGGCAGATTCTATTCCAAATTTTTTTGTGATTAATGCAAAGGATGAAAAATTAACCGTAAAAAACTCATCCACACTAGTTGATTATTTTGATCCATTAAATAGGCAAGTTCTGTTTTAGGTGAGAACTTTTCTCTGTGAAAATTACTTCAATATTCAAATGGGAAAAATGAAAAAATACCAATATAAAGATTTTCAGTTGTAGGGAAAGAAGAAAGACTTGGAACCAAAACTTGCACTGTGAACTAGAAGAGTCAGTGAGGATTTTTCACTCTCCAGTAGATGCATGATTTTCCTTGTAGAGACCTATGTTATATCCCTTTTCTCTTCTCTGCTGAGGTGTCTTTTAGCTATTAACTTCCTCAGGATGGCTGAGTGTTGCTTATACCTCTAAGAGCAAAGAGTCCACAAGTGCAGGAAGTGCACACTGCAACAATTTACATGACAGGATTGGTTTACAGAGCAATTTACAGCATAAATTTTCAGACTGGGAATGTATGCTTTGGAGAGATGCCAACTGCAGTTTAAGGAGGAAGGAGGTATTACTAATTTTGTTTTGACTACAGGTTTTTTCAGATCAGGACTTACAAGCTTGTGTCTGTGAAGTGCCCTGAAAAATTGTCAGAACCTGTCCGAGCACAGAGCACAACTGTTACATACATCAGTCCTTGTGCTGTAAAGGAAACATACATCATAAGAGAGATGCTTCTGCCAGAAAGAGAAATGAAATTTGTGTCTGTATGTGTGTGCGTGCATATGTGCCTGATTACTGGTTTCACGTGGAAACTCATTGTGGCAATGTGTGTTGTCTGCTGTAAGTCCTCTAAAGACTGAATTTCCATGCTGAAAAGTATGAGGTTGAACTCTTTCAAATAATTTCCTTGTCTGAAGCTATTTTTTCACTTTCTGATCTGAAAAGCTAGTTCTTTTCATTTATTTAGAGAGGGATAGCTTCTTCTTGAAACTGCTGGGACGTAAGATTTGTATTTCTTGTGTAAAAGAGCATGTGGAAGAGCATCAGATTTCTTAAATTTCTTCTGAAAGAAAAGTAACTTTTGCAATGCTTCTCAACAAGGATGTCCTTTGTGTGTTTCCATGTGTAGTAAATCTATGCTAATGTTGATAAAATCTGTTTTCCTAATGAGTGTTTTAGTATTCTTTTGTCCCTTTGTATTAAGTTCCTATTAACTGGCTTACTCTTCAGGTGCTGCGACTAATTCTTGGTTTCTAGTACCTAATTTGATCACCTAATTAATGGTTTCCAGAGTTCCAGAATGATTATACTTTTATAAATGCAATGCAGCAACCACTGGTTTTGAGTATGGCAGGAAAGGACTGAATGTCAGTCATGTTCTTATTGAAATCTTTTAAGAGAAAATCATACAGGTTCAGAGAGGAGAGGTTCGAGGAGGTTCGGAGAGGTTTGGGGAGGTTCGGAGAGGAGAGGAGAGGAGAGGAGAGAAAACCTATAGTTGAGAAGCAGAATTCCTCCAGCAGCCAGGGCAAAATTTTAACGGATTTTATGTGATCTGAATGAGGCAATTGCATATTTAAAGGGAGTTTCTCTGTTAGAGTAAGCCAGACTGTGTTTCTCTTGAGAATCCCTCAAGTTTTCAGTCTATGTATTCTACATGTTCTGTACAATTTTGCACCATATAGAAGCCAAACTATAAATTTTGCTGTCTGTTATCTGTGTAGAATTACAGAGTGTGAGGCTACCTAGTCTTTTTGGATTTTATTCATTCAAGAAGAGAATCTAGTCACCTGGTAGCAATGAGGAAGTACTATCTGTGTATAGAAAGCAGATTAGGCTGGGGTCGGTGACTTTATGACCGCTATTCCAGTATATTTTATTAAAAAGGCAAAATGCCAGAGATTTAACGCTTTTGAAAATAGCACTATGTAAAGCCTATGTTTTATGATAAACACAATAGAGGAACAGCAGTGACAGCAAAGAGTGATTTTAATTTCCTTAAATATTCCCTCTTTCCATAACAGTCCCTGTGTCACATCATCCTTATAAACATTGCTGGAGTCTCACAGTAGGACATTTACTCTGGAGAGATGTTTGTCACCTGTGGACTGCCTTCAACTCAGGAATTCAGTTGCATATAAAGCAATATGTTGAAGGAAGGCAGTTTGGAAAAAAGGGAGAAAGGCTTGAAATGGCCTCAATAAACCATCATCTGTCTTCTGCAGGTTAACTTTCCATATGTAGTAAACATCTCTAAGCAAAAGAGAAGACCAGAGATATTAGTATGCTGAATCCATGCTGCAAGAAAGATTATAAAACAAGATGCTGAACAGATGTGACATAATAGGAGAAGTCAGTGTAAAGAGGAAAGGAAAGAACACATTTCATCAAGCTGTGCCACATGTTTTGTGGAAGCTGATACCTACGTCAAGACATGACCCACCTGACATTTCACCTCTGTCCAGGTGTTCTCCAGACATGGTAGTTGTAGGTGGATGAATGGGTACAACTGTAATGTGGGTAATTTCTGTATTTGTGTTCATAGTCATTATGCTATCTCTGAGACCAGTATTGATGCTTGCACTCCCAGTTCACTTCAGAAATGATCCCATT